>JXCR01066159.1:0-27286 GCA_002079205.1 Phalaenopsis hybrid cultivar
TCTTCTATCCTCAGCATCTTAGTCGTTGCGCCTTCATAAGCACCAATATTTTTGCATATTTCCGATTGTAATTATAAACCCTTTTGTAAGTTTGATCAATGTTCCTATTTTGACCGACAAAAAATGGACGGTGAAAAGGTAATCATGATTGCTATTGTCAGGGAGAACACTATTTTCTACTCCACTAACATTTTATCTACTCCTGCGGACAATATAAACTTTGGTTCATTTGAGCCTTTTTTAGATTACCCACGATAATCCCACGCCCGCTGAGGTGTCAACTCTATGCCCTCCTCTCAAAAAAGAGGAGCCATGTGCATACATAAAGGAGGAATATGCAGAGTTTCTCTTGGTTGAGACCCGAGCCTCTTCATCATTGCACGATACTCCATTACCAGCCGAGGAGAACGCCTCTGATGAGTTACAGAGGGACATTCAACTGCGAGATGAGCATATAAATCAAATAGAGAAGAAGCTGGAGGAGATGAGGACTGTTGTGGCCGCACTTCAAAGTCAAACTCGGTCTCCAAAGGCCGCTTCTCCAGAAGTAAATCAGCCAGAAGTTGTTAACATTTCAGATTGGAAGAAAAAGTTCACCTCCTCCAGTAAGGACAAACAACCAAGAAGGAATTCAACATAGAGTATAACACTGGAAATAGACATAAGGCATATGGTGGAACAACAGGTAATGGAAGCCCTGACCCAATCAAAGGGAGGGGAATTGATTTTGAAGGGTAGATCTTATCCAAAGGAGTTCAATGTTGTACCTTACCCCTAAGGATCCATACCACCAACTTACAACAACTTTGACGGGACAAAGAACCCCCGACAACATGCGACACACTTTCACGCAAGTTGCTACAATGCAGGGGTAATGAAACACATTTGTTTTGACAGTTTGTGAGCAGCATTTCAGGGATCACCTTTGATTGGTATGCATATTTGCCGAATGGATCGATAAAGACCTTCGCGGGTAGAACTTGTTAGTTAAATGATTTGCTGGAGCTAAGCACCATATCACTGTCGTTGATCTTGTGGTCGAGTCACAGAAAATGAATCAGACGTTGGTAGATTATATTCTGCATTGGAAGAACCTTAACAAAAAGAGTGAACCTTAGCTGCAGGAGCAGCATGCGATTAAGATCTTACTCAAAAGCATTCATGATCCAATAGTTTTCCTTCTTAAGGGGTTTACTATCAAGACTTTCGAGAAGCTACTTAACAAAGCTGCAAGCCTACAAAAAAATGCCAAACAGCTTGAATTCCTGCAGAAGGCTGACCCGACCCGCAATTATGCAGATATTTATGTTCCTTAATATGTCAAAAACTTTGACCTAAATTATATTTAGCGGCTAGTGAGAACAAATGTAATATGATAAAACTGAAAGAAATAGTTTTCTCACTAGTGGTATTACACAAGTATATGTATCGTTTTAAGTAATATAAAGTTTTCTTTAAGAACCCCAGTATCGATCCCACGGGAAAAAACAAAAACGAAAAATAATGAAAATGAAATATAAGAATTTTAATTTTAAGAAAACTTACTTAAGACTGCAGCAACTATCTAAAGATGAAAATTAAGTTTACTAATTTCTACTAAATGCTAGTAAAAGTAAATGAAATGGTTTTAGAAAATATATAAAAAGAGACTTTCTCCTTGCCAATAATTCATAATCGGTGTAGGATTTCAAAATTTGTTTAGAAGCTTAAATGTGATATTGTGACAAATAGGAGCATACCTATTCTTACTTCTTTCAATTGTGCAAAGAACATTGACTATTCTAAAGTTGGTGTCGGCATGTATAGTAGTGTTGGGTAGGTTATAGTCTCTCACTCCTAGAGTACCCATTGTGCCCTCTTTATAGGACATATCAGTGACCTTTAGTTTTTCTAGACCAAATTGATAAAAAAATAGCCTAGGAACATCAATTCTACGCCCATCAAATCTTTTCTCCCTATTTATTTGCACCCCCTTCGGAAAATCGTCGCTGCTCTTTCAAAAGTGAAATGTGTTACTTACAAGTTTAGAAATCTTAGCCCTCTCGGATTTATAAGTTTCCTCAACAAATTTTAATAATAGAAGTGACCAATATGTAAAGTAAATGAAGATTCAGTAAAAATATCATCACAATTTTTAGGATTAAAAAGTGTTCTAAAAAAATCAAAATCACTTATTTAATTACTTCATGTTGCAAGGAGAAAGAGAGAAAACTACTCAAAATTCATGGGGATAACAAAACAAATCATATTTGTAAAACTCAAATCCAAAGTACAAAACTCAAAGACAAAGATACAAATACTTATATTGAATGATTCCCCAAGCACTCCTTTGAAGTTCTTTGACTTCTCTGACTCCAACAACTCTTACAAGACTCACAAACTCCAGAAATAGCAAAGATTCACAAAGAGAACTTCTCACACACTTAACACAATCACACACTATGTGACTCGATCTACCTGACTCCCTTAGTCTCTTGGAATTAATTTATATTTATAGAGATTCGAAAATGACCAAGGGTTGCTTCAAACATCTCTTCAGAATTTGGCCTCATTCAATGAATCTTCTAGAAAATAATCATGGCGCCTAAGCGCCCAGCTGTCATGCCTAGGCTCCAGCCAAGTTCTGCATCTAGCGCCTGATGCGCCCCTAGCGTGTGTTATTTTTCTACGTGTTTTATGTCAATTTAAATCCCTGGTACAATGCCAAAAACTTGACCCATCCCGAAATGACGCAGTAACTTGACCCAATTTATATTAAGTAGTTAATGTGCAACATTGAAATTTTATAAAATATAGTAAATAATTCACACACTATGGGTTCTACGCAAGTGCACGTATCACTCCAAGTAATATATGAATTTCTAATTAAGCCCCGAATATCGATCCCACGAGGAAGCGAGGAAAGATGTTTAGTCAAATTCCAGTCTACTACTATTAGCCCTTAGTTTGAAATGTCGATTAATATGACGTTTTATCTAGCAACTACTCCTAAATGCGAATCTTAAATGTAATGATAATAACTATTCCTAAATGTAAATATTAATTCTAAAGATAACCCTTTTTGGATGAGTTGGTTTGGAGAACTTTAAGATGTTAAAAACTACTATTCTTATGTAGCAAATTGGATAATGTAAAAGAATGAGATACATTAAATATTGGATGTGCCAAATAGGAGCAATTTTAATTCTCTACCTTGATTCAATGTTATAGAAAATCATTGGATAATCTTAGGTTTAGTCCATAAATCCGTGGCTAGGCTAGGAGGATACTGGCTCCCACTTCCCTTCCCCTGAAGGCTAACTCTCGCTTTAGTTTTTAAACACTAAGATCAAATTAGAAATCTCCAATTCTACACCCAACAAAGTATATTTTCCTATTTATTTGCACTTAACCCCCATGAACCAAATCTTCCTTCATGAACTTAAATGTGATTCTCACTCTGTTGTAGAACTCATACTCCATTTCCCGGATCATGTGTTTCACAACATATTTTAACAATTCAATTGACCAAATCAAAAAGTGAATTAAGAGCAGAGTTGAAAAACCATCACAATTTATAATTAAAACTTCTTCTAGCATGCATCCCAATATCCTAAACAAGAATCATACTCATTGCAAAATAAAAGTAAAAGGAAAATAACGACATAATCTTCTCATACCACTATTTCCAAAAAAGAAGAAAGAGTAAGAGAAACACATCGCAAAACACGAAGAAAACACAATGAAAAACTTCATTAAATAAATGCAAATTCACTAGATAAGTATTTACAAAATCATAAGATAATGAAGAACACAATACTTAGCTTTTTCCCCTTTAAAAAAATATGAAAATCTCTCCCACAAAGTCTCTGGCTGATCCATGCAATGCTAGAACATTCCCTTACAGATTCTCTTAAAATCCCCTCATCAATCTCTCCAAAAAGGTAAAAATCTACATTTCTACTCCTATTCTAAGATCTCTAAACATTCTCCACATTTTCTCACTCACACACACAACTTTTTCTGACATAAAAGCACTCTATTATAGTGCAGAGATGAATTTTCCAAGAGATGCCTCAAGCAACCTTCCAAAAAGCGTCCAAATACATTGAATCTTCTAGAAATTTGCCCAAGATTGCGTCCAAATCGTCTCGGGCACTATCGGTTCCATTTTGGCGTCACTCTTTGCACTCTGGCGCTGTCGGCGTCCACCCTGCGTAGCTCCACCATTTTACTTCATTTGACACCATTTTAGATCCGTTTTGTCCTGTTTCAGTTGCGTTGCGTTCCTAACAGATAGACCTACAAAATAAGCATAAAACAACCTTCCTTTAAAGTGTAATTTCATTCAAAAATATTTGAGAAGTGTAAAAAAGATTAAGTATAGAAAGACATATCGAAATGTGTCAGGACATAATTTTCTTTCTTGCTGGTTTTTGCTCCAAATTATAGTTTTTGCTTCTTTTTCTCCAAAAATCCATTTCTTCTCGCTAAAAAAAAAATATGCAAAATACCTTCCTTTAAATTGCAATATCATTGAAAATAATAAAATATAGGCATTAAAATCATCTGAAAAATTGAACCTTATTTTAGGAATATCAAAATCCCTCAAACTTAACTGTTACTTGTCCTCAAGTAACACATTTACTACATTAAAGTTATGACTAATGGTAGAGAGCTTAACTTCTAAATTTCTATAATTTGATCTACTAAATATAATAGTACAACTTAAGAAATTTTTTTTAACAACTTAAGTCAAAACTAAAAGTATAAGAATATCTAGTAGCCAAGTCTAAGATTTTTTATTATCTATTTAGTTCAAGAAGAATTGTAATTTGTCATATTAAAGTCACTTAGAAATCCATATGAAAAAGAACTTCATGAGAACTTTATTAGTAAGGATATTAATACTCAAATATAAGTTTAGGAAATGTAATAGAGCATTCTTCCTCAAGTTGATTCAAGTGAAGCCAATTTTTTATTAGACATCTCTTCAAGCTCATCCTCACATACTTTTCTTTTCTTTTTTTTTTCTTTTAGGATCATTTTTAATTCTTTTTTTTTCTTTTTCATGTGAGGACTACTATATCTAGACAACCTTTAATAATTTTGAACTTCACTATCCTCTTCTTAAAGTTAAAAACTTTTCACATTCCCTCACTTTATAAATTCATATTAGCTTTGAAGATTTTTCATAAAACCTCATTCTTTTCTTCTTACATGAAACTCTAAGATTCTTAATACTTCAAAAATATAATTTCCTTTACTTTAATTAGAAAAAGCATAGCCTTATTCTTTTGTACCAAATATTTTAACTCTAGAATCAACTTTCATTATTGAAAACTTTTACTTAAGTCTACTATATATTTAGAATACAAATATAGTTATCAAAAGTTAGCCTCTAATACCAAAGGTCATGTTAAATTAAAATTTTAAGATATAGCTAATTAAGGACAAATAAAATTTAGTTTCATTCTTTTAAGGAAAATTTTCTTCCCCCCGAACTTAACTTTTTAAATATTTTGCAATCAATTCCATAAAATGTAGCAGGAGGAAAAAGTAAAAGTTGATTCTACTAACTACTACAATATCCTATCAAACTCATATACATTCATAATCAGGATAAAATGACTGCAGGAGAAAGTAAATAGAGCCTAAAACATGCATGCAATAATACTAAACTGAAAGGAAGTATACTTAGCTTTAAAATCTATTTTTTTTCCTACCCAAACTTGATTTTTAACATGTATAGTATTTAGTGCAGAAAATATAAGTAGGAAGAAAAACAATTTAGAAATTTTATCTACCACAAATCTCTATCAAAAACATCTACAATTATTTATCAGGATAGAAAACATGTAGTAGAAATTAAATCTAAACTAAGCATGCCAGAATGAAATTAACTAAACAAAATTCTAACTAACATAACATGTATCAGTATTGAAATATAAAAATGTTCTTCAAGTCATATATATAATTGTAACATAAACAAAAACACAAACACACATAATAAATGTGGTCAATTCTTCCTTTAACTCATCACATCTCACTAACTTACTTCCAATTTCTAACGGAATCACTACACAAGTATATTGAGCACTTATAAATGATTTTATAGATTCTAATCCCAAAGATAAGATTATCTCTGATATATTGGTTCTCGAGCACCGACACCAGACATCACCATATCCTGATAATTAAGCACCTCTAGCAGTTATAAGAATAGTGTAAATTCATCCACACGTTACTCATCAAATAAGTTAGCTACTCCTACCAAATGAAAACAAGGTCAAAGAAAGAAAGTAACAAAATTAAGTAGAATTGTCACTGATAAACTCATAATGTCTCTTCTAAAACTCAAGTCCGGGTTAGACTCGAGTTGTAGTGGACTCGTCAATCTAACTACTACAAGAGAACATACAAGTCTAACCATAATAAGAAGTTAAGGAATCATCTCCCTCATGACACATACAAAGATCAAATCAAAGCACTAACAATCTAAACATCCACCAATCATCAATCAAAATGATCAATCCACACTAAAACTACCACAATACAACATTAACAATCACGACTCTTAAGTAAACTAAATCAAACCACACTGATAACTATGGGTTGCCTCCCATAAAGCGCTTGGTTTAACGTTTCTAGCTCGAAAAATAATTCCACTAAGATCAAAATTCCAATTAAGTTATCCTTGATCAATCGCACAATCAATCGCACAATCTTTTAAATTTTTGTTTCAGCTCTTCCTTTTCAGATTGATTCATATCCTTATTCATCATATTTCTTTCTAGATCCAATATTCTTCTAGTGGTTTTCTCAATTTTCATATTAATATCATCATTAAATTTCATCAAAAATGGATCTTGATCTTTATAAGATCTTCATGATCTCCTTGGATCAGATTCTGTCTAGATAATTTAGATTCTGGATCAAATTCTTCTAGGTTACTCTTGTCTTTCAACTCTTTCCCTTGGTGTTGAGTAAATGGTATAGGTGGTCTTTCTATATTTATATTAGTTGAGGAAATAACTTTTTCTAATTCAGTAAGAATTTTTTTCATTGGTCTTTCAATATTCTTATCCTCATTTCTAAACTCAAAGTTCTTTTGAAACATATCCTTGAATTCTCTTCTAAATATTTTTTTGATAATTTTAAATTGCTCATCATTCATCTGCTTACGGATCATCTCAGAATCACTAGGTAGAATCTCTAAGGGATAACTGCTAATTGCATTAATAATCTGCCCCAGCATTAGAATCTCATTCATTTTATTTATATACCACAGAATATGCCATTCAATGACTTTGAATAACTCTTTCATAGGAGATGTTTTACTAATTTCATCATTCAATTTAGGTTCATCTAGTGATTGAGTCGAATATGAAGATATAAAAACTAGTGGTGTAGATGATTTCTCTATATAGGTAGGCTTTAAAATTGTATGGGGTATAGTCATTTTAAGTTCACGATATTTTTCAACACCTGGAATTAAAAGTTTACTATTTTTGGTGACGTCCATCATTTCACACCTTTCCCGAACATACATACAGTCTTCTTTAAACAACATTTTAGACTCATCATGAAAGTCCATTTTGATCTCATATGTTAACTTACTCTCAAAACTTTTTTTGGAAATGATCTTTACTTATATAATCAATTTCATCCATCCAAAAACAATCATTATCTTTTCTCTCAACTGGATACTTCATAGTCTTTAACACATCAAACGTGGTTTCATGGTCATTAATATTCATAGTCAACTTTCCTTTTTGCACATCTATCATAGCTTGTCCAGTAACAAGAAAAGGTCTCCCCAAAATAATGAGATTTTGTTTATCTTCCTCCATATCTAATATAATAAATTCCATAGGAAAGATAAATTTATCCACTTTAACAAGCACATCTTCTATAACCTCTTTTGGATAAATGATAGATCAATCAGCTAATTGAAGGGTTACAGTAGTGGGAGAAATATCAGCTAAACATAACCTTCTAAATATAGATAGAGACATCACATCAACGCTCGCTCCTAAATCACATAAAGCTTTTTCACATAATCTTTCTCCAAATACATAAGAAATTATTAAGCTAGAAGGATCTTTAAGTTTCTTAGGATGCTTTTTTTGAAATATAGCTCTGCACTCCTCACTTAGTGCAACTGTCTCGTAATCCCTAAATTTCCTTTTTTTTTAATATCTCATTCGTAAATTTTGCATAACTTGACATTTGTTCCAAAGTTTCAGCAAAAAGAATATTTATCGTTAACTTCTTAAGTACGTCCATGCACTTTAAAAATTGTTTATCCAACTCATGCTATCTAATTCTTTGAGGAAATGGAGGTGGTGGTTTTTCTAAATTGAATTTAGTTGGAGATATTAATTTTTCCAGATCTTTAGAAACATATTTTTTGGGTCTTTTATTTTTCTTTATTTCTCTCACAACTCCTTTCTCTTTTCTGACCACATTCTCTATCTCACTTCTACTTCTTAATTGAGCAGCTTCTATTTGTTCATTATTGTTCTCTTTAGGGTTGATCTCAGTGTTTCTACGAATTGTTCCTTGAGGTTTATTGCTAAGTGAATTAGCAATTTGTCCAAGTTGATTTTCTATGTTTATAATTGCAATACCACTTCTTCTATAAACATCTTCTTATCCTTAACTTGTTGATCATTGTTAGAGTATGGTGGATATGAATGTCTATAGTTTGTGGTCCCCTGATTATTCCAACTTCCATTAGGATTTGTATGATTATTTTCCCATTATTGGTTTCCACCCCAAGTTGTGTGATTCCAGTTAAAATTAGGATGGTTCTTCCAACCTAGAATGTAAAAGTTAGAATACGAGTTGTTTATGGTATTTAAAGTCTCACATGATAAGTTAAAATCAATCATATGCCCTAATGAGCTTTCCTCACTTACTGGAGTAAATTGTTGGTTCATTCCAAATTGGTCCAACTTCCTTGATATTGCAACAACTTGAGATGCAAGAATTGAAATCACATCTGTATCATGAACACTGACTACATTTTTAGGATTTACCCTTGTAGAGGGCCATTAAAATTCATTTGTAGCCATTTCTTCAATTAGCACATTTGCTTCATTAAATGATTTTGACATTAATGATCCACCTGCAGCAGCGTCAATTATAAACCTAAGGGATTCTACTAACCTATTATAAAAAGTTTGAATGATTAACCAATCGGGAAGAGCATGGTGTGGACACTTTCTTAGGAGTTCCTTGAATCTTTCCCAAGCTTCGTGTATTGATTCTCGTTTATACTGACAAAATGAGACTATCGTTTCTAAGTTTAGTAGTCCTTGAAGGTGGAAAATACTTAGCTAGAAATTTCTGAGTTAACTCCTCCCAATTTTTAATAGAGCCAGGTGCTAATGAGTATAACCACATTTTAGCCTTATTCCTTAGTAAGAAAGGAAAAAGCCTTAGTCTAACAACATCGTCTGACATGCCATTATAACAAAATTGTAGCACAAAGTTCTAGAAAACTAGATAAGTGTAAATAGGGATCCGACAAAGAAGTTCTCCCAAACTGGTTATTCTGCACCAGTTGGATAATATCTGGATTTATTTCAAATGAGTCAGCTTCTATGACAAGGGTTTATATAGTTGAGTGAATTTCATCTGTCTTAGGATTTATATAATTCCTCAAAGATTTATGATGATTTCTTAAGTTATTATTTTGAATGGTTTCCATTTCCATTTCTAGTTCTTCAAGTCTTTTCTGTTTTTTGATTTTTTTTCTTTTTTTCTAATACAGGATCATAAGGCACAAGTCCTGCAGATCTTTTATTTCACATACAAAAATCAACAAACAATACATCAATAATTAAACAAATAAAATAAAAGATATATTCAACACAATAAAATATTTTCACAAACACCTTGTTTTTGACATAAATAAAATTTTCACAACACTTTTTCATACAAAAAACACTTTTTCACATAAAAATAGTTTTTACGACACTACAGTTTTCTAAGTCTAAGCCTACTTACTTCAACTAAAGGTCTCCTAAAGTTCTTTCCGGCAACGGTGCCAAAAACTTAATGCGCCCCTAGCGTGTGTTGCTTTTCTACGTGTTTTATGTCAATTTAAATCCCTGGTACAATGAAAAAAACTTGACCCGTAGCAAAATTACACAGTAATTTAGTTTTTAAAAAATATGTCCAATAACTTGACCCTATTCATATTAAGTAGTTAATATGCAAAATTGAATGTTATAAAATATAACAAATAGTTCACACACTATGGGTTCTACGAAAGTGCACATATCATTTCAAGTAATATAGGACTTTCTGATTAAGCCCTGAATATCAATCTCACGAGGATGCGAGGAAAGATGTCCTTAGTCAAATTTCAGTCTACTATTATTAGTCCTTAGTTTGGAATATCGATTAAAATGATGTTTTATCTAGCAGCTACTCCTAAATGTGAATGTTAAATGTAAGGATAGTAACTTTTCTTAAATGTAAATATTAATTCTAAAGATAACCCTTTTTGGATGAGTTGGTTTGGATAATTTTAAGATGTTAAAAAATACTATTCTTATGTAGCAAATTGGATAATGTAAATGAATGAGATACATTAAATATTGTATGTGCCAAATATGAGAAATTTTAATTCTCTACCCTGATTCAGTGTTATAAAAAATCATTGGCTAATCTTAGGTTTAGTCCCTAAATTTGTGGCTAGGTTAGGAGGATACTGGCTCCACTCCAGAGCTCCCACGTCCCTTCCCCCAAAGGTTAACTCTCGCTTTAATTTTTAAACACTAAGATCAAATTGAGAATTTTTAGTCTATCACCCTAGAAATCTCCAATTCTACACCCAACAAAGTATATTTCTTTATTTATTTGCACTTAATCCCATGAAAAAAATACTCCTTTATGGACTTGAATGTGATTCTCACTCTATTATAGAACTCATACTCCATTTCCTGGATCACATATTTCACAACATATTTTAACAATTCAATTGGTCAGATCGAAAAGTAAATTAAGAGCGGAGTTGAAAAACCATCACAATTTATAATTAAAACTTATTCTAGCATGTATCCCAATATCCTAAACATGAATCCTTCTCATTGCAAAAGAAAATTAAAAGAAAAATAACGACATAATCTTCTCATGACACTATTTCCAAAAAAGAAGAAAGAGTAAGAGAAACACATCACAAAGCACGAAGAAAACATAACGTAAAACTTCATTAAATCAAAGCAAATTCACTAGATAAGTATTTACAAAATCATAAGATAATTAGGAACATAATACTTAGTTTTTTTCACTTGAAAGAAAGATGAAAATCTTTACCACAAAGTCTCCCGCTGATCCATGCAACGTTAGAAGATTCCCTTACAGATTCTCTCAAAATCCCCTCATTAATCTCTCCAAAAAGGTAGAAATCTACATTTCTACTTCTATTCTAAGATATATAAACATTCTCCACATTTTCTCACTCACACACACCACTTTTTCTGACATAAAAACACTCAATATAGTGTAGGGACGAATTTCCCAAGAGATGCCTCAAACAACCTTCCAAAAAGCATCCAAATACATTGAATCTTCTAGAAATTCAACTAGGATCGCGTCCAAACCATCTCGGGTGCTTTTAGCGCCATTTTGCCATCACTCTCTACACTTTGGCGCTGTCGGTGCCCACCCTGCGTAGCTCCACCATTTTGCTTTGTTTGACTCTGCTTTAGCTTCGTTTCGTCCCGTTTCAGTTGAGTTGTGTTCCTAACAGATAGACCTACAAAGTAAGCATAAAAATAACCTTCATTTAAATTTTAATTTCATTCAAAAATATGTGAGAAGTGTAAAAGAGATTAAACATAGAAAGACATATCAAAATGTGCCAGGACAGAATTTTCTTTCTTACTCGTTTTTGCTCCAAATTGCACCGTTTTTGTTTATTTTTCTCCAAAACTCCATTTATTGTCACTGAAACCAAAAATATGCAAAATACATTCCTTTAAAGTGAAATATCATTGAAAATAACCAAATATGTGCATTAAAAGTATATGAAAAATTGAACCTTTTTTTAGGCGTATCAGCGCCTAGGCGTTAGATCCTTGCTTGGTAATTTTCTTTATTTTAGGCCATTTTGCTCCTTTTTGAGGTATTTTTGTTTATTTTTACTCTTGAACTCTTTTTCTTGCACCTGTAACAAAAAAAATAAAACTACCTTTCATTAAAACATAATATCCGCAAAACTTGAGCATAAAATGTGCATTAAAATAAGTAGTTTTAAGGTGGATCAATTCCCCCAAACTTAAACGTTACTTATCTTCAAGTAACCATTCTTACTATATATAAAAAGTATAACTTATGGAAGTGAGTTTTACTTGAAGATTTCTATAGTTTTTGTTTTATAAATGTAATAATGAAACTTTAGAAAAGATTTTTAGTAACACAAGTTAACACTAGAATGTAAAAATATTTAGTAGTCAAGTCTAAGAATTCTGATTTCTTATTTTTTTCAAGAATAATTATAGTTTGTTAATAAGGATGCTAATACTTTATACATAGAATACTTAGAATAATTACAAGAAAAAGAATTTCATGAGAACTTTATTAATAAGGATGCTAATACTTTATATATAAGCTTAGAAATGTAATTAAGTTCCTTTCCTTAAGATGATTTAAATGAAACCAATTTTGGATTAGACACTTCCTCAAGCATCTCCTCATATATATTTTCTTTTTGGCTTTCCTCTCCTTTTTATTCTTCTTTTCTTTTTCTATCAGGATCATTTTCAATCATTTCTTTTTCTTTTCATGTAATGTGAGGATTACTATATATGATTAGCCTTTAATAATTTTGAACTCCACCATCCTCTTCTTAAAGTAAAAAATCTTTCACATTTCCTTACTTGATAAATATATATTAGACTTATAAAAGATTTTTCATAAGGTCTCAATTCTTTCTTTTCAAATAAAAATCTAATATCATTAACATTTCCAAAAATACAATTTTATTTATTTTAATTAGTAAAAGCACAATTTTATACTCTTATACTAAATATCTTGAATTCAGAATTAATCTTTATGATTAAAATTTTTTTACTTAAGTTTACTATATTATTTATAAACTCAAAAATATAATTTTCTCAAGCTATCTCAACATACCATATGTTATAATAAAATATTTTTGAAAATATATTTTACTTAGGACAAATAAGGTTTAGTTTTAAAAAGTTTTTCTCCCTTCCCCAAACTTNTTTCAATCATATCTTTTTCTTTTCATGTAATGTGAGGATTACTATATATGGTTAGCCTTTAATGATTTTGAACTCCACCATCCTCTTCTTAAAGTATAAAACCTTTCACATTTCCTTACTTGATAAATATGTATTAGACTTATAAAAGATTTTTCATAAAGTCTCAATTCTTTCTTTTCAAATAAAAATCTAAGATCTTTAACATTTCCAAAAATACAATTTTATTTATTTTAAATAGTAAAACCTAATTTTATACTCTTATACTAAATATCTTTAATTCAGAATTAATCTTTATTATTAAAAAATTTTACTTAAGTTTACTATATTATTTATAAACTCGAAAATATAGTTTTCTCAAGCTATCTCAACATACCATATGTTATATTAAAATATTTTTTGAAAATATATTTTACTTAGGACAAATAAGGTTTAGTTTTAAAAAGTTTTTCTCCCTTCCCCAAACTTAAATTTTAAATTAATTTAAAATAGTTCAGTTAATAATAAGCATGAAGAAAGAAAAAAAATTAAAATTTATAAGCAGGAGAACATTATAGGTACAATAAAAATAGGTGCTGAGTAGTAGACAATTTAAATTAAAATAGGTATATTATGGAAAGCTTGTAAAATATAAAACTATACTCTAACACACAAGCAANATTTAAATTAGTTTAAAATAGTTCAATTTATACTAAGCATGAAGAAAGAGAAAAAAATAAATATATAAGCAGGAGAACATTATAGGTACAATAAAAATAGGTGCTGAGTAGTAAACAATTTAAATTAAAATAGGTATATTATGGAAAGCTTGTAAAATATAAAACTATACTCTAACACACAAGCAAACTAATAAGCAAGATCAAATGTAGCATTACAAAAAAAAAAAAAACATACATCAACAGTCCATCGTGAGAAAGATTTAAAATCATAACTACTACAGAATAGATAATAAAGTTTAATCCTTTTTCTCCTCCTCATCATCATCAAAATCGAAGGGGATAACTTCATCCACAGATTTGTGACTTTCAAAAGGTGTAAATTGAGGGCATGTAAGAAATTCAACTAATTGGTCTCCCTTCATGGATTTCACTAATGCCTCGTCATATTCAGCATTAGAATCAATTTTTCTTCTAACAAAATAGGCCATGTGATCAAATTTATTTTTCATATCTTCCATACGACACTGCATAAGAAAAACATATCATTCTGGTGTTCCAAATATCTTTCACTCAACACATCCCAGAAACTAGATGGAGGCTCAGTAGTAGTGGAAGTAGAAGGTCTAGAAGTAGAGGGCCTAGAAGTAGTAGTAGAAGGTGCACCATGAGCTCTATCTCTAGGTCGTATGTACACATCTACATTAGCCTTCCCAATGGGCTTAAGTGGCTTCAATCACTTTTCTTAATGTTAAAACTTTACTTCAGAGTCTTTGCAAATTGTAAATATCAAAGATGGAAATCCAAGACATGAAGTAGTACTAGCTCTCACAGACACACTAATAGCCTCATAAATAAGAGAGCCAACATCTATAGGTTTCCTCTCTTGAATTTAGTAATTTAGAACGACTCTTTCTCTTGTTACCTAACTTAAATGATTTGAAGGAAGGAGGCAAGCATAAATAAAATAATGTCGTGCATTTGAGGTGGCATTGAGCTTGGAAAAAGAAAAATTTACCTTACGATCACTCCGACTCTTTCAGGCTCCACGTCCATCAGTCAAATATACAAAAATATAATCTAACTCTTCTTCAGATATAATGAACTATGAATAAAAATAGTCAATAGCAGATGGCATACCATATATCACATTAATCCTTTCAGAAGTAAACTCTACTCCTCTTCCTCAAACAAAGACCTCATTATCATCTACTTCAGGTAAGTTTGCATAAAAGTCTCATACGAGAGCGATGAAGACAATAGCAGTAAAATAGTAGAAACTTTCTCTTTGTCGAGCCACAATAATATTTTTAATAGCTCCACTGGGTTTGTAACAACTTCGCTCTACAATAAACTTTCTTGACGATGCAAATTAGTTGTAACAAACTTGCACTTTAATATTAACAAATTTAGCATTGTAAAAAGTTTCCTTTCCCTTTTCCCGCTTCATCTACGAGCCATCTAAAAATTTGAAGAAAAATTCCAACAAATTTTAAAATTAAGATACAAAAGTTTCCTACAAGCTTTTTCAAGCAAATAAGGCCGAGATCCATGGAATTTTCACCACTAAATCAAATATTTTTGAAATTTTTTATCTCTACTTAATGTATGAAAAATCCATGGTGATATTGCAAAATAATTATGCCAAAATATAGATCTAACCTCAAGAAGATGAAATCTGGTGGCTTCGAGCCAAGAAACTTGAAAATCGGAGCTCTAAGAAGCACCCTAGGGTAGGTTTTCATGAAAAAAGAGGAAGGAGGAGCTTGGGTGTCAACAATGGCGTGGGTTTGATTTAATAAGTGAAATTTTCAAATTTTGGCCGGTTCCCGTGCCTAGGCGCCAAGCTGTGCAAATGTTCTGGAGCTTAGGCGCCAGTTTTAGCTCCTAGGGGTGCCAGTCCCAAAATTTTTCTTTTTTTGGATTTTAAGTGCAATACAACAAGAATAAGGCTTATAAACTAAAATTTCTCATTAATTTAATATCACACCTCATGTTTATGATATCCCAAAACATATTCTAACTTCCAATTAACTCTTAATTTGAGATTAATTCACCAATTTAACACATGATTTACACAAACAACACTTCATTATAAATTTTTAAATGACAATACAACGGACATTACAAACATAATTAAGCAAACCAACAAACATTCAATTATAAGATTATGTTGCACACATAACACATCCTTACTAAATTAGTCACAACATAGAACACTTAAACACTAGAATCCTTCTAATGATCAACACTTGTTGATCTCATTCTCGTCACCCCATTTAAATGTGTTACAAGAAGAGCATGAGGAATTTCTAATTCGATATAACATTTGTGCCCCTTCGCGTTATCAAGGAGTAGATTTTAGCAAACTTTCTCACAGAGCATCATCTTCCAGCTGGGTCCCCTTTCAATGAATACCTACCAGATGAGCAGATACTAGAAGTGGAACCGTCCAGTGCCAGATGTTGGGAAATGAATTTCGATGGAGCTTCATCAGTCAGAAAAGATAAAAGATTACAAAAAATCATACCCAACAAGTCAGGGATTGGTAAAGTTTTTGTTACACCAGATCAAAGAACATTGAGGTTTTCTTACCACATGATAGAGGCGTATACAAAAAATGAAGCAGAGTATGAAACTTTAATCACCATATTGGAGTTAGCAATATCAATGGAGATAATAGACATTGCCATCTATAGTGATTCACAACTCTTAATTAAGAAAGTTGTCGGACAATACAAGATTCTGAAGCCAAGATTAACAAAGTATAATCAATACACGATGAGGTTGTTGGAACAGATTCTCAGTGTGACACTGTATAAGATTCCTCAGGGAGACAATGCCCATGCAGATGCTTTAGCCAAGCTTGCTAAGGAATTATCGTGTTTACTGGAGGATTCCATTGATATTATGGTACATGGACGTCAAGTTATTTCACAAACCGACCTTGACAGTCTTCACAAGCTTGAAAAAGAAGAGATAGTAGCTGTAGTAACTGACGATACCGAGGATTGGCGCAAGCCATTGATAGAATATTTGCAAACGGGAAGGCTACCAGTTGACAAGTCAGCATCATATCACATCTCGAGAAGAGCTTTGTCATATGCTTTGGAGGTAATGTCCTCTACAAAAGGTAATTTGATCAGATGTGGCTAAGATGTCTAAGCAGAGCAGAAGCGCAAAATATCGTCAAAGAAGTACACTCCGGATTGTGCGGTGCTCACCAGTCAGGGCCAAAGATGAAGATGAAGATTAAAATACTCGGGTACTACTGGTCAACAATACTGGTAGATTGTATGGATATTGATAGGAAATGTTACCAGTGCTGGGTATATGGGGTGGTCTTGCACCAACCTCTGAATGTGCTACATTCAACTGTCATGCGTGACCATTTGAGTGTTGGGGTATGTTCATAGTAGGACCTATAGACCCTTCATCCTCGAAAGAACACAGAGTTATTCTCACAACTACAAATAACTTCTGTAAATAGGCAGAGCAGTGTCATTACGAGAATTCACTGTACAACATGTTCTTCAGTTCTTCAGAAATCAGATCGTCTAACGTTTCGGTGTGTCGTGCAGAATTATTTCAGACAATAGTTAAAATTTTAAAAACACTAAGATCAACAAAACACTCGTGCAAATTTTAAAGCAAACACTGGACGATAATAAAAGAGGATGACACAAGATGTTGTTAGAAGCTTTGTGAGTCTACGTGACAACGTTCAAAACTTCTACTCAGTCTACACCGTATGCTCTTGTGTACGGGTAAGAGGTAGTACTTCCTTTGGGGTTTGACAACCTTCTCTCAGAATTTTCATCACCAACCAGATTACAACAGAAGATAACGCCAAGCTCAGACTTGCAAAATTAGACAATCTTGAAGGAAAGCAGTTACAAGCGCAACAGAATTTGGAACTTTACTAGTCAAAGATGATCCAGGCCCACGAAAAACTGGTCTGCCCAAGGAAGTTAAAAGTTGGTGATCTCATGCTTGTTCTCATAAGACCTATCATTGTAGATTGCATGATAGGTGGAAAGTTTGAACCTACTTGAAAGGGACCGTTCATGATAGAGAAGGTCTATTCAGGAGGATCTTACCAGCAAATGGGATTCCCAAGGCGAGATGCCCATGCTACTGATCAATGGACAATATTTAAAGAAATATTATGCAAACTGATGTTCTCCAAAATGAATTTTGAAAGTGATACTTATTCCGAGAATGACTATGTGGCCAATATCTGTGACTGGATCTAAAATTTTTGTAACATGATTAACTTTTTAAAAAATAAAATTTGTGCATTTGAATTCTCTATTTATATTTTAAATTTTTTAAAATTAAATTAAATAACATGCTTGCATATTTATAATTTAAAATCCACATAATATTGAATTTTTATTGTTCTTGTTCATTTTGAACTTCAGCGCTCAAATGCTTTCCCGTGTTTTGCAAAAAAATGTTGGGACAGAGACTGGTCTTCTCTTCTAATGACGACTTGAATATCGCACTCAAAGAAGAGAAAGTGTCACATTGTGGCATCATAAATTTTAACTTGGATTATGGACAAGTTAATGTGAACTACGAAGGCCCCCTGATAAGCATAGTCAGTCACAGAGAAACAAAAGGGCTGCAGTCATTATTAAGAATTTGTACCAAAGAAGACTCATTGCTGAAAGGAAGATGGCAGAAAAGATTCAATATTTACAACACCCGATGGAAAGGGTTGGTCACCTACAGTCCATGATTACGACGCTGACAAGGGACTTAGTCGGTGCTACTTCTGATAGAGTCCCAGATGAGCCATTGAGACGAACACATCATAGAAATGCCAACAACCGCAAACACAGAGCTTTGGATCGATTGGAAAGAAGATGTATCAGAGGGGCAACCAAAAAGCTCAATCCAACTCATGAGGAAGAGGTTTACAACTCGACTTTGAGGGAGACTTCCACCAGCTCTCTAGTTACATAGAATGAGCAAGAGATCTTCACAGAAGCTGCACCTTCGGAGATGTTTGATGAACTTTGCATAAAATGCTCGACATGCAATGCAGAGATCTCGAGACAGACACTGTCACCAGGAGCATTCACGGAGTGCCCAGCGTGTAACGTTCTCCACCTGGAGCGCTATAGGACTTTTGAAGAATATACAACCGCCTTCAAGATGTTAAGAAGTGCAAAGCATCCAGATTTAGAGCCATACATATTGCAGTTTGCAGAGCCATGTTAACCATGGATTTCTTTGAAAGATGAGTCAGAGGAGCAGCCTTGACACTTGCAGGAGATTCTCAAGTCCAAGCTAGAGAAGGTCTGGACACAAGAATTTAAGTATTACAAGGACATTCAAGGAAAGTTTGTGAATATTTTGGAAGGACCCGAGTTACACACCAGAGTGTTTTCAGAAAGTGATGAGAAGATCCTTGACTGCGTGTTTGATCTAAAGGACAAAGATCGAGCTGGATTATTTAAGAAAAATACATATTTAGATCTAAAAAAATGGATGCTAGGAAAGGACAGAATCACCATCTAGTGCGGTTGTTGTTACAATTTAAAAAAGGAGAGGCAAGGGAACCCCCTGGGGATTTTGAGAAATGACAAGGTTGATCCCATGTCGTCCATGATAATTAGAATGATTAAGAGAATGGTAACCTTCCTTCATTATTTTGCATTTCACTCCCCTAGGGCTTGGATTTGTGCTTGATTGGCTTGAAGTTAGGGCTTCAAACTCTAAAATTCATCATCTTTGGGTAAGATCTTCATCTTCATTTTGGAATTTTTTTATTTAAACCTGGATTTCTTCCACATTATGGGTTTGGCCAAAAATCTTAAAATTTGTTTGAATTAGTGAGAAATCCATGTGTGAATGATTATTTGGTTTAGAATGTGTTTCTTAAAGCCTAAAAATCATATATTTGAGATTTATTGGTATTTTTATTGGAACTTTCTAGATTTATCATGGCTCCTAAAATGAAGAAAGGAAAAGGAAAGGGAGTATTTGATTCAAATAAATTTGCTTGTATGAAAGCACAAGACATATACAATGATCTGCAATCTATGGAATTGATTGCTGAATGAAATTTTCTTTATCCTGGTGGAGTGATTGAATATTTGATTGCGGAGCGATAGTGGGGGAGCTTTTGCTATTTCAGTACCGTCATAGTGATTTTTGTTGTTTGAGAATATTATACAAACTTGCCAGATGAATCTGATGATTTGGTTTATGTGAGAAGGCAGCATGTGGATATTAAATCTGTTCAGATTAATCATATTTACAAGCTAAATAGTGTCCCTACTTGTTTTTATTGTAAGTTCCATCCTACTGACAATTAATTGGATGAGATTATGAGATTTTTAACTAATGGTAATGGAGTTTGGAAGATTAAGAATGGATGTCACGTAAAATTTTCTTTCTCGAAGCTTAATGTTCATTCTCGTGCTTGACACTATTTTATTTTTGGTAGATTATTTCTTACTAATCACTTTAGTGAGGTAACCCAAGAAAGAGCTACATTGAATTATTGCATTTAGATGAACAAACCAATTGAAATTGGATCTTTGATTTACAAGAACATGTGTATTTCCTCAAGAGAAGGAACTACTGGAGGTATGGGTTATTCTGCTCTTATTATTGTCATCTGTGTTGAATAAGGAGTGAAATATGAGACTTTGGAAGAAGTTTTACCATCTCATGAACTTATTGGGAAAACAAATTTGGAGATGAATGGAAAGCATACTGGAATAAGATACAAAAGTAGAGGCTTTGATATTCCTTCCACTTTAGCTTTAGCATCAACTTCTAGACCTTCTACTTTTGATACTACTTCACTTGATGCTGTAATGGAGCAATTATTTATTCAACAAGGACATATATTAACATTACAAAATTAGTAGAAAAGAACAGAAGCTCATCTCTATTATAATGATGAGCATATGCAGAGGTGAGTTGATTTTGATATTTCTTATCATGAGACGATGGAAAAATTCTTAAGAGGAAACCATACTGTAGTATTTACTACTTGCCCCAGATTTATACCTTATAATCTTGATGAAATGTAGGAGGATTTAGATTTATGTGATGATGACGAAGATAATGATGAAGGTGAAGATGATGAGTAGTTTTGTTTGTTAATTTTTCTGTATTATGCTTTTTTGTTCAGATTTCCTGTGGTTAGTTGGTTGTTCTTTGCTTGTTAGAGTTTTTATATTTAATATTTAGGTTTTCATTTGTATTGAATAATTAAATTTATGTTTATTGAACTATATTGTTATACTGTTTTTACTGATTACCTTCAGTTTAAATGCTGGAATAGTCTTTTATTTTCTTTATACATGTTAATCTCATTTGTCTTTATTACTTGTCCCTATACTATTCTCTTTTTTTAAGCTTTATAATTTTTTTTTCTTCATGAATTATCCTGTTTAAAATTAATTAAAAATTTAAGTTTGGGGGGAAAGAAAAAAAATTCTTTTTGAGCACTAAACTTTATTTGTCCTCGGAGAACTATATTTTAAAAAAATTAATTTAACAAAATCTGTGGTATAATTAAAAATTTAAGTTAGGGGGTAAAAAAATTCTTTTTGAGCACTAAACTTTATTTGTCCTCGGAGAACTATATTTAAAAAAAATTTACTTTAACAAAATCTGTGGTATGTTTGGTTACTTTAGATAACTATATTTTAAATTTAATAAATGTTATATAAAACTTAAGTTAAAATTTTTAATAATAATGGTTAAATCTAGAGTTAAGATATTTAGTGTAAGAATATAAGATTATATTTTTACTATTTAAAGTAAAGAAAATTATATTTTGGAAAATATTAAGAATCTTAGATATTTACTTTAAAAAGAAGGAATTGAGACTTTATGAAATATCTTTTTTGAAGCTAATATATTTTTTTCAAAATAAGGAAAAGTGAAAAGTTTTTAACTTTAAGAAGAAAATGGTGGAGTTCAAAATCATTGAAAACTATCCAGATATAGTAATCCTCACATGACATGAAAATAAAAAGAAAAAAATTGAATAAGATCCTAAAGGAAAAAAAAATTAAAAGAAAAAGAGAGAAAGCAAAAAAATGAAAAATATGTGAGGAGAAGCTTAAGGAGATGCCTAATCAAAAAATAAGCTTCACTTGAATCATCTTAAGGAAAGGAACTTAATTACATTTCTGAATTAAGGCTTAAAGTATTAGCATCTTTACTAATAAAGTCCTCATGAACTTCTTTTTACTGTAATACTTCTAAGCATTCAAAATATAACAAAATTGCAGTTATTCTTGAAATAAATAGAAAATAAGAACTCTAAGACTTTACTACTAAATATTCTTACATTTTAGTTTTAACCTGAGCTATTAAAATTTTTTTCTAAAATGTCACTATCACATTAATAAAACAAAAACTATAGAAATTTTTAAGCTAAACTCACTTCCAAAAATTATAATTTTTACATTATACAAATGAGTTACTTGAGGACTAGTAACATTTAAGTTTGGGGGAATGATCCACATTAAAATTACCAGTTTTTAGTGCATATTTTTTAATCATTTTATGCATATTTTTAGTGATATTGCACTTTAAAGGAATGTATTTTGTATTTTTTTTGTTTCAGATACATGGAATGAACATTTAGAGAAAAGGAGGGAAAAATGAGCAAAAATAGTGCATTTTATATGGCGCCGTAGTGCCGCTCCCTGACGCTATAGTGCCACATACAGACATAATGGGCGCTATAGTGCCAGTAACTACCCTTCTATAAGATTCAATGAATTTGGTTGAATTTTGAAGGGGTATTTGAAGCAACCCTTGGTTATTTTCAGAGATCTATTAAAAGGGACAAAAATATGATGAAAAAGAAGACTTTTTACAGCATTTGAAGGCTTTAAGAAACTCTACTTTTTGTGTTTATGTGTGAGTTAAAGTGTGTTTTGTGTTTGTAAGGGTAAGAGTTTGGAAAAATCTTTAAGGAGACTCCAAAATTTGTGTTGGGGAGAAAACATAAGGTACTTTGTATTTGTCTTAAATTTTTTTTTCTAAGACTTGGATTCAATACAAATTTTGTGTTTTTGTTTATTCTTCATGATTTATGAGTAGTTCCCTTTCTTTCTCCTTGCTTTTGGGAATTAATCTTGTGGGATGAGAATGATTTTAAGATTTCTTTTTTACTTTAAAAAATTATGATGATATTTTCACTGATTCTTCATTGACTTTACAAATTGTTCACTTGTGAGGTTAAAATCCATTGAGAAACATAAAGACCCGGGAGGACTATGATTTCACCCAACTAGTGAGTGTCACACTTCATCTAGGTAGAGCCGCTGCGATCACCTAAGGGGGAGTGTAAATATATAGGGAGATAAGTTTTGATGGACATAAAATTGATGTTTCTAGAGTGACATACTAGATACTTTTTATCAATTTGGTTTAGTGTTTGGATCGTAAAGGTTCCTAGTAGGTTCTATACAGAGGAGACAGTGGGTAATCTAGAGGTGAGAGACCAAAACCTACTTAGCACTACTACACAAGCTGATGAAAAACTCTAAGTTAGACAACGTCCCTTGCTAGCACCGGGAGGGGGCAAGGAATAGAAATGCTCTTATTTGTCGCAATACATCATCTTATTTTTAGTTTTTAAAATCCTACACAGATTAATACCTCTTTGCAAGATAAAAATATTTTCATAATATTCAAACTAGTTAAATTTACTTTGTTTAACTGTTAATCTTAGTCATTTCTTTCTGCTTTGATTTAGTCTTAACCTTTGCAATCATATTGACATTGTTCTACCTTTATTTTATCTACAATTTAGATAGAATTTCACAAGTCCAATTTAAAGAATTCAACTTTTTTTGTGGCATTAATACTGAGGTTTTTAAAGAAAATCCTATATTACTTGAAAAGATACGTATACTTGCGTAGTACCTCTAGTGTGTAGTTTTATTTTTATTTTCTGTCATTTCATTTATTCACACTAGCCGCAAAATATTAATTGGAACAAGTTTTTGACAATATTTTAGAGACTAAAAATACATGTAATTGCGGGTCAGGTCACCTGGTCAGCCCACACAACTATTATCTGAGCAATCAAAAGAGCTATTTGGACCTTTAAGAGAGAGATAACCTCATCCATACTACAATTCTCTTGATCAATCGTGGGGACATCTTAAATTTTAGTGGATTCATGAGGATCAACCCTTTCAAGATCAAGGCAGGGATTATCTTCAACAGAGTTTTGACCAAGAGTGGCTACCGTCATGGCATGATGAGTAGATATCTCAAAGTAAATCCTCTATGAGGAGGTCATATTCTTCGTGAAGGCATTTTGGTAAATCAAGAGGGTTCACAAATGAGTCAGCCTCAGAATTGATCTAGAGCTCTACCTTAGGGTTAACCTGAGGGGGTTCTAAGAAGTGATCAATTGGAGGGACAATTCCCTCTAGGATCAAATCTCCAGCCTCAGAAGACAGAACAATAACCACAAGAGGTGTAGTGGTAGGAGTCTTTTGGCCTCAGTGCCACTTGGGCAATATCAGATTGTAGTCCTTTCTTACATACTTATTTCTGAATAAGCAAGGTAAGTATTTATGGGGGTGTATCCCAGATCTCACTGGATCATCAAAAGAAATATCTATCATATATCTACTTGAAGAAGGCAAATAGTAAGCCAAAAGATTTTTCTTTTTATTAATTTTAAAAGATGCACTTACAATAGGTTGTATGGACAAAGCTTCTACAACAATATTGGTAATACAAATGGGAATATAATCTGGTATATCAACCTCAAGCACTACACTAAAAGCTCCTTACAACTCATGGGTGGACTTGATGGTCTGCACTATAGATGGTAAGTACTTTGGCCTCATAGTGAACTAAAGGGAAAACCCTGATCTCCTGGTACACAGATCTTGAGGTTGAGGATTGTAGAGAAGCTCTCTCATCACTCATTGGGACATCTTAAAAATTTGAGCGATGAACATCTCTCTAAAAATAGGACCCATTCCTCATAGAAAGAATGCCCATAGCGGTAGACCAATCTGCACAGTGAGCTTGAAATAATCGACACCCCAAGGAGGGAAACACCTCATAGTAATTCTAGTGGAGACATGGTCCTTGCAGCTAGAAAGAATAAATAACGAGTTATCAGCTAAGGGTATTTATGATTTCTTCTTGCTTGGAACCATTGTAGGCATAAAAACCTGAACTGGACCCTGTTGCTGGGACCGCAACAACCTATTTCGAGTCCTCCGAGCCCTACTGCCCATTTTTTGCATAGGGAAAACCTCAAAGGGACCCATAACCATGGGGGTTGGGACAACAACAAGACCCATGGTGACAACTCAAGAGCTATCAGGCGAATCAACTTCCACGGGGTAAGAGATCCTTGAGAATACAGAATGACCTCTGGAATGTACAGAGAAACAAACACATGGTGTGGTGCGTCGCTACTGGGCACCAACCTCTTCTTCATAGAAGGGGGTGCGCCAAAATGAGCCACCACAGCGGGAACAACCTCATGAGCTTGACTCCTCCTTTTATGAGGGATTATAACAGATGTCTCAGTAGGCATGAGATTAATAAGGGTAATCTGTTTAGGGAGTTTAAAGGAATCGAATGTTATGATGCCTTCATTAGTAGAGAAAATGCTCTGGAAGAAGGACACAATGTTCCTCCAGCAGTATCGATTATGATTACCTTCTCACTATCCATTTATGTCAGGAAAAAATAAACATCGATCAAACTTCAAAAAAGTTTTTTTTTCAAAAAGTACAAAAAAATATACAATTGCATCAGTGCCTGCAAAGATGCAACAACCAAAATGCTGAGGGTAAAAGAAGGGACAAAATAGAGCCAAGTTGCTAACCATATCAATTGACACATGGAATGAATCCAAGGACAAAAAAACTTGAGTGGTGACACAAAGAAGAAAAACAAGTCATAAATATGTAAAAAGGACTCCTAAAATGGAGAGAGAGTCCTTTCTTCGGCTGAGTCGCAAGATTTATTTTTAGTTCTTTTTAAAAACTTGAAGTCACTAGCATATCTATTAAATGTCATCATATGATTCCCATTTTCAAATAAATTTCCCTCTAAAATCATAAAAATGGCCTGGAGAGGATAGAAATCGAAAAATGATGGGACATACGACAAAGATAGAAAAACAAATTTAAAAAAAAAAAACATGGAAGACTTATGTACGGCAATCCTTGTGTGATAGGTTGAGAGTATACACCCAAACAATATTGAATCGAAATACCTCAAAAAACGATACCCAAAAAGAGAATTCCTGTAAAAGCCACCCACAACCAGATAACCAAAATGAACATTTTTTTTATTTAGTCAAAAACACTCCCAAAGGTTAATTACATATTTGGGGATACCCAAGAATACACTCAATGAAAGGGTCACACAAAGGATAGTTATTTCAACCAGGAACATCTCGCTGCCTCGAGAGCCTATAACGAGCCACATGGGAGAGGGAGAATCCCTCATATCCACAAATGGATGGTGTCACGCCGATAAGCGAGGCTTGGGAAATAACCAAAATGATTTGACAGGAACACCCCTATACTTCAACTTTCACTGGGTCATCAGTGCAAACACTATATCCCAAACAAGTGGTAGCCTATCAGCGATTGGGGTCATCAAAACATAATCAATGAAGTCACAAAGGACGACTGAGCTAAAAAAGCCTCAACAAAGAAGAGTTAGAATCCCTAAACATGTAGAGGTAAGCGAGTTATAATACCATGAATCAGTCATCCCAAGCTACTATGTCCCTAAATCTACTTGTTTGTACAGGTAGTCGACCCAATCCAACCAAAAATTTCTTGCCAACAATCAATGAATTGTGTCATCCAAGAAGATCTTGATAGTCCTAAGTCAAAAAAAGGAAACTCTAAGTCCTACGACCCTACGTAGGTAGAAAGTAGAGGTGAGACTTATATTTTATAAAGTGACGAAGAAGCTGTTAGAGTTAAAAGAGAAGAGCGAGGTATGACCACGAACCCGAGATACTTTCACAAAGGACTTATACCCTTTTTGGGTTGAGGATGCCTCTAATACCTTAAGCGCACTAGACAACCACCTAAGTATAAATTTTATGCTTGGTCAGACGGGTTGAAGAAGCACAAAGATATCTCCTTGAGACATGCAAATATGATGTAGTAAGTTAATGAGTCGTAATGCGTAGGCCTTATTAGTATGACTTGAGTTATGCACATGCTATGCATCTCATTTTAAATCAGATCTAACGACAAGCAATTTTGAAAAAGTTGAGATATTATAAACCTGAATTTTTATTAATCTCAATCTTTTTTTAATGATTTTGTAGAAAAATTATAATTTTAGGCCCTTGGAGAGCCTAAATTACATTTTCATATTGAGCCCAACAAGCCACAAACAAAGAGGATTAACTGG
>JXCR01066161.1:5162-81219 GCA_002079205.1 Phalaenopsis hybrid cultivar
GTTTTGAATTCCACTTCTTCTTTCATAAAACAAAATCCTCATATAAATCTTTTACTTAAAAATATAATAATAGTTATAAAAATTATTTTTAATAATTGAAATTTAAGTATTAAAAATAAAAGTATAAATTTCTAAATTTTTCAAAAATATAATTTTCTTACTAAAAATAGTTACACTATCTTTAGCATTTTCTACACTTAAAATTTTTAACTGAAAGTTTTTCTTCATTACTAAGAATTTTAATTAAATTTTCTTACTCATTTCTATAATCAAATTTTACTTCCTTAATATAACTTTACATGATCATTTTTCTTTTTAAATCAAATTCACTTTTAGCACATTTGAGAACAAATAAAATTCAAGTTTTGAAAATATTTTTCATTCCCCCCAAACTTAAATTTTTAACAAGATTAAATAGTTTAGCAGCAGGCAAGAATGAAAATTAAAATAACATGCTTACAAGAATTTTTATACCCTAATTATACAAGTATAAAACTAAAAACATGAGTAAAATAAATTTTTGATCAATTTTCTATCATTTTCATTTCAACTCAACATGTAGAGATTCAAGGAAATTCTAAGTAATGGGTACAAACATAAAAATAAACTAATACACCAACTTTGATTTACAGTCTCAACATAAAAACAAACACACTAACAAGATTAAAAAAATACAGGGTAGCAGTTTTCCACAAGACATATAATAAAGTTCAATCCTTAACTAACTAACACAGTACTTTAACACACAACAACAATCACTTCCCTAGAATTTTAAAGTAAAATACTAACAAACAAAAACATCACAATAACAATCAAACAAAAGTCCAACACATCACATAATCTAAATAGGTACACAAATGCAAATGTAGCAAGTCTAAACTACATAGTCCATCACATATTACGAACATAAAAATAAATCAGTCCTCCTCATCATCATCAGAATCACCGCTATTCCAAACATCTGCAGTCTCATAANGGAAATTCTAAGTAATGGGTACAAACATAAAAATAAACTAATACACCAACTTTGATTTACAGTCTCAACATAAAAACAAACACACTAACAAGATTAAAAAAATACAGGGTAGCAGTTTTCCACAAGACATATAATAAAGTTCAATCCTTAACTAACTAACACAGTACTTTAACACACAACAACAATCACTTCCCTAGAATTTTAAAGTAAAATACTAACAAACAAAAACATCACAATAACAATCAAACAAAAGTCCAACACATCACATAATCTAAATAGGTACACAAATGCAAATGTAGCAAGTCTAAACTACATAGTCCATCACATATTACAAACATAAAAATAAATCAGTCCTCCTCATCATCATCAGAATCACCGCTATTCCAAACATCTGCAGGCTCATAATCAGGGTATCTAGGAAATGGAGGAAATTGCACTCCTTAGTTACTTCTAATGAGGTTTTCCCGAGATGAATGAAATTTCTCTTCATAATCACTTTTCCTTCTATTATACCCATCAATATGATTTGCAAAGCTTTCTAAATTTTATATCTTATCTGTGGTATAATTGATATTGTCCATCATCCTCTGCAATAATTGATTTTGAGTTTCGGTAGACTCACCTATAGAAGTAGAAGCTCGCGAGTTAGATGGTCTAGATGTAGAAGCAGCAGAGGTAGAAGCAGCTCACATTGTCATTCCATAACTCCTTGAAAATCTTCCTCTCTAGCCAAAAATAGAATGCTCAAAATATAATTTCACATTTACACTTGTAATTGGCTTTAGAGGCAACAATACTTCCTCCCAGCTATCATATCTCATTCCAGCCAGCTCACACAAAGAAAAAAATTAAGAAAGCAAATCTCAAACCTGCAGTAGTAGCAACAGTGGCTGAACTGATGATAGTCTGATAGATCAAAGCTCCAATATTGATGAGCTTGCCTCGCTGAATACAATAGTTCAAAGTTGTTCTTTCTCTGGTAACTTCACTGAGATGATTCATCGGTAACAGACGAGCTGAAAGAAAGTAGTGTCATGCCTTCAAAGGTGCACTTAACTTTGAGGTGGAAAAGTTGACTCTTCTCTCATTTTGTAATTTTCCAAAGACCTCTTCTAATAGTCAAATAGGAAATAATCTCGTCCAGTTCCACCTCAGTAAGACTATAGTTTACATAAAAACACATATTGATTACCTCTGGTGAAAAAGGTACCAATTTTCCTTTAACCATGACTTGATCATCTTCAGCCTCGGGAAGGTTTGCAAAAAACTCCCTAATTATAGAAATAACAACCACAGCTGGAAAAAGAGCAGAATCGTTCACATTGTTGTCGAACGATCAGATCTTCTATGGATCCACCTGGATTTTTGAAACATCGATTTTGGATAAGTTTTCGTGATTGTAGATCATCACTATACCTATCTTGAGCTTTTGAACTCACAAACTTGCTCAAATCAAAGTGGCTCTTTCTTTTACTCCTCCTCATTCTTGGTGTCATTCTACAAATTTCATAAAATTCCACAATAACTTCAAAAATCATGTTTATTCTACTAAACTTAAGTTATATAAGCATAAACTACACTTCTTATACAATTTCCATAAATTTTTCCTCGTTTTTCACCATGAATAGTGATTTCCAGATTCTTCCAAATGTACTCAAAATACATGATGAAAATCCAAAATTCTTACATAGAAGTGAAGCTCTTACCTTAAGAAATCCAAATCTAGAAAATTTTGCTCAAATCCACCAAGAAATCTTCAAGAAAAGGCTTGCCCTAGACTTCAAAATTGTAAACTCGAGAAGTTGAAGGCGATGGTGAGAGTATAAATGGCAATTTTTTAGATTATTTTTTGTTTTAACCCTTTGCGAATCAATTTTCGTGAACCGGCGCTTAAGCATGGATTAGTGACGCTTAGGCGCCTGCCTCTCAGGTTACATCGCGCTTAAGCGAGAGAATGTGGCACTTAGCGCCAGTGCACTATTTTTGATATTTTTTGAATGTAAGTAAAATGCACTATAAGCCTAAGTACTCCACCCTTAAATGGTTTTATAACACTTAAATGACTATTTTCCTCTCCCTTAACTCTCCATTTTCTCAAAATTTTCTAATATAACTAATTTGATTTGAGACTAAAATATCACAAATTAAAAAAAAACAAACACTTATATTCATTTATGAACTAGTACAAGTACATATAACACTTAATTCTCACTCCAAATAGTTTCAGATGAGAAAATCTTCTAAATACAAACACTAAACAAACTAACATAAACTCCAAAAATAGTATTTAACACTTAACACATTAAAAAATGACTCCTAACAAAAAAACTTTAACACTGAACTTAATTCCATTCTTCATTTTTTGGGACAAATTCTGGTGTTTCATTAGTCTCTCCTTGAGCATTCAAAATATAAAGTTGATAAAAAGGACGGTAGTGACGAGCTCTGATACTATCTTCTTCAATCCATTTATGAGTAAGATACATCGCCTTATCTGCTTCCTCTATAAAACTAGTATGGTTAAATTGCATTTTTAATTGTCATCCAATATGCTCTAGATGTGCATGAATCTCAAATACCTTTGTCTCAAATAAAGTCATGCTAGTCTCAACTTTGTTGATCTTTTTTGATATTCCTTCAATACTAACGGCTAAGAAACTGTTATGCATCTCTTATCCACTTTAACTAATGAATCTCTTTCTTGTGGTCTCTTTCATCTTCTTCAAATCCATCTCCCATGAAGACATCTCTTCAAAAATCTCTCTTTCTTTTAGACTTTTAGGGCTAAAAATGATCTGAAGTGAAATTCCTTCACAAAACCTTTCTATTTATAGGCCTAAATCCCTCTAGTAACATTTAGGCAAGTCCTAGAATTTCCTTAACACGTTTTAGTCAACCAATTGGCGGTTAAACCTTCTAGAATCTGAATTTTGTACATGATTTTTAACTCCCGCGCTTAAGCGCCAGTGATCAATTTTGCACCAGTCAACTTAACGTTCAAATTCTTATTTTAGCATGTCTAGAACACTAAATAAAGTCTTAAAATCAATACTAACACATAATGGACAAAAAAATACTACCCAAATTTTCTTAACCACACACAAACAATGTTCAAAACAAAACACACTGATAACTATGGGTTGTCTCCCACAAAGTGTTTGGTTTAACGTCGTCAGCCCGACATAATCTGTGCTTATCCTGGTTGACCCAACTTTATTTGATTGTTAAATTTATGTTGATCCCTTACTAAATAAGGTTTCAGTCTATGACCATTCACTTTAAATACTTTCTTAGTTTTAAGATCTTTAATATCCACAGCTCCATAAGTATAAACTTTTATCACAACAAATGGGCTCATCCACATGGACTTAAGTTTTGCTAGAAATAATCTTAACCTTGCATTATATAGCAAAACTTGTTGCCCCGGCTGAAAATTTTTAATAAGAATCCTTTGATCATGTCACATCTTCATCTTTTTTTATAAATCTTAGCACTCTTATAAGATTCATTCCTTAACTCTTCAAGTCATTTAATTTCAATAATCTTTTTTCACCAGGATTTTTTAAATTATAATCGAACTCTTTGATCACCCAATATGCTTTATGCTCAAGTTCAACTGGTAAGTGACAAGCTTTCCCAAATATTAGCCTATATGGGGACATTCTTATAGAAGTTCTGTATGTAGTCGTATAAGCCCACAAAGCATAGTCAAGTTTGACTGACCAATCCATTTTTGTTGGATTCACAGATTTTTCCATAATTCTTTTATTTTCTTGATTGGATAATTCAGTCAAACACTTGTCTGAGGATGATAAAAGTAGCAATTTTATGGTTTATATGATATTTTTAAATAATTTCTGCATTATGGCATTTCTGAATTGACTTCTCTCATCAGTTATGATAACTCTCACCATCCCAAATCTACAAAATATGTTTGTTTTCAAAAATTTTGCAACACTTTGAGCATCACTTTGAGATAAAGAAATAACTTTTATCCATTTGGATACATAGTCCTTTGCTAACAGTATATATAAATTTTTAAAAGATGGTATAAATGGTACCATGAAATCTAATCCCCAAACATCAAATATTTCAACTTCTAGCAAATAATTGACGGGCATCTCATTTCTTCTAGAAATATTGCCTACTCCTTGACATCTATCACAAGTTTTAATATAAGAATTAACATCTCTAAAAATAGTAGGCTAGTAGAATCCAGATTGTAAAATTTTGTATGTTGTTTTATTAATACCAAAATGTCCTCCAAAATCAAAATTATGATATTTATAATTTCATAAGTTTCTTCCAACGGGACACATCTTCGAATAATTAGATCCTTTCCTTATTTATATAAATATGGGTCATCCCAAAAATAAGTCTTAGCTACAAAAATAAATTTCCTCCTCTATTGGTATGTCACTTCATAAGGTATAATATCATTAACAAGAAAGTTCACAATGTCTGCATACCACAGAACACACCGCTCATTAATATTGAACATTTTTTCTTCAGGAAAATGTCATTAATTTCTTTTTCAAAATTGAGTGGTTTTTTTAACTCAATTCTGGACAAATGATCAACAATTTAATTTTCAATTCCCTTTCGATCTAATATTTCAAATTCAAATTCTTGTAAAAGAAGAATCATCTTATAAGTCTAGGTTTAGCATCCTTCTTTTTCATTAAATTTTTAATAGCAGAGTGATTTGTATGCACTACGCCATGAGTCTCAATTAAATATGATCTAAATTTATCAAGGCATGTAATATTGCTAATAACTCTTTTCAGTTGTTGTATAATTAATTTGAGTTTCATTAAGAGTCTTTCTAGCATAGTAAATTACTTTTAAAATTTTATCATATCTTTTTCCTAAAACAACTCCAACAGCATAATCAATAGCATCACACATCAATTCAAAAGATTTTCCTCAATCTGAGGAAACTATAATTGGTGCAGTGACTAATTTTTCTTTTAATAATTCAAAAGCTTTTAGGCATTCTTCATTAAAATTGAAAATTTCATCTTTCTCTAGTAAATGACATAAAGACTTAGCAATTTTTGAAAAGTCTTTAATATATCGCCTGTAGAATCTAACATATCCTAAAAAACTCCTAATTTCCCTTACATTTGTTGGGTAAGGTAAATTAACATTCACTTGAGTTTTAGCAGGATCTACTTCTATATCATTTTCTGATATTTTATGTCCTAATAAAATTCCTTTTACCATGAATTGACATTTTTCCCAATTAAGGACTAAATTTGTTTCTTCACAGCGCTTAATAAATTTTGATAAATGGTCTGAACATGAGTCAAGTGAAGTTCCAAACACTAAAAAATAATCCATAAAAACTTCAATCCCTTTTTTAATTAAATTACAAAAAATTTCCATCATACATCTTTGAAATGTAGTAGGGGGATTACATAAACCAAAGAGCATTCTTTTAAAAGCAAATGACCCATACTGACTGGTAAAAGTTATTTTCTCTTGGTCCTTATGAGTTATTTATATTTGGTGATAACCAGTATATCCATCCAGAAAATAAAAGTATTTATGCCCAACTAGTCTATCTAGCATTTGATCTAGAAAGGGTACTAGAAAATGATCTTTCCTAGTAGCAAGATTTAATTTTCTATAATCGATGCATATTCTCCACACTGTGACTTGTCTAGTAGGTTAATTCATTATTTTCATTCACAGTCATAGTTACCCCTCCTTTCTTAGGAACGTAATGAATTAGACTAACCCATGCACTATCTGAAATAGGGTAGATAATTCCAGCATCTAACCACCTTAGGAACAAACTGAATTGGACTAACCCATGCACTATCTGAAATAGGGTAAATAATTCCAGCATCTAACCACTTAAATATTCTTCTTTACTACTTCTTTCATTACAGGATTCAATCTCCTTTGAGTATCAAACCTTGGTTTGCAGTTCTCTTCTATATGAATTCTATGCATACAAATTGATGGACCAATTCCTTTAATATCATCTATTGTCCATCCAAAGGCTTTATTAAAATTTTTCAAAATTTTCATCAATCTTTCTTCTTCTTCCATCATTAACTTTGAGGAAATTATCACTGGTAATATAGAGGAATCTCCTAGAAAGACATATTTTAAATCATCAGGAAGTAATTTTAACTCAAGTTCTGGAGGTTTTTCTATTGATGGAAAAAATAATTTATCATTTTCTATTGTATTCAAAATTTCAAAACTTTCTCGAACATAGTTTGAATCTTCCTAAAAAAGATCTTCACATAGATCTAATTCCTCTTCTTGCACGAGTTCTAAATCTTTTACTTTAGATTTTTCTTCATAATTAGTTTTGAAATGGCATTCACTAAGATATCTTATAACATCCATTCTATAACATTCATCATCTTTACCTTTTGCAGGATACTTCATTGTTTTAAAATGTTAAAAGTAACAGTTTGATCATTGACGAACATTGTTATTCTCCTTTCTGTACTTCTATCATTGCTCTTCCTGTGGCTAGGAAAGGTCTCCCCAAAATGATAGGTATCTCTTTTTCGTCTTCCATATCCAACATAATGAAATCAACAGGAAAGATAAATTGATCCACTTTCACTAGGTCATCTTCTATAAATCCTTTAGGGTAATTTATCGAATGATCTGCTAACTGCAGAGTTACAATAGTAGGAATTATTTGTCCTAATCCCATTCTTTTAAATATTGATAATGACATAAAGTTAATTCTTGCACCTAAATCACATAAAGCTTTCCCATAAAATCTGTCTCCTATAGCACATGGAATTGTATAGCTACTAGGATATTTAAGCTTTTCAGGAAGCTTTTTCTAAATAATTGCACTGCACTCCTCACTAAGTGCAACAGTCTCATTATCTTCAAAATTCATTTTCCTGTTGAGATATCTTCATAAACTTGCCATAGCTTGACATTTGTTCTAAGGCTTCAGCAAATAGAATATTAATTGTAAGCTTCTTAAACATTTCCATAAAATTTTGAAAATTTCTTATCCAACTTCTGTTGACGAAGTCTCTGAGGAAATGGAGGTGGTGGTTTTTCTAAGTTAACATTAAGTGGAGAAATAGGTTTTTCAAAATATTTTGGAGCATCCTCTTTTGATTCTTCAATTTATTCTCTCTCAACTTCAGTTTTTTTGAACCTTACCTTCAAACTCTCTTCTGCTTCTAAGTTGAACAGCTTCTACTTGCTCTTTATTCTAGTCTTTAAGATTTATTTCAGTATTACTAGGAAGTGTTCCTTGCATCTATTACTTAATGAATTTGCAATTTGTCCAAGTTGATTCTCAGTATTTCTAGTTGTAGCTCCTTGACTTTGCACTGATTTCCCATTTGTAAGACCACTTCTTTTATAGACAACTTATTCTCCTTAAATTGTGTATTACTATTGAAACCTGGAGGATAAGTATATCTATAATTTTTATTCTCTTGATTTTTCAAGTTTCCCAATGGGTTTACTTGATTGTTCCCCCATGGCTGATTATTACCACCGGTAGTATTATTTAAATTGAAGTTGGGATGGTTCTTCTAACATGGATTATAATAATTTGAATATGGGTTATTTTTCTTGTTATTTATGGCATTCAAAGTTTCTAATGTTGCAAGAGAATCTACCATTTGGCATAATGAATTTTCTTCAATCATGGAGATTGGTTGAGATAAATTCATTCTAAATTGGTCTAACCTCCATAGTAAATGCACCAGATTCATGAATATTTGCTACTTTCTTATGATTCACCCTCTCAGAAGGCCATTAAACATTATTGGTAGCCATTTCTTCAATTAAAGCATAAGCGTCATGAAATGGTTTTGACATCAATGTAGCAGCGACATCAATAATAGATCTAAGAGAACCAATTAATCCATTATAAAAGGTTTGAATTATTAATAGCTGCATCGATAATAGATCTAAGAGATCCAACTAATCTATTATAAAAAGTTTAAATTATTAACCAATCTGGTATAGCATGGTGTGGACACTTTCTTAAGAGTTATTTAAATCATTTCCATGCTTCATAAATAGATTCTCATTCAAACTAATTAAAAGATGTAAAATCATTTTTATGCTTCGCAGTTTTTTATGGTGGAAAATATTTAGCAAGGAATTTTTGTGCTAAATTGGTGCTAACAAATTCAACCACATCTTAGCTTCTTACCTCAATGAGAAAGGAAATAGCCTAATTCCTATGGCATCATCTAATACACCATCATATTTAAATGTAGCACACAATTCTAGAAAATTGGCAAGGTGTAAATTTGGATCTTCAGTTGGTGATCCCTCAAACTGATTATTTGATATCATTTGAATAATAGCAGTTTTAAGTTCAAATAAATTAGCCACTATAGTAGGTTTTGGAATACTGCAATGAAATTCATCTACTGTAGGGTTGGCATAATCTCATAAAGGTCTATATTCTTGATGAATTTCAACATTTTGATCATTTTGGTTTACCATTTCTATAATTTTTTTTAGATTTTTTAAAATTTTTAATTTTTTTTTTCTGATTTTCTTAACAATTTTCTCTAATTTAGAGTCGTAGAGCACTAGTCCTTCAGAAACTGAACTACGCGTACACTATCATAAAAATAAAAATTAAAAAATTACAACAAAACACACAAAATAAAATACTATAATAAGATATCCGTACAATAACTTTTAAAATTTAAATAAGACTTTCTAAAATAGAAATTTGCTTTTAATCAGATATCTTTCAATTTTTCTTTGGCAACGATGCTAAAAACTTGATCCATTTACTGCTTATATGCAACGGTATAACAATGTCTTTGATGATATTTTTCACTTAAGTTTCCTTACATTGCAACAGAAAAAAAAAACTTGATCTTGGAGAAAATAAAAAATTAACTTTTTAATTTCTATATATGTTGGGATAGTACACAAATATACATATCGTTATCAAGTAATATAGGACCTTTTGATTAAGACCTGAATATCAAATCCATAGAGAAAATTAGCAATACGCACTATTGAACAGCAAGATTTCTATTTTAAAAAGATAATTGCATAATCTATAGATATTTTTATAATAATTAAAATTCAAATCTTTTTAGTTTTTTTTACATTTTGACAAAATAGTTGCAACTTCTAAAAATAACTTGAGCTTATGTAAAAGAAAAGCACTGAATATGAAAATATCTTTCTCATCATCAAGAATTAGTAATAAGTATAGGAATTCTGTTATGGAAGTATGCAAATTGTGTTGTGCTAAATAAAACAATAATATTCCTTACCCTTACTAGAGATGCTATAAATAACGTTGGCTAATTTAAAGTTTGAATAGTTTTAAAGACCGACTAGGCAAAACGCTCTCACTCTAGAGTTCCCTCGATTCCTTCCACCTGGGGGCTAATATCTAATATCAGAATCTAAAATAATAAACTAAGTTGGGAGCTTTAACCTATTACTTTAAAGTCCTCTAACTCTACACCCTTCAAAGATTATTTCCCTATTTGTTTGCACTAAATCATATGAATTACATTCTCATTCATACAACCTCATGTGATTCTTTCCAATTATGCACTCAATCATATGAACTACATTCTTATTCATACAACCTCATGTGATTCTTTCCAATTGCTGAATCAATACCAGGCCGGTTCTTACATGTTCTCACAACATATTTTAACATCTAGATAGGCCAAATCAAGAAGTAAATGAAGTGCATGGAATTAAATCATCACAACTTCTTCTAACATTGAAGATTAGTACTCTCCTTAACTTCTATCCAACACTTTAATTACATATCATTATAAAGAGAAAGATACAGAAAACTACTCAAAATCCCCAGAGAAAACTAAACCACACTTTAGTTTAAAAGTGGAAATCATTGTCAAACCAATAAGAAGTCTTGATTAAAACCAAAAGTAGTTTAAAAACAAAATATAAAAACTTATCTCAAATCCTCCACCAAATTCTTAAAGTTCCTTTGACTCTCTTCTCTTTTACAACACACTTGACTCTCACAATAGAACTAAAATTAAATAAGATAAAGTAAATTTGTGATGCTTGAAAATCTCTCCATACTATCTCTAGAACTTCTTAGAACTCCCCCTTTTTAACACTTTTCAGGACCTTCAAGCACACTTCATAAACTCTCAACTTCCTTCTTTTATAAATCTCCAAGAGGTGCCTTGACAACTCTTCAAAATGTGTCTAAATTTGATGAATTCTCCAAAGGATACCTCCTTTCACAAGTTTTCTAACCATATATTTGTTTTTAGTGGTCATAACCACCCTCTTTAGCTAATAGGTGCCTTCAATGTCCCTTTAAAATTGGGTAAAATGAAGTAAACTGTCACATAACTGCCTCTGACACTTAAACGCGGGGCCTCTGGCGCTTAGGCACAACCTTCTCTGTTTCACCCGCGCTTAGGCACCAAAACACTTTAGCACAATTTTCAAATTTTTGCTCTAAATTTGATCATTTTTCACTCCTTTTAGTATTTTTCACCTTTTTACTTGTACCTAAAAAAATACACACAAATACCTTCCATTAATGTGCAATATCTCCAAAAATAGGTATAAAAATGTGTCTAAAAATACTATATATTCTAGGTGCATCACTCTATAGCATGACATAAGGCAAAATTTGTTGTCCAAGGTTTCACATAGGAAATAAGAATTGACTGTCATGAAATGTTTAATCCAGTTTCCAAACTACCTACAATTTGCATACCCCCCATAGTTGCTCTCCATCACAGGTGTTCAAACCTCCATATGCCTTTATACATGGCCCACTTGAAGCCACCACTTCACCCAAGGATTTCAAGATGCTTAAAATCCTCATCATGTATGAATAAAAAAGAAATCCTTATAATGCCTCAAATATGTCCTAAGACAATTGTATTCCATGTTTACCTCTCATCTCATGAGCAAAGGCTTCACACATAGCACCACTGATCCCTCCTTCTCGTCTACACTCAAAATCAAACACACCTCTACCTTCTTGTCTACGCTGAAGACATCCTACTAACAAGAAATGATTTTGCAAACATTTTGGAAACATTACGGGACCTCAAATCTCTCTTTCAATTGAATGAACTAGGTCCTATTTCTACATTCTAAGACTTCAAATAACCCATTTTTATGATGTCTATCTTCTCCCTCAGATAACTTACATAAAGTCTATTCTACGACAAATAAGCCCTACAAATTGCAAACTAATACTTAGTCCATTACCAACCAATACCTCTTCACAACAACCATATCCCAAAATAACCTATTACAGGTAGTTAGCTAGAACACTTCAATTTCACACCATTATAAGGCTCGATATTGCATTTGCATTAAATTGCATCTGTCAACATATGCATAACCCTTTGTTGTGTCACATTAAAATCATCAAGAGAATTCTATGCTATCTAAACAACCATACCATTCACCTTTACACCGAAAACCTATAACTTTATACATACTCTGACTTCAATTGGGATAGTGATCAACATGATAGGTGCTCCACAACGAGGTATTATTCTTTTTTTGGAGAAAATCTCAATACTTACACTATCCAGAAACAACAAATATTTTCTCAATATTTTACTATAGTAGATTATCATTCCCTAGATACCAGAGAAACTAATATAATTTGGTTACAAAATCTTTTTGAAGAGTTCAACATCTCCTCCTCCTCATCTAGTACAATATACTGCGACAACACCACTAGAGTGGCTCTTGCAATAAATCTCATCTTTCACACCAGAATAATGATCCTTTTCTTTGTAATCACATAAGCCCACATGAAATTAGACTCCATCATGTTTCCTTACAAGGCTAACTCTTCAACATCTTCACCAAATTCCTTTCAATAGCTCAGCTCCTCAGATTATATGAAATACTCAATTTTACTCCACAAGATTGTTTGTCTAAGAGGAGGTAACTGATATGTCCTAAAGAATGCTTAATTTACTTTATATTTACACCTATTTATGAATGAAATTACACTTTAAAGAAACATATTTGCATGTTTGTCTTGAAGGTACATCAAGTAAAACATGTCGAGTGAAGCAAAGCCAAAATGGAGCGAAGCGGGGGCAAAATGAGGAATATTGGAAACAACAAATTGACACCTTGGCATTAGACTTTAGATGCCAAGGTAGTCCACCTAAGTGCCTGATGCTAAGTTACTAGGAAACTAGGCTCCAAAACCCAGTCAGGCAAATTAGAGGCCGACACTTATGTGTCAACCCTATGGCGCCAAGGCACTGGTCAGTTCCTGGGTAGTTTTCTGCAGTTGTTTCAGCAGGATTTGGGAAGTTATGGGGTTGATTTAAATAGTTCAAGGAAGGACTAAGGGAATTTTGAAACCTTCTAAAGAATTTGAAGGTAGATTTAGGATTTTTAGATTTTCACTTTTCTTGAGAGATTGGAGAGGTGTCTTGATATAAATCTATAAGGGGATCATTTGCAACATTGCAGGGAGCACTCAGATAGATTGTTGAAGAGATTTCTCATCTCTTTTCATATGAGGAAAGCTAACTATTGTGTTGTCACTTATCTTTTACTTGTAAACACATATTTAGTGGATTTTCTTTGTTAAATAATGAGGATTTATATGGTGTTCTTCATGCCTTGCGAGTAGATATCCTTTACCTTTCTATGGGGATGAATACATAGAATTTATAGGATGTGTAGAATGTTTCTTGAATTGGTTTTTAATATCAATGTGGTGATCATTCTTCTATGCTACATTTACTTTTTGTACAAGTAATACATATTATTATACTTTTTTGTGATCCATTAGGACTCAGAATAACGATAAAAGAATAACTAGAGTATTCACATTATTTTGTAGGCTATAATAAAAGTAGACTATAGGTAATGCAAATAGATAAAGAAATATGCTTTGATGGATTCAATCTAGGGTTAAAAGAATTAAAACTAGGTAAACCAAACTTCTTTACGTGCTTATTTGTCACTAGCCATAATAATAATTCATAGTATTCGATCCTATAATCTACTTATGCAATCACAAGAGAAAGATAGATTTTATAGCTTGATATTTAGCTATAGACTTAGTGTTGTAATTTAGGAGTAGTCGTTACAAAAACCATCTTAATCTACATTCAAAACTAAAACCTACAGGTAGTAGAATATAACTGTTCTTAAGGGAGTCATTACCTCGCTTTCTATGGGATCGACAATCCAGACTCAATAGAGCCCTATATTACTACTTGCGTGAGAAATCCCAGTGTTCAAGAACATCTAAATTTAAGAATTCAATCAAGTTGCTAGGGAGTGGATAAAGTTTTTTGGGGCCATGAATAGGATTTACATTATTGTGATAATCGCTGAGGTGGATCAATATTCTGGTGTCGTTGTCAGGTACTCAAGGGTAAGAACTTTAAGAGAATTTTAATTGAATCAATTTGACATACATTTAAAAAATCATATTGTATTTTTATTTTGTAAGTGCTTGTTTGTGTGTTTAAAAAAAATAAAAAAAAAGTTTTTTTTGACTATTTGTTAAGTGTGTTTGTGTTAAACTTACTAGTTGAACTTTTAGTTGTGCATGTGTAGTGCAGGAACTGCAGGACTTGTACCCAATGATTCAGAACTAGAGATGACTACTAGAAAAATTAGAAAATAAAAAAAACTTCACTAACTTGTATATATAATGAGAAATATTCCATAGAACAATTTAGATAACCAAATACCAATTAATGAACATCCTAACATGCAGAGACCATTAAGGGGTTTGGCTAATCCTACGACACATGAAACTCATTAGCACCTAAAACAATTAGGACTTGGGCTGACGTAGCCCAAAAATGCATTGTTAAGTATTTCCCACTTTCAAAAACTGCTAAACTTAGGAATTTTTTTACCTCAATTTGTCAGTATAAAGGTGAGTCAATATAAGAAGCATGGGATATATTTAATAAACTTCTTGCAAAGTGCCCACACCATGCTCTGCATGATTGGTTAATCATTTAACTTTTTCACAGTGGTTTATTAGGATCCATTAGATCAATTATTCATGTTATCACTGGTGATTCAGTCATGTCAAATCCATTTGATGAGTATTACTCTTTGATTGAATAGATGGCTACAAACAATTTTCAATAACCTTTTGAAAGGGTAAATCCTAGAAAGATAGCTAGTGTTCATGATACTGATGTTCTTTCAATTTTTACTTCTCTGATTGTAGTAATACCAAGTAAAATAGATCAATTTGGAATGAATCGGCCTCAAGTGCCTCCACTAATTGAAGAAAATTCATTTGGACAAATGGTTGATTCTAGCACTTCCTCATCTGAGACCTTTAATGTAATTAACAACAGACCTAAAAACTTGACTCCAAAGAAATTAAAAGTTAAACTTGTATATTTATATATTGGGATACTGTGCAAGTATACATATCATTATCAATTAATCTAATAATTTTTTATTAAGTGTCGAATATCGAACCCACAGGGACTGATTTAACTCTTTACACTGGAATTAGATAGCAAAACTCTATTTTAAAAAGACACTTAGCAAAACTCTATTTTAAAAAAAACACTTACTCGAACTATATATATTATCACAGGAATGAAGGTTCAATTGTTCTTGGATACTTTTGATAATTAAAAATAAAATAACAACTAACTAATTATAACTTGAGTTTTTGTAACTTAAAAGCACTAAATATAAAATATCTTTTTCCTTATTATGAATCAGTAACAAGTATAGGAATTATGTTGTGAAAGTATTCAAATTGTTTTATGCCAAATAGGAGCAATATTACTCGTTACCCTTACTAGAGATGCTATAAAGAACATTGACTAATTAAGAGTTTGCATAGTTTTGAAGACCAGTTAGATAGGTAAGATAACAGCTCTCACTCTAGAGTTCCCTCTTCTCATTCCACCCGAGGGCTAACATCTCATATCAAAACCTAAAATAATAAACCAAGTTAGGGGCTTTAGTCTATAACTCTAAAGTCCTTTAACTCGACACCCTTCAAAGTTTATTTCGCTATTTATTTGCACTCAATCATATGAATTACATTCTCATCCATAAAATCTCATGTGATTTTTACCAATTGTTGACTGAGACAATACCATCACAGATCTTACATGTTCTAACAACAAATTTTAACAACTTTATAGGACAAATCAAGAAGTAAATGAAGTGCATGTATTTAAATCATCACAACCTATTCCGGCATTAAAGATCAATACTTTCCACAACATCCATCCAAAACTTTACTTAATTATAATTTTAAGAAAAATGATAAAAAAAACTACTTAGAATTCATGGAGGAAACACAACCACAATCTAGTTTAGAAATAGAAATCATTATTAAACCAACAAGAAGTCTAAATTAAAACCAAATGTATTTATAAAAGATAGAAACTTATCTCAATTCTTCCACCAAAACTCTTGAAGTTCCTTTGAATCTCTTCTTCTCTTACAACACTCTTAACTCTCAAAATAAAAACTAAAAAGAAAAGTAAAAGGTAAATGTAAATGGCGTCTAAAATTCTCTCTTAAAATGCAAAGAAGAGTCTCCCTTGACCAGCAACTAAGAGAATAGAAGAGCCCTTAATCCACTCCAACTCCCTCTTTTTATAGTTTTCCAAGAGGTGCCTTAGTATCTCTTCAAAATGTGTCCATATTTGATGATTTTTCCAAGAGATGCCACCTTTCAAAAGTTCGTTTAATATATTTTCATCCCTAGTGGTTATAACCACTGTTATTCGTCAATAGGTGCCTCAAAAATCTCTTCAAAATTTGTCAAAATTCATTAAACCGACAAATAACTGCCATTAGTGCTTAAGCGTGAGGTCCTGACAATCAGGCGCAACCTTCTTTGTATTGCTAGCGCTTAAGTGCCAGCTTTAGGCGCTTAGGCACCACAGCTTTTTTGTACCTTTTCATCATTTTTAATCTAAATTTGATCCTTTTTCATTCCTTTCACCATTTTCATCTTTTTAATTATACCTCAAAGAAAAACACACAAATATCTTTCATTAAAGCGCAATAGCTCAAAAATAGGTATAAAAATATGTACATAAATACTATATATTTCAGGGGTATTAAAATCTCTCAAACTTAAAATGTTACTTGTCCTCAAGTGACACTCAAATATTTAAAAACCAAAATAAGTAAATTTTTTATATGAGTTTCTTTAGAATATTCTAAAATTTTATTCTAGAAATATAATAGTCCAATTTAGAAAAAAATTAGTTAATGNATTTCTTTAGAATATTCTAAAATTTTATTCTAGAAATATAATAGTCCAATTTAGAAAAAAATTAGTTAATGAGATCAACTTAGAGTTTAGAAATTTCCAAAATGAAGAGGTATGAAAATATGAGTTTTAATCTAGTTTTTAAATGCTTGTATATTTTTTTCAAATATAGGGTTTAGGCGTTCTATCTCCTCCTCTTAAAAATTTTTATTAAGCAAAATTTTACTCACTATATTATATCATTAAGCTTAAGANATTAGTTAATGAGACCAACTTAGAGTTTAGAAATTTCTAAAATGAAGAGGTATGAAAATATGAGTTTCAATCTAGTTTTTAAATGCTTGTATATTTTTTCAAATATAGGGCTTAGGTATTCTATCTCCTCCTCTTAAAAATTTTTATTAAGCAAAATTTTACTCACTATATTATATCATTAAGCTTAAGAGTTTCTCAAGTTCTATACTTTAAAAATATTAGATGTGGAATCAATTTTTGTTTATGCACTAATCTTCAAGCTTCTCCTCCCTTTTTCACATGCCTTTTTTTTCTCTTTTTTTTTATAAGAAAGGATTACTATATCTCGATAGGTCTTTAAAGATTTTGAATTCCACTCTTCCTTTCCTAAAGCAAAGAGTTGATATTTCTCCTTTACTTAAAAATATAAGAATAGTTTTGAAAATTACTTTCAATAAAAGAAATTTAAGTTTTGAAAACAAAAGTCTAGTCCTTCTACATTTTTCAAAAATACGACATCTCCTACTAAAGATAGTTACACAATATTTATCATTTCTAAACTTAAAAATTTTTAACTTCAAGTTTTTTTTACATCACTATAGATTTGAACTAAACTTTCTTACTCATTTCTATAGTAACAATTTTACTTCTCTAATTTCACTTTGCTTACATGATCATTTTTCTTTTCAGATCACATTCATTTGTAGAACATTTGAGAATAATTAAAATTCAAGTTTTGAAAACTATTTTTCATCCCCCTCAACATAAAATTTTAATAAGATAAAACAGTTTAACATCAGAAAAATATAAGCAAGAATGAAAACTAAAAATAACATGCTTACAGGAATTTTTATACCCTAATTAAATAAGTACAAAAATTAAAAAGAGGAGTAAAACTAATTTTGATCAAATTTTCTTAATTTTTAACATATAGAGATTCATTAGACTTCTTACAGTGGATAAAAGCATAAAAGAAAACAAACAAACTAATTAGACTTGACAACCATAACATAAAAGAAAGTACAAGGTAGCAATTTGAAATTGAAANTGCACTTATCCTCAAGCTTCTCCTCCCTTTTTCACATGCCTTTTTTTTCTCTTTTCTTTTATAAGAAAGGATTACTATATCTCGATAGATCCTTAAAGATTTTGAATTCCACTCTTCCTTTCCTAAAGCAAAGAGTTGATATTTCTCCTTTACTTAAAAATATAAGAATAGTTTTGAAATTTACTTTTAATAAAAGAAATTTAAGTTTTGAAAACAAAAGTCTAGTCCTTCTACATTTTTAAAAAATAAAACATCTCCTACTAAAGATAGTTACACAATATTTATCATTTCTAAACTTAAAAATTTTTAACTTCAAGTTTTGTTTACATCACTATAGATTTGAACTAAACTTTCTTACTCGTTTCTATAGTAACAATTTTACTTCTCTAATATCACTTTGTTTACATGATCATTTTTCTTTTCAAATCACATTCATTTGTAGCACATTTGAGAATAATTAAAATTCAAGTTTTGAAAACTATTTTTCATCCCCCCCCAACATAAAATTTTAATAAGATAAAATAGTTTAACATCAGAAAAATATAAGCAAGAATGAAAACTAAAAATAACATTCTTACAACAATTTTTGTACCCTAATTAAATAAGTACAAAAAATAAAAAAAGGAGTAAAACTAATTTTGATCAAATTTTCTTAATTTTTAACATATAGAGATTCATTAGACTTCTTGCAGTGAATAAAAACATAAAAGCAAACAAACAAACTAATTAGACTTGACAACCATAACATAAAAGAAAGTACAAGGTAGCAATTTGAAATTGAAATTAAATTTAAAGTTAGTAAGATTCTTAACCTTCCTAATACTCTGGAATAAGTTTAATACTAATTAACTAAACACACTAAACACACACTTCACAATCACCACCACAAAAGCAAAACATAATACTATTGAAAACATAAACATCACAATAACAACCAAACAAAATTTTAACACATCACATAGTCCGGACAACTACACAAACTCAAAATTAGCAAGTTCACACATCACAATACAACAAATACTACAAATTCAAATCAATTTAGTACTCCTGATCATCATCATTGGTGTCACCGCTATCCCAAAAATCGGTTGGTTCATAGTCAGGATATTTTCGATATGAATGGAATTCCACTCCTTGGTTACCCTTAATGAGGCTTTCCAAAGAGGAATGCTACTTCTTTTCATAATCACTATGTCTCCTCATTTATCCATCTATATGATCTACAAGATTTTCTTAATTTTGTACCTTATCCATAGTAAAATTTATATTATCCTTCATCTTCTACAATAGTTGATCTTGAGATTCAGTACTAAAAGACTGACCTCTCAATGTAGATAGTCTCGAGGAAGAAGCACCAAAAGTAAAAGCAGCAGATGTAGACATTCCATAACTCCTAGAAAATCCTCCTCTCCAGCCAAAAATTGAATGTTTATAATAGGACTTCACATTTACACTTGTAATGGGCTTTAGAGGTTGTAACATCTCTTCTCAACTTTCATATTTAACTTTTGCTTGCTCACATAAAGAAAATATTAAAGAAGCAAATCTCAAACAGGACTTCACATTCACACTTGTAATGGGCTTCAAAGGTTGTAACATCTCTTCCCAACTTTCATATATAACTCCTGCTTGCTCACATAAAGAAAAGATTAAGAAAGCAAATCTCAAACCTGCAGTAGTAGCGGCAGCAGCAGAACTGATGATAGTGTGGCATATAAGAGCTCCAATGTTGATGGGCTTAAACTGCTGAATATAATAATTCAATGTCGCTCACTCTCTAGTAACTTTATTGAGATAACTAGTCGATAGTAGATGAGCTAAAATAAAATAGTGTCATGCCTTTGATGTGGCATATAACTTCAAAGTGGAAAAGTTAACTCTCTTTTCATTTGCAATTTTCTAAAGTCCGCTTCCAATAGTCAAAGATGAATTAATCTCGTCCAACCTTATCTCAATAGGACTATAGTTTGAATAAAAACATAGAGTGTCAGGGGCAATTGGTAAAACATGTTTATTACCTCGGGCGAGCATGGTAATAATTTTCCTTTGACCAATACTCGATCATTCTATGCTTCTATTTGATTAGCATAGAACTCACAAACAATAGAAATTACAACTATGACAGAGAAACAACATAATCATTCCCACTATTAGTGAACAATTAATTCCTCTATAGCTCCACACAGACTTTTAAAACATTTCTCAGGTATAAGTTTTTCAGACTGTAGTGCACCACTATACTTATCTTTAGCCTTCGAACTTACAAATTTAATTTAATCAAAATGGGACTTCCCCTTGCTCCTCTTCATTCTTGGTGTCATTTCTAAAAATTCCATAAAATTTTTAAATAAATTAAAAAATCAAGATTAAACTGCTAAACTAACTTTTATAAGCTTAAACTACCATTTTTATGTATTTTTCATAGATTTTCCTAAAAATTTCACCATGAATAGTGATTTTCAGGTAGATCCATAATTCACTCAAAATATATAGTGAAAATAAAAAATGTTTACATAGAAGTGAAGCTCATACCTCAAGAAGATCAAATCTAGAAAATCTTTCGTCAAATCATTAAGAAATCTTCAAAATAAGGTGTGCCTTAAACTCAAAATTACAAAATGTAAAGGTAGGGGATGAAGTCGAGGTGAAAAAATTGTGCTTTAGGGGTTTAGTTTCATTTTTAACCATTTGCGAACCGGTTTTCATGAACCAGTGCTTAAGCATGGCTAGCTTAGTGATCCCAACTTTTTATATAGATGTAAAATGCGATGTATGTAATTATATGCTTAATTTCCTTAATAGCTTTTCTTAATTAGTAACAAAGCCAAAAACTTGATCCAAAGCAAAAGCTAGGTAAGTTTTCCAATATGAAACAAATAAGAATACAATTATAATATTTAGATGTGGGATATTATTCAAGTATACGTATCGTTATCAAGTAATATAGGAATTTTTTATTAAGTCCCAAATATTGAACCCACAGAGAAGACTGTAAAATGCACTTTAAAAAGCTAGAAAGTTTAGATGACAAAAATTTACTTAGCAAAATATTCTTAATTAAACTTACGGTGTTATAAAAAAATGAAAATTTGGTTCTTTTTGTAATTTTTTGTTTATGAAAATAAAGTAAACAATTAATTAACCTAACTAATTATTTTTAAGTGGAAGGTAATACACGTAAAATATCTTTTTCTTATCATGAATCAGTAATAAGTATAAAATTTTTTTAGTGGAAGTATGTTAAATGTATTGTGCTAAATTGGAGAAATAATATTCTTTACCCTTACTAGAGATGCTATAAAGAACATTGACTAATCTATAGCTTGAATAATCTTGAAGCCTGGTTAGGTTGGGAAGATACTAGCTCTCGCTCTAGAATTCCTTCTTCTCTTTCCACCTGGGGGCTAACATCTCGTATAAAAACCTAAAACTATAAAGTAAATTTTAGACTTTAGCTTGTCACTCTAAAGTCCTCTAATTCTACACCCTTAAGAAGTTTATTTCCCTAATTATTTGCACTCAACCCCATGAACTACATTCTCATTCATGAAATCAATATGTTATTCTAACCATTTATTGACTGAGATATTACCATCTCGGAGCTTACATGTTCTCACAATAGATATAATTGGTCAAATCAAGAAGTAAATGAAGTACAAGGTTTCAAATCATCACAACTTTTTCCAACATTGAATTCTAATACTGCATGACTTCCTTTAAATACTTAATCACTTATCATTTTAAGAAAAAGATAAAGAAAACTACTCAGAATCCATGGAGAAAACCCAACCACACAAGAGTTTAAAAGTAGAAATCATGCACAAAAATAAGAAATCTAAATTACAACCAAGTGTAGTCACAAAGATAAACACTTATCTCAAATCCTCTCCACCAAATGTCTTAAAGTTCATTTGAGTTCTTTTCCTTCACTAACAATACAAACTAACACAAAATAAAAAGAAAGTGGCCAGTAGCAGCGGCGACGGTTACTTGGATGAATGATGGTTGTGGATGTTAATGGTTGGCCTCCTCCTTTGATGGTCCAAGTTTTCTTTATTAAAGATCCAAAAGGTGCCATGGTGTCTCTTCAAAATGTGTCTCCATTCAATGAATCTTCTAGAAATTCCTGTTTTCAAAAGCCAATTGAAAGAGTTTTCGTGCACATGGATTATTTCCCATGTTTTTACCAAGGGTTGCTTCAAACACCTCTTCAAAAATTTTTTAAAATTTAATGAATCATTAAATAACTACTTTTGGGGCTAAAGAACGGGGTACCTAGCGCTTAAGTGTGACTCTTTGGCGCATAGGCACTAGTGCTAAGTGCTTAGGCGCCTGATACCCAAAAATAATATACTATTTTAAGTACTTATTTTATGCTTATTTTTTGTGATATTGCACTTTAAAGAAGAGTATTATTATGCTTTTGTTACAGGTATATCATTCCTAGGAATTTAGAGAAAAAATGAAAAAAAGAATGAAATTTAAAGAAAAAAGAGTCAATTTTGGATTATGATGCATCATGCGCCAGATTGGCGTATGATGCACCAAAATCCAGAGAGCTAGCGCATGATGCGCTAGGGATGACTTTCTCAAATTAAGGTGGTTTGAGACAAATTTTTGTGTGAGATTCAAAAGGACACTTGTATTACACACCTCTTGAAGTAATTCAATGCATATAGACAACTTTGTAAGGTTCTTTTATGAAGGAATATGACTCTTGGATCAAATTACACATCATTTGAATTCAAAAGAGTTGACTTTTGGAAGGATTTCTTTCAAGAGGAGGCATCCTAAACTAAAGAAGAAGACTTGAATAGGCTTGAAGGGGACGGAAAAAAGGAGAGGCTTTTGGGTGTGGCTTGGGAGTTAGAGAGAGAGAAGAGGAGAATTTCTTCTAGGGTTGTAAAAGGAGAGGAATGGTGAGAGATTTCTTCTTCATTATATTTCTAAGAGAGAATTGGGAGTGATTGTAANCATCATCATCATTGGTGTCACCGCTATCCCAAAAATTTGTTGGTTCATAGTCAGGATATTTTGGATATGAATGGAATTCCACTCCTTGGTTACCCCTAATCAGGCTTTCCAAAGAGGAATGATACTTCTTTTCATAATCACTATGTCTCCTCATTTATCCATCTATATGATCTACAAAATTCTCTTAATTTTGTACCTTATCCACAGTAAAATTTATATTATCCTTCATCCTCTACAATAGTTGATCTTGAGATTCAGTACTAAAAGACTGACCTCTCAATGTAGATAGTCTCGAGGAAGAAGCACCAAAAGTAGAAGCGGCAGATGTAGACATTCCATAACTCCTAGAAAATCCTCCTCTCCGGCCAAAAATTGAATGTTTATAATAGGACTTCACATTTACACTTGTAATGGGCTTCAGAGGTTGTAACATCTCTTCTCAACTTTCATATTTAACTTTTGCTTGCTCACATAAAGAAAATATTAAAGAAGCAAATCTCAAACAGGACTTCATATTCACACTTGTAATGGGCTTCAAAGGTTGTAACATCTCTTCCCAACTTTCATATTTAACTGCTACTTGCTCACATAAAGAAAAGATTAAGGAAGCAAATCTCAAACCCGCAGTAGTAGCGGAAGCAGCAGAACTGATGATAGTGTGGCATATAAGAGCTCCAATGTTGATGGGCTTAAACTGTTGAATAGAATAATTCAATGTCGCTCACTCTCTAGTAACTTTATTGAGATAACTAGTCGGTAGTAGATGAGCTAAAATAAAATAGTGTCATGCCTTTGATGTGACATATAACTTCAAAGTGGAAACGTTAACTCTCTTTTCATTTGTAATTTTCTAAAGTCCGCTTCCAATAGTCAAAAATGAATTAATCTCGTCTAACCTTATCTCAATAGGACTATAGTTTGAATAAAAACATAGAGTGTCAGGGGCAATTGGTAAAACATGTTTATTACCTCGGGCGAGCATGGTAATAATTTTCCTTTGACCAATACTCGATCATTCTATGCTTCTATTTGATTAGCATAGAACTCACAAACAACAGAAATTACAACTATGACAGAGAAACAACATAATCGTTCCCACTATCAGAGAACAATTAATTCCTCTGTAGCTCCACGCGGACTCTTAAAACATTTCTCAGGTATAAGTTTTTCCGATTGCAGTGCACCACTATACTTATCTTTAGCCTTCGAACTTACAAATTTAATTTAATCAAAATAGGACTTCCCCTTGCTCCTCTTCATTCTTGGTGTCATTTCTAAAAATTCCATAAAATTTTTGAATAAATTAAAAAATCAAGATTAAACTGCTAAACTAACTTTTATAAGCTTAAACTATCATTTTTATGTATTTTTCATAGATTTTCCTAAAAATTTCACCATGAATAGTGATTTTCAGGTAGATCCATAATGCATTCAAAATATATAGTGAAAATAAAAAATGTTTACTTAGAAGTGAAGCTCATACCTCAAGAAGATCATATCTAGAAAATCTTTCTTCAAATCATTAAGAAATTTTCAAAATAAGGTGTGCCTTAAACTAAAAATTAGAAAATGTAAAGGTAGGGGATGAAGTCGAGGTGAAAAAATGGTGCTTAAGGGGTTTAGTTTCATTTTTAACCATTTGCGAATCGGTTTTCATGAACCAGTGCTTAAGCACAGCTAGCGTAGTGATCCCAACTTTTTGAATAGATGTAAAATGCGATGTATGCAATTATATGCTTAATTTCCTTAATAGCTTTTCTTAATTAGAAACAAAGCCAAAAACTTGATCCAAAGCAAAAGCTAGGTATGTTTTCCAATATGATACAAATAAGAATACAATTATAATATTTAAATGTGGGATACTATGCAAGTATATGTATCGTTATCAAGTAATATAAGACTTTTTTATTAAGTCCCAAATATCGAACCCACAGAGCAGACTGTAAAATGCACTTTAAAAAGCTAGAAAGTTTAGATGACTAAAATTTACTTAGCAAAATATTCTTAATTAAACTTACGGTGTTATAAAAAATGAAAATTTGATTCTTTTTGTAATTTTTGGTTTATGAAAATAAAGTAAACAATTAATTAACCTAACTAAATATTTTTAAGTGGAAGATAATATACGTAAAATATCTTTTTCCTTATCATGAATCAGTAATAAGTATATAAATTTTGTAGTGGAAGTATGTTAAATGTATTGTGCTAAATTGGAGAAATAATATTCATTACCCTTACTAGAGATGCTATAAAAAACATTGACTAATCTATAGCTTGAATAATCTTGAAGCTTGGTTGGGTAGGGAAGATACTAGCTCTCGCTCTAGAATTCACTCTTGTCTTTCCACCTGGGGGCTAACATATTGTATCAAAACCTAAAACTATAAAGCAAATTTTTGACTTTAGTCTGTCACTCTAAAGTCCTATAATTCTACACACTTGAAAAGTTTATTTCCCTAATTATTTGCACTCAACCCCATGAACTACATTCTCATTCATGAAATCTATATGTGATTTTAACGATTTATTGACTGAGATAATACCATCTAAGATCTTACATGTTCTCACAATAGATATAATTGGCCAAATCAAGAAGTAAATGAAGTACAAGGTTTCAAATCATCACAACTTCTTCCAACATTGAATTCTAATACTTCATGACTTCCTTTAAATACTTAATCACTTATCATTTTAAGAAAAAGATAAAGAAAACTACTCAGAATCCATGGAGAAAACCCAACCACACAAGAGTTTAAAAGTAGAAATCATGCACAAAAATAAGAAATCTAAATTAAAACCAAGTGTAGTCACAAAGATAAACACTTATCTCAAATCCTCTCCACCAAATGTCTTAAAGTTCATTTGAATTCTCTTCCTTCACTAACAATACAAACTAACACACAAAATAAAACGAAAGTGGCCAGTAGCAGCGGCGACGATTACTTGGATGAATGATGGTTGTGGATGCTAATGGTTGGCCTCCTCCTTTAATGGTCCAAGTTTTCTTTATTAAAGATCCAAAAGGTGCCATGGTGTCTCTTCAAAATGTGTCTCCATTCAATGAATCTTCTAGAAATTCCTATTTTTAAAAGCCAATTAAAAGAATTTTTGTGCACATGGATTATTTCTCATGTTTTTACCAAGGGTTGCTTCAAACACCTCTTAAAAAATTTGTCAAAATTTAATGAATCATTAAATAACGACTTTTGGGGCTAAAGAACGGGGTACCTGGCGCTTAAGTGTGACTCTTTGGCGCATAGGCACTAGTGTTAAGTGCTTAGGCGCCTTATACCCAAAAATAATATACTATTTTAAGTACCTATTTTATGCTTATTTTATGTGATATTGCACTTTAAAGAAGGTTATTATTATTCTTTTGTTACTGTTATATCATTCCTAGGAATTTGGAGAAAAAAGAGTCAATTTTGGATTCTCGTGCATCATGCGCCAGATTGGCGTATGATGCACCAAAATCCAGAGAGCTAGCGCATGATGCGTTAGGGATGACTTTTTCAAATTAAGGTGGTTTGAGACAAATTTTTGCGTGAATTTCAAAAGGACACTTGTATTACACACCTCTTAGAGTACTTCAATGCATATAGACACTTTGTAAGGTTCTTTTATGAAGGAATATGACTCTTGGATCAAATTGCACATCTTTTAAATTCAAAAGAGTTGACTTTTGGAAGGATTTCTTTCAAGAGGAGGCATCCTAAACTAAGGAAGAAGACTTGAATAGGCTTGAAGGGGACAGAAAAAAGGAGAGGCTTTTGGGTGTGGCTTGGGAGTTAGAGAGAGAGAAGAGGAAAATTTCTTCTAGGGATGTAAAAGGAGAGGAATGGTGAGAGATTTCTTCTTCATTATATTTCTAAGAGAGAATTGGGAGTGATTGTAAAGACAGAAAGGCCTAGAGAGAACTTCTAGGGATTTTCTTCAGTTGGACTATGAGATAAGTTGTATTTTAATTTCTTTTATTTAGTAAATTTATTTTTATGTATGAAATTTATGTTTTATTGTATCCTTCTCATGAATTCTGAGTAGTCTTCTTTATCCTTCTCCCTACTTTCAAGATATGGTTTTGTGAAGAATTGATTTTATTTCCTATAGTTTTAAATGATAATAATTTATGATTATTTCAAATTTGATCTTTATTTACTTCTCGATCTGGCTAATTGAAATGTTAAAACTTATTGAGAGACATATGCTCTTAAATGAGATATGATTTCTACAACATAGGGAGAATCATATTTGATTTCATGGGAGAGTATGTCATCAATNCATTGTATCCTTCTCATGAATTCTGAGTAGTCTTCTTTATCCTTCCCCCTACTTTCAAGATATGGTTTTGTGAAGAATTGATTTTATTTCCTATAGTTTTAAATGATAATAATTTGTGATGATTTCAACTCTGATCTTTATTTACTTCTCGATCTGGCTAATTGAAATGTTAAAACTTATTGAGAGACATATGCTCTTAAATGAGATATGATTTCTACAACATAGGGAGAATCATATTTGATTTCATGGGAGAGTATGTCATCAATGGGATTGGGTGCAAATAAATAAGTAAATATACTTTGTTGGATGCAGAATTAGAGATTTTAAGGTGACAAATTAAAACCCCCAATTTGGTTTAGTTGATTAGAAAGTAATGCGAGATTGTTAGCCCTTAGAAGAGGGAGTAGTGGGAGCTCTAGAGTAGCAGCCAATATCCTTCCAGCATAACTACAAAATTTAAGACCAAACTCTGGATTAGTTAATGTTCTTTATAGCACTCGGAAAAGGGTAAAGAATAGGATTGCTCCTATTTGGCACAAAACAATTTATATATTTCTTTTCAAAAGATTTGAGTTTCTTCACAAACCATATACTCATTGTAAAGGGGAAGGTTGCTTTCTTAAATTTGAACCTTTTGTCACAACAAAAACTTTGTTTAATTTTCATAATTTTACTTTTGAAATTTTAGTATTTAGTTTAGTTTAATTTCTGTGATCTTGTATCTGTATTTTAATTAGCATTCACCTAAGTAGTCAATTTTTAAATTTCACACTTTACTTTTCTTTTTTTGTTTTTTCTATAAAATTTTTTTCATAATTTACTATAGGATTTTCCAACTTCCCTATGGGATCGATATCTAAGACTCCATTAGAGCCCTTTATTACTTGAATGATATGTATAATATTTAAGAGAAATTTGGTAGTTTAAAAAGAGTTTCAAAAGATTAATTATACTTATAAAAAGTGTTTTGTTAGGATTATGTTGCATATTTATTATAAATCTGTCTGCATTGAGTTTTTGATGTCGTTAAGTGGTGTCAACTTCATAAATATTTGCATATACAAATCTCCATGTCAAGTTTTTGGTGGCATTGTCAGGGAAGTAATGGAAAGTATTAGTATTTTATTTTATTTTATTTTAAAAATATAAAAAAAATAGAATGTTTGTAGTTTAATTTGAACATTTTCTTATTTTAGTGTATTTTCTTACTTTTAATTAATTGTTTTATTCAGTCTATGCATAGTGCGAGATCTGAAAATTTATTACCTTACGATCTTGAGTTAGAAAGAATTGTTAGAAAATTTCAAAAAAACAAAAAGAGAAAGATCAGTTTAGGAAAATAACTTGCAATTTAAATAATGTTGGAAATGAAAATGAACATCATCAAAGAGCTTTAAGAGATTATGGAAATCCTACAGCAGATGAAATACATTTGAGTATCCAAAATCCTGCTATAGCTGTCAATTCATTTGAACTTAAACCTGCTATTATTCAAATGGTACAAAACAATCAGTTTGGAGGAACACTGACTGAAGATCCTAATTTACACCTTGCTAGTTTTTTAGAACTGTGTGCTACATTTAAATATGATGGAGTGTCAAATGATGCCGTCAAACTTAGACTTTTTCCTTTTTCATTAAGGGATAATGATAAGATGTGGTTAAACTCATTAGCACCTGGATCTATCAGAACATGAGGAGATTTATCACAAAAATTCTTATCTAAATATTTCTCTCCTTCAAAAATTACTAAGCTTAGAAATGATATCACATCTGTTTTTCAGTTTGAAGGGTAGTCAATTTATGAAGCCTTGGAAAGATCTAAGGATCTCCTTAGAAAGTGTCCACACCATGCATTGCCAGATTGGTTAATAATTCAAACTTTTTATAATGGATTGGTTGGATCTCTTAGATCTATAATTGATGTTGTTGCTAGTGGATCATTAATGTCAAAACAATTTGATGAAGCATATTCATTAGTTAAAGAGATGACTACTAATAATTTTTATTGGCCCTCTGAAAGGGTAAATCCAAAAGGAGTAGGTAGTATTCATGATTATGATGCTATATCTATATTAGCTGCTCAAATAGTTGTTACATTAAGGAAGATGATCAATATGGAATGAATTATTCTCAGAAAGCACATGTGCTTGAGAAAAGTCATTGGGACAAATGATAGAATCTCAATCTTCTTATGAGATATTAAATGCAATAAAAAATCATTCTAATAATCCTTATGCCAATTATTATAATTCTGGTCTGAAGAATCATCCAAATTTTAGTTGGAGTAACAATAATTCTAATGCTGCAAATCTGCAATGGAGAAACAACACTACAAACCCATTGAGAAGCTCCAACAATCAAGGGAACCAAGCTTATAAACCTTTTTACCCACCAGGTTTTAATAATTTGCAGAGTAAGGAAAAGAATTTATCAATAGAAGAATTGATATTGCAGATAGGTAGTCAATTACAATGTGAAGGAGCTGCTATCAGAAACATGGAAAATCAATTGGGATGTATTGCTACTGCACTTAGCAATAGACATCCAGGAACATTGCCTAGTAAAGTTGAAGTAAATCCTAAGAACAGAACAAAGAGCAAATTAGAGCTATTTAACTGAGAAGTGGAAAAGAAATAGAAAATAGAGTTCAATAAGAAGTTGAAGTTGAAAAAGATTAGGTGGAAAAGGAAAAATATGGTGAAGATTTTCATTTTAAAGCAGAAAATCCTATTAAGCCAATGAAAATTACTGTAGAAAGACCATCAACCACATTTCCTCAAAAATTGAAAGAGAAACATAGAGATAATCAATTTTCAAAATTTTTTAAAATTTTGAGGAAATTAACAATAAACATTTTATTTGTTGAAGCTTTGGAACAAACGCCAAGCTATGTAAAGTTCATGAAGGATATAATTAATAAGAAAAGGAAGTTTGTAGATAATGAGACTATTGCACTCAAGGGAGAGTGTAGCGCTATAATTCAGAAAAAGCATTTTAAGAAACTTAAAGATCCTGGAAGTTTTACAATTCCTTGTGCTGTTGGTGAATGATTATATGGAAAAGCTTTATGTGATTTAGGAGTCAGTATTAATCTTTTGCCATTATCAATTTTTAGAAGGTTGGGCTCATGAGATATTTCACCTACAACTGTAACTTTACATTTAGTTGATCGTTCGATTACCTATCCTAATAGAGTTATAGAAGATGTTTTGATGAATATCAATAAGTTTATCTTTCTTGTGGACTTTATTGTATTCACTATGAAGGAAGATAAAGAAATTCTTATCATTTTAGGAAGACCATTCCTAGCCACTGAAAGAGCTTTGATAGATGTGCAGAAAGGAGAACTAACTATGAGAGTTAGTGATCAAGAGGTTACATTTAATATTTCAAAATCCAAGAGATAATCTGCAAAAGATCAAGAGATTGAATGTTTCAGAATGGATATTAATGAATATTTAAGCTATGAATATTTCACAAAAACTTTTGAGAGGGAATTTAAAAAGGAATATGTGGAATATCAAGATGAGTATTGAATTCAAGATGAATCTATGGAAGTGAGTAAAGAGGATATGGATTATGTTTAGGAAAGATTTAAAATGTTAGATCCTACAGAAATTAACAAGAATTTGATTTCATCTATTGAGAATCTCCCTGAACTAGAACTGAAAACACTTCCTACACATTTGAAGTATGCATTTTTAGGAGATTTATCAACATTACCTGCTATAGTTTCTTTAGAATTAACTGATATGCAAGAACAACAGTTGTTGAAAATTTTGAAAAGATATGAGAAAGCCTTTGGAGGACATTAGCTGATTTTAATAAAATCAATCCTTCAATTTGTATGCATAGAATCTTATTAGAAGATCAACATGAACCAAGAGTTGAAACTCAAAGGAGATTAAATCATATGTTGAAAGAAGTAGTAAAGAAAGAAATTTTAAAATGGTTAGATGTTGGAATAATATATCCTATTTCAGACAGTGCTTGGGTTAGTCCAATTCGTTGTGTTCCAAAGAAAGGAGGTGTGACTGTAGTGACAAATGAATCAAATGAATTGATATCAACAAGATAAATAACTGGTTGGTGAATGTGCATAGATTATAGAAAATTAAATTTTGTCACTAAGAAGGATAATTTTCTTTTACCCTTTTCAGACAAGATGTTGGATGGATTAGCTGGTCATAAATATTTTTGTTTTCTAGGTGGATATACAGTTTATCATCAAAAACCTATTGCTCCAGAGGATCAAGAGAAAACAACATTTACTAGTCCTTATGGAACTTTTGCTTTTCGGTGAATGTCTTTATGTAACTTTTGCTTTTCGGTGAATGTCTTTTAGATTATTTAATACACTTGCAGTATTTCAAAGATGTATGATGTCAATTTTCAGTGATTTGATTGAAAAAAGGATTGAAGTCTTTATGGGAAATTTTTCTATATTTGGAACTTCATTCAAAATATTTCTAAATCATTTAGAGAAAGTTATGGAACATTGTTAAAAGATTAATCTTGTATTAAACTAGAAAATAATGTCAATTTATGGTTGAGGAGGAATTCTGCTTGGACATAAAATTTCAGAAAATGACATGGAAGTAAATCCCGCAAAAATACATTTTATATCGAATGTACCTCCACCTACCAAAGTAAGAGGAGTTAGGAGCTTTTTAGGACATGCTACATTTTACAAAAGATATATTAAAGAGTTTTTAAAAATTACTAAACCCTTATGCTACCTTCTGGAGAAAGATACAAAATTTGACTTTAATCAAGATTGCCTTAAAGTCATTGAAGCTTTAAAGGAAAAATTGATCACTACTCCTATAATTGTTTCACAAGATTGAGAGAAACCTTTCAAACTAATGTGTGATGGTAGCGATTATGCAATTGGAGATGTTTTAGGGCAGAGATATGATAAGATTTTTAAAGTTATAAACTATGCTAGTAAGACTCTTAATGATGCTCAAATTAATTACACCACCACTGAAAGAGAGTTATTAGCTATTGTGTATGATTTTGATAACTTTAGATCATATTTGATTAGAGCTAAATGTGTTCTACGTACTGACCATTCGGCTACTAAATATTTGAAGCAAAAGAAGGATGTTAAACCAAGATTAATTAGATGGGTACTTCTGATGCAAGATTTTGATTTTGTAGTAGTCGATAATAAATGGATTGATAATAAAGTTGTTGATCATATATCAAGGATAGAGCAAGAAGAAATACTAGATATGGAAAAAGAGATTAATGAAACTTTTCCTGATGAATGAATTTATATTGTAAAAGGATGAGAAATACCTTGGTATGCTGATATTGTAAATTATATTGTTAGTGGTATTCTACCATATGGATTAACAACACAATAAGGAAAAGAAATTCATTCATGATGCAAAATCATAGTTTTGGAATGATCCTTATTTATATAAGCAAAGTAAAGATTTAATGATAAGACGATGTGTGCCTTATAAAGAAATTCAAGAGATTATTCAAAAATGTCATGATTCTGAATTTGGAGGACATTTTGGAAATGATAGATCTATTCATAAAATTTTACAATCTGGATTTTATTGGCCTACTATATTTAGAGATGTTAATATATATATTAAAACATGTGATTGGTGTCAGAGAGTAGGTAACATTTCAAGAAGAAATGAAATGCCTCTAAATTTTAATTCAAAAATTGAAATTTGTTATGCATGGGGATTAGATTTTATGGGACCATTAATACCCTCATTCATAAATATATATATATTGATTGCAGTGAATTACATTTCAAAACGGATTAAAGCAATTGCTTTACCTCGATGTGATGCTCAGAGTGTTTCAAAATTTTTAATTAAAAATATTTTTACAAGATATGGAATGTCCAGAGTTATCATTATTAATGGAGGATCTCATTTTTGAAATGTAACAGTTGCAAGATTGGTGAAAAAATATAGTATAATACATAAAATTGCAACTGCTTATCATCTCCAGACGAGTGGTTTAGCAGAAGTATCTAATCGTGAAATTAAGAGAATTTTGGAAAAGAGTGTTAATCCTAGTAAAACGGATTGGTCTACTAGATTAGATACTGCATTATGGACATATAGGACAGCCTATAAGACACTTATATGAATGTTCCCTTATAGATTAATTTTTGGGAAGACTTGACACTTGCCAGTTGAGTTGGAGAGTAAAGCTTATTGAGCTATAAAAGAATTAAATTTCAATTTGAAAGAAGCTAGTAAGAAAAGATTATTGAAATTGAATGAGTTTGAGGAAATAAAAAATGAATCTTACGATAATGCAAGGATTTATAAGGAAAAGATGAACAAATGGCATGATCGGAAGATAATAAAAAAAGAATTTGAACCTTGACAGGAAGTTTTATTATACAATACAATATTGAAATCATTTCCTGGAAAATTGAAGTCTAAGAGGAAAGGCCCATTCAAAGTTATAAAAGTCCATCCCTATGGGGCAGTTAATATTGAAGACCCCAAGACTGGAAGAATATTTAAAGGGAATGGGCACATATTAAAATCATATTTTGATGGTCAAAGACCAGCTTTTAAAGAAACAATAATGTTAGGTCACCTAGAATAAGATTGGGAATGTCTGGCTGACGACATTAAACCAAGCGCTTTATGGGAGGCAACACATTTGTATCATTGTTTAGTTTATTTTATTTGAGATATTTCACGTATATTTATGTTTATTTCTTTATGTAGTCTGTGTATTTGTTAAAATATTTAAAAACATCTTTATTTGCCTAATTTTATGGAAAAGTTGAGAATTTATTGGATCAAAATCAAAACGACAAAAATTTTGGAACTGACGCATGATGTGTCAGAGTGGTGCATGATGCGCCACTTTCCTGAGAGCTGGTGCATGATGTGTTGCGGGTCTGGAAAAAGTTTTAAATGTGTCAAATTAAAGTTTTTGGTAGTTTTTTGTGGTTTCTTATATATATAACTCCTAAAAACGACTCTAAACCATATTTTAAGTGGGAAAAGATGGGAAGAGTCACCATTTTCTAAATCTTATGGCTTCCCACTCTAGAAACTCCCCTAGATTTGGAATTTTGAACCGGAGACAGTCCATCAGTTTTGATGCACAGAATTTACATTATCGAGTTCTGGTGAAGAAGAGTCTCATCAAAGAAAGGGAATCTGTGAATCGATGGTTCAACATGTTGAATACTCGAGTAGAAGAGACTATTGCATAGAGACGTTGGGAAGCGCTTTGCATGGTACGTGTGTGCAATTCACTCCTTCAAGAATAAATGAGATGTTTATGATTGAAAATGTGCCTATCTGCAATTATGGAAACTTTACCCCTACACGAGAGAATATGAATAAACTCTACCACTACCTTACAAATGAAGAAGCTAATTGGGAGACCAGAGATGATGGAAATGTAAGTTTTCCTTCATCTTTTTTAAATTAAGTTTTGAAAGCCTAACACTTCTTTGTTGCATCAAAATTACTGCTTACCATGAAAATTAGTAAGGTCACTAAGGAGAGTGTCATTTTGAATTACTGTATTCAAACCGGAAAACCTATTGATGTTGGAGCTATTATTGTGAGATCAGTTTTGGGGTTGATTGTGAATGTATCTGCAACTGAACTGAGACAACCATCCACTTTTTTCCTACGTTGTAGTCAAGTGCAAGTACCTTATGAAAGTGGGAAAAAGTGCTACTTCCTTGAAAGCCAATGGATCCACAAGTCTGCTGCAACTGTATTGGAATGGGAGATGAAAATTATATGATTGTACTGATGGATCAAGGATCTCAGAATTCATCACTTGTTCAGCCCTACTGCAACTCGAGTGCATTTTTAAAGAGGATTAAGAAGATAGAAAAACATGTGTAGAATCTCATGCACATGATTGGGAATATTACTGAAATGTTGGATCTTCTAGATTGGAGACTGAAGGAACATTTTGAACATACAGGGTGTATTGAAGATGGATTGATACATATGTTTAAGAAACATGCTTGGATTGAGCAAGAAAATTTAATTTAGGAATTCCCATTTTGACTCTTCTACAATCCGTATGTGCACTACCAATTAATGGGAGATATACAGGAGGATGATACTGAAGATGATATTTAATCTTAATTTATGCATGGAATGTTTTGTGTAGTGCTATTTGTTTTAGTTAGTTGTGTTGGATTGCATTTCCTTTTCAATGAACACTATCTATGTTTATGTTTTGAATTTTGATGTTTAGATTTTAGTGTTAGGATGTTGGTTCGCATTGGAACACTGAATTTAATGTTTGTTGGCTTGAAAAATGTTAGTTTGTAATAACATGGATTTTATAAATAAATGAGAGTTTTGTGTTGTTTGTGAAATTTTGGTGCTAGTGTGATGTTTATATATGCTTAAAAAGGTTTATTTGATTCAAATAAAGGTTGATGTAAAGCGGTACGGAGCAGATTTCTACAAAAAATGAAATCTATAAAATTTGAGCTCTGGTGCATGATGCATCATCTTACAGAGCCGCATGATGCGCCAATGGTACGAACACACTATAATGCGTAGAAAATAGAAAAATTGCACAGAAAAACTTCATTTTTTCTACTTGAGTCATATTCTACCTCAAGACTATGGTCTAGCGCATCACATTATTTTTTTATGAATATTCTGTATTTGTGATAACTGATTCATCACTAGAGAAAGTGATTGCATTTTTGATTGGTGGAAGAGGGGAATGGAAGATTAAGAATAACAAGAAAGTTAACTTCTCTGCTTTCATGTTGACTATTTAGTCAAAAGTATGGCACCACTTTATTTTTGTCGGACTGTTGCCAACAAATCATTTGGCTGATGTTACTAAAGATAGAGTTGTACTCAACTATTACATTCACAACATGAAGACAATAAATATGGGTGCACTTATAGTTTAGCATGCTTGAAGTATTACTGGTAGTTCTACAGCTGAAGGATTGGGATACCCTGTCTTGATTTTCACTCCATGTGAACAATCAAGAGTAGAATCTCATAGAAATGAAGAAATATTGCAGTCACAACATCCGATTGGGAGACATATGATCAGAGAGTAGAATCATTTTTTGAGTCTAAAAGTTTAAGATGGGATATGCCATCTACATGTACTGCAGGGGCATCTACTTCTAGATCTGTATCACTGGAAGGTATTATGGACCAACTGATGATTCAATAGATGGATATTGTAAATATTCAAACNAAGATTGTTAGCCCTTAGAGGAGGGAGTAGTGGGAGCTCTAGAGTAGCAGCCAATATCCTTCCAGCATAACCACAAAATTTGAGACCAAACTCTGGATTAGTTAATGTTCTTCATAACACTCGGAAGAGGGTAAAGAATTAGATTGCTCCTATTTGGCACAAAATAATTTATATATTTCTTTTCAAAAAATTTGAGTTTCTTCACAAACCATATACTCATTGTAAAGGGGAAGGATGCTTTCTTAAATTTGAACCTTTTGTCACAACAAAAAATTTGTTTAATTTTCACAATTTTACTTTTGAAATTTTAGTATTCAATTTAGTTTAATTTCTCTGATCTTGTATTTTCATTTTAATTAGCATTAACATGAGTAGTCAATTTTTAAATTTCACACTTTACTTTTATTTTTTTGTTTTTATTATAAAATTTTTTTCATAATTTACTTTAGGATTTTCCAACTTCCCTATGGGATCGATATCTAAGACTCCATTAGAGCCCTTTATTACTTGAATGATATGTATAATATTTAAGAGAAATTTGGTAGTTTAAAAAGAGTTTCAAAAGATAAATTATATTTATAAAAAGTGTTTTGTTAGGATTATGTTGCATATTTATTATAAATCTATCTGCATCCAGTTTTTGATGTCGTTAAGTGGTGTCAACTTCATAAATATTTGCGTATACAAATCTCCATGTCAAGTTTTTGGCGGCATTGCCAGGGAAGTAATGGAAAGTATTAGTATTTTATTTTATTTTATTTTAAAAATATAAAAAAATAGAATGTTTGTAGTTTAATTTGAACATTTTCTTATTTTAGTGTATTTGCTTACTTTTAATTAATTGTTTTATTCAGTTTATGCATAGTGTGAGATCTGAAAATTTATTACCTTACAATTCTAAGTTAGAAAGAATTGTTAGAAAAATTCAAAAACAACAAAAAGAGAAAGATCAATTTAGCAAAATAACTTGCAATTTAAATAATGTTGGAAATGAAAATGAACATCATCAAAGAGCTTTAAGAGATTATGGAAATCCTACAGCAGATGAAATACATTTGAGTATCCAAAATCCTGCTATAGCTGTCAATTCATTTGAACTTAAACCTGCTATTATTCAAATGGTACAAAACAATCAGTTTGGAGGAACACTGACTGAAGATCCTAATTTACACCTTGCTAGTTTTTTAGAACTGTGTGCTACATTTAAATATGATGGAGTGTCAAATGATGCCGTCAAACTTAGACTTTTTTTCTTTTTCACTAAGAGATAACGATAAGATGTAGTTAAACTCATTAGCACCTGAATCTATCAGAACATGAGGAGATTTGTCACAAAAATTCTTATCTGAATATTTCTCTTCTTCAAAAATTACTAAGCTTAGAAATGATATCACATCTGTTTTTCAGTTTGAAGGCTTTTCAATTTATGAAGCTTCAGAAAGATCTAAGGATCTCCTTAGAAAGTGTCCACACCATGCATTGCCAGATTGGTTAATAATTCAAACTTTTTATAATGGGTTAGTTATATCTCTTAGATCGATAATTGATGTTGTTGCTAGTGGATCATTAATGTCAAAACAATTTGATGAAGCATATTCATTAGTTAAAGAGATGACTACTAATAATTTTTAATGGCCCTCTGAAAGGGTAAATCCAAAAAGAGTAGCTAGTATTCATGATTATGATGCTATATCTATATTAGCTGCTCAAATAGTTGTTATATTAAAGAAGATGATCAATATGGAATGAATTATTCTCAGAAAGCACATGTGCTTGAGAAAAGTCATTAGGACAAATGATAGAATCTCAATCTTCTTATGAGACTTTAAATGCAATAAAAAATCATTCTAATAATCCTTATGCCAATTATTATAATCCTAGTCTAAAGAATCATCCAAATTTTAGTTGGAGTAACAATAATTCTAATGCTACAAATTTGCAATGGAGAAACAACACTACGAACCCATTGAGAAGCTCCAACAATCAAGGGAACCAAGCTTATAAACCTTATTACCCACCAAGTTTTAATAATTTACAGAGTAAGGAAAAGAATTTATCAATTAAAGAATTGATATTGCAGATAGGTAGTCAATTACAATGTCAAGGAGCTGCTATCAGAAACATGGAAAATCAATTGGGATGTATTGCTACTGCACTTAGCAATAGACGTCCAGGAACATTACCTAGTAAAGTTGAAGTAAATCCTAAAGATCAGAACAAAGAGAAAATTAGAGCTATTTAACTGAGAAGTGTTAAAGAAATAGAAAACAGAGTTCAATAAGAAGTTGAAGTTGAAAAAGATGAGGTGGAAAATGAAAAATATGGTGAAGATTTTCATTTTAAAGCAGAAAATCCTATTAAGCCAATGAAAATTACTGTAGAAAGACCACCAACCCCATTTCCTCAAAATTTGAAAGAGAAACATAGAGATAATCAATTTTCAAAATTTTTTAAAATTTTGAGGAAATTAACAATAAACATTTTATTTGTTGAAGCTTTGGAACAGATGTCAAGCTATGTAAAGTTCATAAAGGATATACTTAATAAGAAAAGGAAGTTTGTAGATAATGAGACTATTGCACTCAGGGGAGAGNAACGCCAAGCTATGTAAAGTTCATGAAGGATATAATTAATAAGAAAAGGAAGTTTGTAGATAATGAGACTATTGCACTCAAGGGAGAGTGTAGCGCTATAATTCAGAAAAAGCATTTTAAGAAACTTAAAGATCCTGGAAGTTTTACAATTCCTTGTGCTGTTGGTGAATGATTATATGGAAAAGCTTTATGTGATTTAGGAGTCAGTATTAATCTTTTGCCATTATCAATTTTTAGAAGGTTGGGCTCATGAGATATTTCACCTACAACTGTAACTTTACATTTAGTTGATCGTTCGATTACCTATCCTAATAGAGTTATAGAAGATGTTTTGATGAATATCAATAAGTTTATCTTTCTTGTGGACTTTATTGTATTCACTATGAAGGAAGATAAAGAAATTCTTATCATTTTAGGAAGACCATTCCTAGCCACTGAAAGAGCTTTGATAGATGTGCAGAAAGGAGAACTAACTATGAGAGTTAGTGATCAAGAGGTTACATTTAATATTTCAAAATCCAAGAGATAATCTGCAAAAGATCAAGAGATTGAATGTTTCAGAATGGATATTAATGAATATTTAAGCTATGAATATTTCACAAAAACTTTTGAGAGGGAATTTAAAAAGGAATATGTGGAATATCAAGATGAGTATTGAATTCAAGATGAATCTATGGAAGTGAGTAAAGAGGATATGGATTATGTTTAGGAAAGATTTAAAATGTTAGATCCTACAGAAATTAACAAGAATTTGATTTCATCTATTGAGAATCTCCCTGAACTAGAACTGAAAACACTTCCTACACATTTGAAGTATGCATTTTTAGGAGATTTATCAACATTACCTGCTATAGTTTCTTTAGAATTAACTGATATGCAAGAACAACAGTTGTTGAAAATTTTGAAAAGATATGAGAAAGCCTTTGGAGGACATTAGCTGATTTTAATAAAATCAATCCTTCAATTTGTATGCATAGAATCTTATTAGAAGATCAACATGAACCAAGAGTTGAAACTCAAAGGAGATTAAATCATATGTTGAAAGAAGTAGTAAAGAAAGAAATTTTAAAATGGTTAGATGTTGGAATAATATATCCTATTTCAGACAGTGCTTGGGTTAGTCCAATTCGTTGTGTTCCAAAGAAAGGAGGTGTGACTGTAGTGACAAATGAATCAAATGAATTGATATCAACAAGATAAATAACTGGTTGGTGAATGTGCATAGATTATAGAAAATTAAATTTTGTCACTAAGAAGGATAATTTTCTTTTACCCTTTTCAGACAAGATGTTGGATGGATTAGCTGGTCATAAATATTTTTGTTTTCTAGGTGGATATACAGTTTATCATCAAAAACCTATTGCTCCAGAGGATCAAGAGAAAACAACATTTACTAGTCCTTATGGAACTTTTNGGGAGAGTGTAGCGCTATAGTTCAGAAAAAGCTTTTTAAGAAACTTAAAGATCCTGGAAGTTTTACAATTTTTTGTGCTGTTGGCCCATGTTTTTAAGGAAAAGCTTTATGTGATTTAAGAGTCACTATTAATCTTATGCCATTATCAATTTTTAGAAGGTTGGGCTCATGAGATATTTCACCTACAACTGTAACTTTGCATTTAGCTGATCGTTCGATTACCTATCCTAATAGAGTTATAGAAGATGTTTTGATGAAAGTCGATAAGTTTATCTTCCTTGTGGACTTTATTGTATTCACTATGAAGGAAGATAAATAAATTCTTATCATTTTAGAAAGACCATTCCTAGCCACTGAAAGAGCTTTGATAGATGTGCAAAAAGGATAACTAACTATGAGAGTTAGTGATCAAGAGGTTACATTTAATATTGCAAAATCAAAGAGATAACCTGCAAAAGATTAAGAGATTGAATGTTTCAGAATGGATATTAATGAATATTTAAGCTGTGAATATTTCACAAAAACTTTTGAGATGGAATTTAGAAAGGAATATGTGGAATATCAAGATGAGTATTGAATTTAAGATGAATTTATGGAAGTGAGTAAAGAGGATATGGATTATGTTTAGGAAAGATTTGAAATGTTAGATCTTACAGAAATTAACAAGAATTTGATTTCATCTATTGAGAATCCCCCTGAACTAGAACTGAAAACACTTCCTACACATTTGAAGTATGCATTTAGGAGATTTATCAACATTACATGCTATAGTTTCTTTAGAATTAACTGATATGCAAGAACAACAGTTGTTAAAAATTTTAAAAAGATATGAGAAAGCCTTTGGAGGACATTAGTTGATTTTAATGAAATCAGTCCTTCAATTTGTATGCATAGAATCTTATTAGAAGATCAACATGAACCAAGAGTTGAAACTCAAAGGAGACTAAATCCTATGTTGAAAGAAGTAGTAAAGAAAGAAATTTTAAAATGGATAGATGTTGGAATAATATTACCTATTTCAGACAGTGCTTGGGTTAATCCAATTCATTGTGTTCCAAAGAAATGAGGTGTGACTGTAGTGACAAATGAACCAAATGAATTGATATTAACAAGATAAATAACTGGTTGGTGAATCTGCATAGATTATAGAAAATTAAATTTTGTCACTAAGAAGGATCATTTCCTTTTACCCTTTTTAGACCAGATGTTGGATGGATTAACTGGTCATAAATATTTTTGTTTTCTAGGTGGATATACCGTTTATCATCAAAAACCTATTGCTCCAGAGGATCAAGAGAAAACAACATTTACTAGTCCTTATGGAACTTTTGCTTTTCGGTGAATGTCTTTATGGAACTTTTGCTTTTCGGTGAATGTCTTTTAGATTATTTAACACAATTGCAGCATTTCAATGATGTATGATGTCAATTTTCAGTGATTTGATTGAAAAAGGGATTGAAGTCTTTATGGGCAATTTTTCTATACTTGGAACTTCATTCAAAATATTTCTAAATCATTTAGAGAAAGTTCTGGAGCATTGTTAAAAGATTAATCTTGTATTAAACTAGAAAAAAATGTCAATTTATGGTTGAGGAATTCTGCTTGGACATAAAATTTCAAAAAATGACATGGAAGTAAATCACGCAAAAATACATTTTATATCGAGCCTACCTCCACCTACCAAAGTAAGAGGAGTTAGGAGCTTTTTAGGACATGCAACATTTTACAAAAGATATATTAAAGAGTTTCTAAAAATTACTAAACCCTTATGCTACCTTATGGAGAAAGATACAAAATTTGACTTTAATCAAGGTTGCCTTAAAGTCATTGAAGCTCTAAAGGAAAAATTGATCACTGCTCCTAAAATTGTTTCACAAGATTGAGAGAAACCTTTCAAATTAATGTGTGATGGTAGTGATTATGCAATTGGAGATGTTTTAGGGTAGAGATATGATAAGATTTTTTAAGTTATATACTATGCTAGTAAGACTCTTAATGATGCTCAAATTAATTACACGATCACTGAAAGAGAGTTATTAGCTATTGTGTATGCTTTTGATAACTTTAGATCATATTTGATTGGAGCTAAATGTGTTCTACATACTGACCATTGGGCTACTAAATATTTGAAGAAAAAGAAGGATGCTAACCCAAGAATGATTAGATGGGTACTTCTGATGCAAGATTTTGATTTTATAGTAGTCGATAGGAAAGGGATTGATAATAAAGTTGTTGATCATATATAACGGATAGAGCAAGAAGAAATACTAGATATGGAAAAAGAGTTAAATGAAACTTTTCCTGATGAATGACTTTATATTGTAAAAGGATGAGAAATATCTTGGTATGCTGATATTGTAAATTATATTGATAGTGGTATTCTACCATATGGATTAACAACAAAATAGGAAAAGAAATTCATTCACAATGGAAAATCATATTTTTGGAATGTTCCTTATTTATATAAGCAAAGTAAAGATTTAATGATAAGACGATGTGTGCCTTATAAAGAAATTCAAGAGATNTAACTTTTGCTTTTCGGTGAATGTCTTTTAGATTATTTAATACACTTGCAGTATTTCAAAGATGTATGATGTCAATTTTCAGTGATTTGATTGAAAAAAGGATTGAAGTCTTTATGGGAAATTTTTCTATATTTGGAACTTCATTCAAAATATTTCTAAATCATTTAGAGAAAGTTATGGAACATTGTTAAAAGATTAATCTTGTATTAAACTAGAAAATAATGTCAATTTATGGTTGAGGAGGAATTCTGCTTGGACATAAAATTTCAGAAAATGACATGGAAGTAAATCCCGCAAAAATACATTTTATATCGAATGTACCTCCACCTACCAAAGTAAGAGGAGTTAGGAGCTTTTTAGGACATGCTACATTTTACAAAAGATATATTAAAGAGTTTTTAAAAATTACTAAACCCTTATGCTACCTTCTGGAGAAAGATACAAAATTTGACTTTAATCAAGATTGCCTTAAAGTCATTGAAGCTTTAAAGGAAAAATTGATCACTACTCCTATAATTGTTTCACAAGATTGAGAGAAACCTTTCAAACTAATGTGTGATGGTAGCGATTATGCAATTGGAGATGTTTTAGGGCAGAGATATGATAAGATTTTTAAAGTTATAAACTATGCTAGTAAGACTCTTAATGATGCTCAAATTAATTACACCACCACTGAAAGAGAGTTATTAGCTATTGTGTATGATTTTGATAACTTTAGATCATATTTGATTAGAGCTAAATGTGTTCTACGTACTGACCATTCGGCTACTAAATATTTGAAGCAAAAGAAGGATGTTAAACCAAGATTAATTAGATGGGTACTTCTGATGCAAGATTTTGATTTTGTAGTAGTCGATAATAAATGGATTGATAATAAAGTTGTTGATCATATATCAAGGATAGAGCAAGAAGAAATACTAGATATGGAAAAAGAGATTAATGAAACTTTTCCTGATGAATGAATTTATATTGTAAAAGGATGAGAAATACCTTGGTATGCTGATATTGTAAATTATATTGTTAGTGGTATTCTACCATATGGATTAACAACACAATAAGGAAAAGAAATTCATTCATGATGCAAAATCATAGTTTTGGAATGATCCTTATTTATATAAGCAAAGTAAAGATTTAATGATAAGACGATGTGTGCCTTATAAAGAAATTCAAGAGATTATTCAAAAATGTCATGATTCTGAATTTGGAGGACATTTTGGAAATGGTATATCTGTTCATAAAATTTTACAATCTGGATTTTATTGGCCTACTATATTTAGAGATGTTAATATATATATTAAAACATGTGATTGGTGTCAGAGAGTAGGTAACATTTCAAGAAGAAATGAAATGCTTGTAAATTTNGATAGATCTATTCATAAAATTTTACAATCTGGATTTTATTGGCCTACTATATTTAGAGATGTTAATATATATATTAAAACATGTGATTGGTGTCAGAGAGTAGGTAACATTTCAAGAAGAAATGAAATGCTTGTAAATTTTAATTCAAAAATTGAAATTTATTATGCATGGGAATNCTCTAAATTTTAATTCAAAAATTGAAATTTGTTATGCATGGGGATTAGATTTTATGGGACCATTAATACCCTCATTCATAAATATATATATATTGATTGCAGTGAATTACATTTCAAAACGGATTAAAGCAATTGCTTTACCTCGATGTGATGCTCAGAGTGTTTCAAAATTTTTAATTAAAAATATTTTTACAAGATATGGAATGTCCAGAGTTATCATTATTAATGGAGGATCTCATTTTTGAAATGTAACAGTTGCAAGATTGGTGAAAAAATATAGTATAATACATAAAATTGCAACTGCTTATCATCTCCAGACGAGTGGTTTAGCAGAAGTATCTAATCGTGAAATTAAGAGAATTTTGGAAAAGAGTGTTAATCCTAGTAAAACGGATTGGTCTACTAGATTAGATACTGCATTATGGACATATAGGACAGCCTATAAGACACTTATATGAATGTTCCCTTATAGATTAATTTTTGGGAAGACTTGACACTTGCCAGTTGAGTTGGAGAGTAAAGCTTATTGAGCTATAAAAGAATTAAATTTCAATTTGAAAGAAGCTAGTAAGAAAAGATTATTGAAATTGAATGAGTTTGAGGAAATAAAAAATGAATCTTACGATAATGCAAGGATTTATAAGGAAAAGATGAACAAATGGCATGATCGGAAGATAATAAAAAAAGAATTTGAACCTTGACAGGAAGTTTTATTATACAATACAATATTGAAATCATTTCCTGGAAAATTGAAGTCTAAGAGGAAAGGCCCATTCAAAGTTATAAAAGTCCATCCCTATGGGGCAGTTAATATTGAAGACCCCAAGACTGGAAGAATATTTAAAGGGAATGGGCACATATTAAAATCATATTTTGATGGTCAAAGACCAGCTTTTAAAGAAACAATAATGTTAGGTCACCCAGAATAAGATTGGGAATGTCTGGCTGACGACATTAAACCAAGCGCTTTATGGGAGGCAACACATTTGTATCATTGTTTAGTTTATTGTTTAGTTTATTTTATTTGAGATATTTCACGTATATTTATGTTTAGGTTTTTATGTAGTCTGTGTATTTGTTAAAATATTTAGAAACATCTTTATTTGCCTAATTTTATGGAAAAGTTGAGAATTTATTGGATCGAAATCAAAACGACAAAAATTTTGGAACTGGCGCATGATGTATCAGAGTGGTGCATGATGCGCCACTTTCCAGAGAGCTGGTGCATGATGTGTTGCGGGTCTGGAAAAAGTTTTAAATGTGTCAAATTAAAGTTTTTGGTAGTTTTTTGTGGTTTCTTATCTATATAACTCCTAAAAACTGACTCCAAATCATATTTTAGGTGGGGAAAGAAGGGAAGAGTCACCATTTTCTAAATCTTATGGCTTCCCACTCTAGAAACTCCCCTAGATTTGGAATTTTCAACCGGAGACAGTCCATCAGTTTCGATGCACATAATTTACATTATCGAGTTCTGGTGAAGAAGAGTCTTATCAAAGAAAGGGGATCTGTGAATCGATGGTTCAACATGTCGAATACTCGAGTAGAAGAGACTATTGCATAGAGGCATTGGGAAGCGCTTTGCATGGTAGGTGTGTGCAATTCACTCCTTCAAGAATAAATGAGATGTTTATGATTGAAAATGTGCCTATATGCAATTATGCAAACTTTACCCCTACACGAGAGAATATGAATGAACTCTACCACTACCATATAAATGAAGAAGCTAATTGGGAGACCAGAGATGATGGAAATGTAAGTTTTCCTTCATCTTTTTTAAATTAAGTNTTGTAAATTTTAATTCAAAAATTGAAATTTATTATGCATGGGAATTAGATTATATGGGACCATTTATACCCTCATTCATAAATATATACATAGTGATTGCAGTGAATTACATTTCAAAACGGATTAAAGCAATTGCTTTACCTCAATGTGATGCTCAGAGTGTTTCAAAATTTTTAATTAAAAATATTTTTACAAGATATGGAATGCTGAGAGTTATCATTACTAATGGAGGATCTCATTTTTGAAATGTAACAGTTACAAGATTGGTGGAAAAATATAAAATAATACAAAAAATTACAACTGCTTATCATCTCTAGACGAGTGGTTTAGCAGAAGTATCTAATCGTGAAATTAAGAGAATTCTGGAAAAGAGTGTTAATCCTAGTAAAACAGATTGGTCTAATAGATTAGATACTGCATTATGGACATATAGAACAGCCTATAAGACACTTATATGAATGTTCCCTTATAGATTAATTTTTGGGAAGACTTGTCACTTGCCAGTTGAGTTGGAGAATAAAGCTTATTGAGCTATAAAAGAATTCAATTTCAATTTGAAAGAAGCTAGTAAGAAAAGATTATTGCAATTGAATGAGTTTGATGAAATAAAAAATTAATCTTACAATAATGCAAGGATTTATAAGGAAAAGATGAAAAAATGGCATGATCGAAAGATAATAAAAAAAGAATTTGAACCTTGACAAGAAGTTTTATTATACAATACAATATTGAAATCATTTCTTGGAAAATTGAAGTCTAAGAGGAAAGGCCCAATCAAAGTTATAAAAGTCCATCCCTATGGGGCAGTTAATATTGAAGACCCCAAGACTGGAAGAATATTTAAAGGGAATGGGCACATATTAAAATCATATTTTGATGGTCAAAGACCAGATTTTAAAGAAACAATAATGTTAGGTCACCTAGAATAAGATTGGGAATGTCTGGCTGACGACATTGAACCAAGCGCTTTATGGGAGGCAACACATTTGTATCATTGTTTAGTTTATTTTATTTGAGATATTTCACGTATATTTATGTTTATTTCTTTATGTAGTCTGTGTATTTGTTAAAATATTTAAAAACATCTTTATTTGCCTAATTTTATGGAAAAGTTGAGAATTTATTGGATCAAAATCAAAACGACAAAAATTTTGGAACTGACGCATGATGTGTCAGAGTGGTGCATGATGCGCCACTTTCCTGAGAGCTGGTGCATGATGTGTTGCGGGTCTGGAAAAAGTTTTAAATGTGTCAAATTAAAGTTTTTGGTAGTTTTTTGTGGTTTCTTATATATATAACTCCTAAAAAGGACTCTAAACCATATTTTAAGTGGGAAAAGATGGGAAGAGTCACCATTTTCTAAATCTTATGGCTTCCCACTCTAGAAACTCCCCTAGATTTGGAATTTTGAACCGGAGACAGTCCATCAGTTTTGATGCACAGAATTTACATTATCGAGTTCTGGTGAAGAAGAGTCTCATCAAAGAAAGGGAATCTGTGAATCGATGGTTCAACATGTTGAATACTCGAGTAGAAGAGACTATTGCATAGAGACGTTGGGAAGCGCTTTGCATGGTACGTGTGTGCAATTCACTCCTTCAAGAATAAATGAGATGTTTATGATTGAAAATGTGCCTATCTGCAATTATGGAAACTTTACCCCTACACGAGAGAATATGAATAAACTCTACCACTACCTTACAAATGAAGAAGCTAATTGGGAGACCAGAGATGATGGAAATGTAAGTTTTCCTTCATCTTTTTTAAATTAAGTTTTGAAAGCCTAACACTTCTTTGTTGCATCAAAATTACTGCTTACCATGAAAATTAGTAAGGTCACTAAGGAGAGTGTCATTTTGAATTACTGTATTCAAACCAGAAAACCTATTGATGTTGGAGCTATTATTGTGAGATCAGTTTTGGGGTTGATTGCGAATGTATCTGCAACTGAACTGAGACAACCATCCACTTTTTTCCTACGTTGTAGTCAAGTGCAAATACCTTATGAAAGTGGGAAAAAGTGCTACTTCCTTGAAAGCCAATGGATCCACAAGTCTACTGCAACTGTATTGGAATGGGAGATGAAAATTGTATGAATGTACTGATGGATCAAGGATCTCAGAATTCATCACCTGTTCAGCCCTACTACAACTTGAGTGCATTTTTAAAGAGGATTAAGAAGATAGAAAAACATGTGTAGAGTCTCATGCACATGATTGGGAATATTATTGAAATGTTGGATCATCTAGATTGGAGACTGAAGGAACATTTTGAACATACAGGGTGTATTGAAGATGGATTGGTACATATGTTCAAGAAACATGCTTGGATTGAGCAGGAAAATTTAATTTAGGAATTTCCATTTTGACCCTTCTACAATCTATATGTGCACTACCAATTGATGGGAGATATAAAGGAGGACGATACCGAAGATGATATTTAATCTTAATTTATGCATGGAATGTTTTGTGTAGTGCTATTCATTTTAGTTTGTTGTGTTGGATTGCATTTCCTTTTCAATGAACACTATCTATGTTTATGTTTTGAATTTTGATGTTTAGATTTTAGTGTTAGGATGTTGGTTCGCTTTGGAACACTGAATTTAATGTTTGTTGGCTTGAAAAATGTTAGTTCGTAATAACATGGATTTTATAAATAAATGAGAGTTTTGTGTTGTTTGTGAAATTTTGGTGCTAGTGTGATGTTTATATATACTTAAAAAGGTTTATTTGATTCAAATAAAGGTTGATGTAAAGCGGTAAGGAGCAGATTTCTACAAAAATTGAAATCTATAAAATTTGAGCTCTGGTGCATGATGCATCATCTTACAGAGCCGCATGATGCGCCAATGGTACTAACACACTATATTGCCTAGAAAATAGAAAAATTACTCAGAAAAAATTCATTTTTTTCTACTTGAGTCATATTCTACCTCAAGACCATGGTCTAGCGCATCACATTATTTTTTGATGAATATTCTGTATTTGTGATAAATGATTCATCACTAGAGAAAGTGATTGCATTTTTTATTGATGGAAGAGGGGAATGGAAGATTAAGAATAACAAGAAAGTTAACTTCTCTGCTTTCATGTTGACTATTTAGTCAAAAGTATGGGACCACATTATTTCTGCAGAACTGTTGCCAACAAATCATTTGGCTGATGTTACTAAAGATAGAGTTGTACTCAACTATTACATTCACAACATGTAGACAATAAATATGGGTGCACTTATAGTTTAGCATGCTTGAAGTATTACTGGTTGCTCTACAGCTGAAGGATTGGGATACCTTGTCTTGATTTTCACTCCATGTGAACAATCAGGAGTAGAATCTCATAGAAATGAAGAAAGATTGCAGTCACAACATCCGATTGGGAGACATATGATTCAGAGAGTAGAATCATTTGTTGAGTCTAAAAGTTCAAGATGGGATATGCCATCTACATCTACTGCAGGGGCATCTACTTATAGATCTGTATCACTGGAAGGTATTATGGACCAACTGATGATTCAATAGATGGATATTGTAAATATTGAAACTCAGTTGGGAGAGATAGGGGCAAGGAATGCATATAAAAATGAATATCAACAGAGGAGTGTTCAACATGATATTGAGTTTGAAAATGCCATAGTAGGACACTTTAGGGGTGAACCTAATGTGGAGTTTCTTGCTTGCCCTAGTTTCACTCGTATACTCCCATTCATGATGATGATGATGATGATGATGATGAAGAAGAAGAAGAAGAAGAAGAAGAAGAAGAAGAATCAGATAATTAAAAGGAAGGAGATGAAGATTGATATTTTATGAGTCTTATCTAGTTATTTTGATGTTTATTTGTAATTTATGTTTGTATTGGGATGTACTTTCTATTGAAACTTGTTGTAATAAAAAACTTTTTATGTTTTGTTGTGAAGTGAATCTGTAATAGTAATTGTAAACTTTCACTTTTTTTTTTTTGCATTTTTAGTATTGTCAGTTTTGTTTTTCATAGTTTTTGTATTTATTTGTTTAATTCTAAGCAAGTTCTCTAGAATATATTATGTTTTATTTAATGCTTTAAAGCTTGTATGAAGTTTTACAGTTAGTACCTGCAGCATGCCAGAGCCCAGTTTCATAGTCAGAAATCCTCTATAGGTCAATTTTTATTTTTATGCATTTACTGCTTTATTTCACCTATTAAATTTTATATTAAAAAATTTTTAAANATTTTTATTTTTATGCATTTACTGCTTTATTTCACCTATTAAATTTTATATTAAAAAATTTTTAAAGTCACTTAAAAGATTAAGTTTGGGGGAAAGAAAAATTTATTTTGAAAAGGAGTAAACTAAATTTTATTTGTCCTTAAGTAACTATATTTTTAAAAATTAATTTAACATTGCATGGGATATTAGGATTTAACTTTAAATGACTATACTTCTGTTTATAAGTATGGTGGTAAATTTAGGTAAANTAGGATTTAACTTTAAATGACTATACTTCTGTTTATAAGTATGGTGGTAAATTTAGGTAAAGAGTTTTTTAATAATGAAGGTCAATTGTAAAGTTGAAGATATTTGGTATGATATGATAAGAATATGTTTTTCTTTTTAAAGAAAAGGAAATTATATTTTTGAAGTGTTAAGAATTTTAGAGTTTCAAGTAAGAAAAAAAGAATGGACTTTATGAAAAAAAGCATAAACTAATATGAATTTATAAAGTGAAAAAAGTTATAAAGTTTTGACTTTATGAAGAGGATAGTGAAATTCAAAATCATTAAAGGCTATTCAGATATAGTAATCCTCACTTGGAAAAAGAAAAGAAAAGAAAGGATTGAAAAGATCCTAAAAGAAAAAAAAACAGAAAAGAGAAAAGAAGAAATGAAAAATAAGTGAGGAGAAGCTTGATGAGATTCCTAATCAAATATTGGCTTCACTTGAATCAACTTAAGTAAGGATCTTTATTACATTTTCTAAACTTATAATGATGTATTAGTAGCATTCCTAGTAAATTTTTCATGAAATTATTTTTCTTATGAATGTTCTAAATGCCCTTAATATGACAAATNCAGTTTCAAGTAAGAAAAAAAGAATGAACTTTATGAAAAAAAAGCATAAACTAATATGAATTTACAAAGTGAAGAAAGTTATAAAGTTTTGACTTTAAGAAGAGGATAGTGAAATTCAAAATCATTAAAGGCTATCCAGATATAGTAATCCTCACTTGGAAAAAGAAAAGAAAAGAAAGGATTGAAAAGATCCTAAAAGAAAAAAAAAAGGAGAAAAGAGAAAAAAAGAAATGAAAAATAAGTGAGGAGAAGCTTGAGGAGATGCCTAATCAAAATTTGGCTTCACTTGAATCAACTTAAGTAAGGATCTTTAATACATTTTATAAACTTATAATGATGTATTAATAGCATTCCTAGTAAATTTTTCATGAAATTATTTTTCTTATGAATGTTCTAAATGCCCTTAATATGACAAATTGCAGTTATTCTAGTAATAAATAGAGATTTAGAAATCTTAAATTTGATTACTAAGTATTCCTAGACTTAGAGTTTGAATCTAAGTTATTAAAGGTTCTTTCTTAAATTTTGTTACTCTATTTATTAAATTAAACTGTAGAAGTTATAAGTTAATCTTTATCCTAAGCCATATGCTTTAATGTAATAAAAGTGTCACTTGAGGACAAGTAACATTTAAGTTTGGGGGATTTTGATACACCAAGAATAATATACTGATTTAAGTACTTATTTTATGTTTATTTTTGGTGATATTGCACTTTAAGGAAGGGCATTTTTGTGTTTTTGTTGCAGGTATATTATTTTTAGGCTTTTGAAGCAAAAATAGCAAAAAAAGACGAAATTTGGAGAAAAAAGAGCCAATTTTGGATTCTGGAGCATCATGCCCCAGATTGGCACATGATGCACCAAAATCCAGAGAGCTGACACATGATGCTTCAGGGACAAATTTTTCAAATTAAGGTGGTTTGAGACAAATTTTTTGCTCGAATTTCAAAAGGACACTTGTTCAACACACTTCTTGGAGTAATTAAATGCATCTAGACACTTTGGAATGTTCTTTTATGAAGGAATATGACTCTTAGATCAAATGAAATATCTTTTGAATTCAAAAGAGTTAACTTTTGGAGGGATTTCTTTCAAGAGGAGGCAACCCAAATTAAAGAAGAAGACTTGAAGAGGCTTGAAGGGGACGAAAAAAGGAGAGGCTTTTGGGTGTGGCGTGAGAGTTGGAGAGAGAGAAGAGGAGATTTTCTTCTAGAGTTGTAAAAGGAGAGGAAAGGCGAGAGATTTCTTCTTCATTACATATCTTAGAGAGATTTGTGAGTGATTGTAAGGAGAGAAAGGCTTGGAGAGAACTTCTAGTGGTTTGCTTGGTAATGATTGTGAGATTAGTTGTATTTTTATTTCTTTTATTTTGTAAACTTTTTTCTATATATGAAATACGTGTTTTATTGTATCCTTCTCATGAAGTTTGAGGAGTCTTCTTTATCCTGCTCCCTACTTTGAAGATATTGTTTTGTGAAGAATAGATTTTATTTTCTATGGTTTTAATTGATAATAATTTGTGATGATTTGAACTCCGATCTTCATTTATTTTTCAATCTCAACAATTAAAAGGTTAAAACGTGTTGAGAGACATATTTTCTTAAATGAGATATGATGTCTACAACATAGGGAGAATCAAATTTGATTTCATGGGAGAGTATGTCATCCATGGGATTGAGTGCAGATAAATAGGGAAATATACTTTGTTGGATGCAGAATTGTAGATTTTAAGGTGACAGATTAAAACCTCCAATTTGGTTCAATTGATTGGAAACTAATGCGAGTTTGTTATCTCTCAAGAGAGGGAGTAGTGGGAGCTCTGGAGTGGTAGCCAATATCCTCCAAGATTATCCACAGAATTAGGTTATGCCCAAAGCAAAATATTTTGAGATTTTCATACCTATTTTATTCTATTTTTGATGATATTGCACTTTAAAGAAAGGTATTTTTGATGTTTTATTGTAGGAATGATGAAATAGGGTCATTGGAGCAAAAATATGAAAAAAAGAGCAAATTTGGAGTGAAAATGACCAAAATGTGAAGAATCAAACTAGGGTGCCGATGGTGCCATCGACCCCGCCAACGACGAGATTTTCCCGAGACTCCAGAATTAATTCATTAGGAAGGTCCACCGACAGAGCCCTCGAGGCCGTCGACAGCGAGCTCGGTGGTTATGTTCAACTAGGCTTTGGATGAGGACAAATTTTGAAGGGATTCTTAGGAAACTCTTGGAAAAACTCATCCACATATTTAAAGAGAAGACTTTGGCAGAAAATAGTGAAGGAGAGGCTTCAAATTGAAGTGTGAAAAATTGTAGAGAGTCTACATTGTGAGGAATTCTTTGAAAGATTGTAAGAGTGGAGGGAAAGTGAGAGATTTCTTCCTCCTTGCCGCTTTGAAGAGGAATTATGTGTGTTATAAAGAAAGGAAGAGATCCAGAGGAACATCAAGGAGTTTTCTTGGGGGAAAATTAGAGATAAGTTTATGTTTTATTATAGTTTGTATGACTTTGATTTTATATATAAATTTCAAGTTTTTTTATGTTTTTCCCATGAGATCTGAGTAGTTTTTTATGTATTCTCCTTGTCTTGAGATTTATGAAATGGTTATTTGAATTGGTTGAGCCACGAAAATGTTAAAGAAATTGTGATGATCTTTTCACTTCGATCTTAATTTACTTTCAGTCTGGTCAATTGATTTATTAACATATGTTGAGTTTTCCAACTAAAGTGAAGATTACATCCAAGATCTAGGGAGGTCAAATTCCTTGGAGGTTGGGTGCAAATAAATAGAGAAATAAAATTATCAGGCGTAGAATTGGAAATTTTAGAGCGACAGACTAAAATCCCCAATTCGGTCCTATCGTTTGGGTACTGAAGTGTAGATGTTAGCCCTCAAGCGAGGGAAACGTGGGAACTCCAAAGTGAGAGCTGGCATCCTCCCATCCTAGTCGTAAATTTAGTAAACAAGCATAGGAGTAGTCAATGTTCTTTATGCCTGGACTAAAGGGTAAAGAATAAGTATGCTCCTATTTGACACAATATAATTTGAACTAATTCACTTTATCCATTGAGTATAATTTCTTGACAAGGAGAAAGATGCCTTCTTATATATTGAATATCACATTAAAAACTTCATTAGTATATTTAGTTATTTAATAGTTATTAAATTGCATATTTATTTCAATTGCCTATTAGTGTGGGATAAGCAAATTGAATTCCAGTGTTTTGATTAAAGTATTGCTTTTCTAAAGTCTTAGTTCATAGTTCTAATATTACTCCCTATGGGATCGATATCTAGGACTCCATTAGAGCCCGTAGTACTTGAGCGATACATATACTTGCGTTGATAAGTGTGACTTTACAATTATTGAATATTTTACTATGCGATACGTATACTTGCACGTTGATAAGTGTGACTTTACAATTATTGAATATTTATACATACACCTTTATCAAATCTATAACTATTTTTAAGTTTTGGTACAGTTGCTAAGGAATTAAACCTTTTAGCAGCAGTATTAAATACTTATATTTTTAAGCATATATAAAGTAACGGTCAAGTTTTTGGTGCCGTTGTCGAGGAGTAAACAAAAATTACAATTATAGTAATGGATAAATTAGGATTATTAGAAAATTTGTACTTGAATTGCAACTTATTTTGATATTTAGTTAATTATATTACTGTGTACTTATTTCAAATTGTATGTGTAAATTTAGACCTGAAAATATTCTACCCTACGATTCAGAATTAGAACGCACTGTTAGAAAGATTAGAAGATTGAAAAGAGAACCTAAAAATTTGAATACAATGAAAAACAACATGAAAAATCAAGGAATAGAAAATGAACACCAACCTAGACCCCTATGAAATTACGCAAATCCTATAGCAGATGAAATTCACTTATCTATCCAAAACTCTGATGTAGTTGCTAATTCATTTGAGCTTAAACCTGCTATTATCCAAATGGTACAAAACAACACGTAGGCACACCAATTGATGATCCTAATTTACACCTCGCTAGTTTTTAGAACAGTGTGCTACTTTCAAATATGATAGAGTCTCAAACGATGCTGTTAGACTTAGACTTTTTTCTTTTTTTACTTAGGGATAAGGCTAAGATGTGGTTAAATTTGTTAGCACCGGGATCTATTAGAACTTGGGGAGACTCTTCTACTAAAATTTCTATCCAAATATTTCCCTCCATCAGAATCTATTAGAACTTGGGGAGAACTGTCACAGAAATTTCTATCCAAATATTTCTTCCATCCAAAACTGCTAAACTTAGAAATGACATAACATAGTTCTGTCAGATTGATGGAGAGTCAATATATGAAGCTTGGGAGAGATTTAAAGATGACATAACATCGCTCTGTCAAATTGACAGAGAGTCAATATATGAAGCTTGAGAGAGATTTAAAGATCTCCTTAGGACATGCCCTTATCATTTGTTACCAGATTGGTTGATAATTCAAACTTTTTATAATGGATTAGTGGNTATAGGTATTTAAGTAAATAAAAAATATCATAATTTTCTACTTAACCACGTTAGCACCACAACATCCTCGTCTTTAAAAAACCATGTGACATGTTCCCAATGGCTGCACTTTCCATGTAGATGCTGACTCGTCTTGCTATAACATGTGTTGAGTCAAACCATTCCGTCTTCCATTATGATCTAAACCATTCATTACAAATATACACAAATGGATGATATCCACTCACCGTCCTAAATGAACCATAACCTGTAAACCATCCATACTTTTAATGCTAAGATATCCCTTGATACTTAACCACATTAAGTGTGTTTTATTCCTATACCTTCATCTAAGTGAGGCGAACATATCTATATGGCTAGGTAGACATGGATTGTTCATTCATTTATTTAAATACCAAATCATGGCCAAAATAGGAGTTTTTGAGCTATATCTTTGTCCAAGAAGTGAGGTCTTAATTGGATAGGTTGAGAAGCTTTGCCTTGGCCCCACGAACCTCCTCCAAGTGTTGATTTACTCTATGAATGGGTCTAGGTATGACCTAGACTAAAGGGTGGATCAAGCTTGGTCTTGAGTTATGTTAGAGGCTTTGAGAGAGCGAGATTCCAATTGGAAAAGTAGTGTTGAGGTGTGAGGAAGCTTTTAGAGAAATTAATTTGAAATTTTGTGGAGTTTGGAAAAGTGACCAAAAAAGTTTTGCTTCTGAGCTTTAAAATTAGGGAATTTAAGTGGGGGAGAGTGGTTAAGAATGTTGGGGATGAGCTTCGTGAGGTTGTGGGAAGGTTTAGAATCAATTTTGACAGGACTTCACCAAGGAAGGTGCACTATGTTCTTTGGTTGTGAAAGGTGGTGGTTTTATAGGCTGAGCAAGGGGCTTCTATTGGCTAAGCCAGAGGGTCCAAGGTGGCTCTTAAGTGAAGAGAAGACAGGGTCAAGTGTTCAATTAGAGTGAGCCACATTGAATGGGTGGAATTTGAAGTTCTGACCATGGTGGTGCTCCTTGGCCTTGGGTTTTCCGGCGGCTAGGGTGGCCGACCAGACCATGGTAGGTCACCATCTAGTTGAGGGAGCTCAATAGCAGGGGAAGTTGAAGTCAATTGGGTTATGTCATGTGCACATATATTGAATTGAAGTGGAATGGCCTTGGGTTATTTTTGGGTCAACCATGGGTTTGAGTCATGGAAATGGGCTTGACTCACTCCCAAGGTGGCTTTGGCTGATGCAGATAAGCTTGATTAGTGTTTTCAAGCCCCCATCATGTGGATTTAGATTAGTTTAGGTTTAAGTCAGTCATGGGTATTGTAAAGAACTTTTAAGGGGATCTTGAAAGAGGCTCGTCCTTTTGCTACTTTTGGCATGATGGCTCACATGTGGCTCATGCATGGCTTTATGGCTTCCATGTGGCTTGGGTGAAGCCACAGGGCTTGCCCATGGCTCATGCATGTCCTACATGGCTTGCATTAAAGAGGAGGGGTTAAAAATAAAAGCTTATAAGGATTTCCATGAATTTTAAATGAGGTTGATCAATTATGGGAAATTTTGACTTAAGGTTTAATTAAATTGATCATGGGGAGGCTAATTTAGTTAGGTGGGCCTTTTCATCATATTTGAATTTTGATTTTGGGCTTGAATAATGGGCTTTTAAAAATGATCATGAGGAACTGAATTTAGGTTTGAAATATGGCATTTTGGACTTTTAAATATGATCCTAATGGTTGGGCTTTAGGCTTGGTGAAATTAGATTTGGCGCATAGGCTTGGTGAAATTAAATTTGAATTATGGGTTCAATTTTGGTGGAAGTTGGATTTAGGGTTGACTTGGGCTGACTTGAATTTGATTTTGGGTGAATGTAGATTTGGGCTTGAATTTTAGTGGAATTGGTTTTGGATTCAAAATTGAGTGGACTTGGAGTGAATTTGATGGCATTTGGGGGGCAATTTGAGAATTTTGGTGAAAATGGGTCACCTTGGTATTTTTTGGTAATTTTTGGGACTTTGGTCAATTTTGTGAAATTTGGGAAATTTTGGGGCAATTCAGTAATTTAGAGGGGTTTGATTTTGGTGGAGAATTAGGCATTTGGACAATTTTGGGCATTTTTTGGGGATTTAGGGGTATTTTGGTCATTTTGGTAATATTGGGACATTTTGAGGAATTTTGGCAAATTTTGATTTTAGGATAGATTTGAGGTTGACTTTAGGTGGATATTGGGGGAATAGGGTTATGACGAGTGGATGGGGTGTGAAGTGGTGAGAAAGGGTATGATAGAGTGAAATGGTGAGGGGTATGAGTGTAGTGTCTGTGTGAGGAAGGTATGGGGTGCTGTGAAGGTGTAAGTAAGGTGAAGTAGTGGATGTGGTGAATTTTTTAGGTAATGTATGTGAATTGTAATGGTGTGTATCATAGATTATGTGGTGTGTATGATTGTCCAAGTCACAAAGGGTTTCTCTAAGGCCTTTTGATCTTATGGGAATTAGTTTTTAGTTATTTTAACCAAGAGTTGAGGACTTGGGGCCACCCATATGAGGCTTCAAAATAGTCAACTAATGTCTTTAATTTCTTGGTGGGGTAGGTTTCATCACTCGTCTTCTAGGATAGTCAATAGGAAAGTCTTTTGGCTATATCTAAAATTCTTAGGAGAAGAATTTTGACCTCACCAAAAACAAAGTCAACAACTGGACCCCCAATAGGTGTGTGCTCAACAAGCACACAACGAGTATTGGTGTTGAATAAAAATACTTACCAACCCGACTTGAGATTAAATTGAGTTTGAAGAATTTAGAATTCTCTCTAGGGACTTAGCATGTGTATTTCTAAATTATAGTTGTGAATTCAAGCCATCAAGCTCAAAAATAATTTCTAATGTTTATGTTGTGATTTTTTGTTCATTTTTTCATTTATCTTTATGAGGGGTGTTTTATGAATTTTAGAGTGACAACCATCTACACTCCTTGTGGGGATCTCGTAGTCGTCGTGAAATTTATTTGTCCTAATATTTGTTTCATATAGAATGATCAAATTTAGGAGAAACACACGGGGACTCACATCTCACTCAAGAGCTAACCTAAGGAATCAGAAGCCTTGTACCATTTATGGGGATCTTATATCTATCTTGAGAATTTTTTGATTGTGGGAAATTTTTAATCAAAATATGATGAAATGTATGAGATTTTTATGGGAGTCAGAATCCATGCACCAACATTGAATATCTACTATGTATATGGAATCGAAATCCTTGCATTACCCCAGAATATCAGAAATGTGGAGATTTTATTAATAAAATGTGGAAATATTGTGAAGGAATAAGAATCCGTGCACCGAAATTGAATATCTTGTATGCCTAAATTGAAATCCTTACATCGACTCTGAAAAATTGTGAATGTGGAAAGTTATGGATGGAATGCGAGGTTATCGTGGAAGGTATCGTAATCCTTGCACCGACCCTAGATATATTGTATGCAAGAATCGAAATCATTGCATCGATGTTGAAATATCATGAATGTGAAAAATTATGAATGAAATGCGGGTTTATCGTGAAAGGTTTCAAAATTCTTGCACATACTTTGAATATCGTGAATGTGGAAAATTATGGATGGAATGCGAGTTTATCGTGGAAGGTTTCAGAATCCTTGTACTGACTCTGTATATACTATATGCATGAATTGAATCATGAATGTTAAAAATTATGGATGGAATGCAAGGTTATCACAAAAGTCATCAAAATCCCTGCACCGACCTTGGTTATCGTGAATATAAAAAATGATGGATGGAATGCCAGGTTATCGTGGAAGGTATCAGAATCCTTGCATCGACCCTGGATATATTGTACGGGGGAATCAAAATCCTTGAATCAACTTCAGAATATCGTGAATGTGGAAAATTATGGATGGAATGCTAAGTTATCACGGACGGTATCAAAATCCTTGCACCGACCTTGGATATATTGTATGCAGAATCAAAATCCTTGCATTAACCCCGAAATATCGTGAATGTGGAAAATTATGGATGGAATGTGAGGTTATCGTAGAAGGTATTAGAATCCTTGCACCAACCCTGGATATAATGTGGTTGTAAATGTTATGCAAATTTTGAGAGTTTAGGTGATTGCGAGAATTTTGAAGGTTATAGAATGACCCAAGGAAAATATGTTGAGATTTTCATACCTATTTTATACTATTTTTAATGATATTGCACTTTAAGAAAGGTATTTTTGATGTTTTGTTGCAGGAATGATGAATTAGGGTCAATAGAGCAAAAATATGCAAAAAAAAATATGTTGAGATTTTCATACCTATTTTACACTATTTTTTATGATATTGCACTTTAAAGAAGTATTTTTGATGTTTTGTCTCAGGTATTATGAATTATGGTCATTGGAGCAAAAAGATGCAAAAACGGTGTAATTTGGAGCAATATATTTTTGATGTTTTGTTGCAGGAATGATGAATTAGTTCATTGGAGCAAAAAGATGCAAAAAGGAGTGAATTTGGAGCGAAAAAGACCAAAATGTGAAGATTTGAACTAGGGCGCAGACTAAATTTGGAGCAAACGATGCAAAAATGAGCGAATTTGGAGCGAAAAGGACCAAAATGTGAAGATTTGAACTAGTAAAAAAATGATAAAAGGAGCAAATTTGGAGCGAAAAGGAATAAAATGTGGAAATTTGAGCTAGGCCGCCGACTGCGTCCTCGACCCTGCCAACGACAAGTTTTTCCCGAGGCTACCAGACAAAATTCTTCAGAAGCCCGCCGACGGCGCCCTCGAGGCCGCCGACAGTGAGATCGACGGTTATGCCTACTCATGCTTTGGATAAGACCAAATTTTGAAGGGATGCTTAGGCAACTCTTGTGAAAGCTCATCCACAATTTTAAAAGAATATTTTGGTAAAAAATTAGAGAGGTCCTGGAGGTTATAGAGGTTCCATTAGTGTATAAAGAATTTACTAGAGTTCCAATATTGTGAGGAATTCTTTGAGAGATTATAAAAGTGGAGGGAAAGTGAGAGATTTCTTCCTCCTTGCTACTTCGAAGAGGAATTCTGTGTGCTGTAAAGAAAGGAAGAGATTCAGAGGAACTTCGAGGAGTGTTCTTGGGGAGAAACTAGAGATAAGTTATTTACTTATTGTAGTTTGTATGACTTTGATTTTATATATGAATTCCGAGTTTTGTTGTGTTTTCCTCATGAGATCTGAGTAGTTTTATCTGTCTTTCTCCTTGTCTCGAGATTCGTGAAATGGTGGTTTGAATTAGTGAAGCCATAAAAATGTTTAAAAAATTGTGATGATCTTTTCACTTCGATCTTAATTTACTTTCAATCTTACCAATTAATTTGTTAAAATATTTTGAGTTTTACAACTAAAGTGAAGATTGCATCCAATTTTTAGGGAGGTCAAAGCCCTTGGTAGTTGGGTGCAAATAAATAGGAAAATAATATTATCGGGCGTAGAATTGAAGATTTTAGAGTAACAAACTAAAATCCCCAATTCGGTCCTATCGTTTTGGTGCTGAAGTGTAGATTTTTGCCCTCAGGTGAGGGGAACGTGGGAGCTCTAAAGTGAGAGCCGGTATCCTCCCAGCCTAGCCGCATATTCAGTAAACAAGCGTAGGATTAATCAATGTTCTTTATGCCTGGAAGAAAGGGTAAAGATTATGTATGATCCTATTTGGCACAATATAAATTGAACTAATTCATTTTATTCATTCACTATGATTTCTTGACAAGGAGAAGGATGAATTAAACCCTCCTTAGTATCATTAGTTATTTAATTGTTATTAAAATTACGTATTTATTTCAATTATCTATTAGTGACAGATAAGAAAATTGAACTTTATTGTTGTGATTAAAGTACTGCTTTTCTAAAATCTTAGTTCGTAATTCTAAACTACTTCCTGTGGGATCAATATATTGGACTCCATTAGAGCCATATATTACTTGAGCGATACGTATACTTGAGTTGATAAGTGTGACTTTACAATTATTGAATATTTATTACGTCCATATTTATCTTATATTTTTTGCATATAAAAAGTCGTTGTCAAGTTTTTGGCGCCATTGCGGGGGATTTAAATCTTCTAGTAGCGCTGTCAAATTCTTATATTTTTAGGTATATATAAGTTGCCGGTCAAGTTTTTGGCGCCAATATCGGGGAGTGATTAAGTAGTGAGTCAAATCACGATCAGAGTAACAGACAAATTAGGATTATTAGAAAATTTTTACTTGAATTGCAACTTACTTTTATATTTAGTTAATTATATTATTGAGTACTGATTTCAAATTGTATGCGTAAATTTGGACCTGAAAATCTTATACCCTACGATTCGGAATTAGAACGTACTATTAGAAGGATTAGAAGATTAATAAGAGAACCTAGAAATTCAAATACAGTGGAAAACAACCTGAACAATCAAGGAATAGAGAATGAACACCAACCTAGACCTCTACGAGATTATGCAAATCCTTAATAGATGAAATTCACTTCATGAACACCAACCTAGACCCCTACGAGATTATGCAAATCCTACAACAGATGAAATTCACTTAATCTAGACCCTTAAGAGATTATGCAAATCCTACAGCAGATGAAATTCACTTATCTATCCAAAATAGATGTAGCTGCTAATTCATTTGAGCTTAAACCTGCTATTATTCAAATGGTACAGAACAATCAATTTGGAGGTACACCAAATGAAGATCCTAACTAATTCATTTGAGCTTAAACCTACTATTATCCAAATGGTACAAAATAATCAATTCAAAGGTACACCAAATGAAGATCCTAATTTACTAAGCTTAAACCTGCTATTATCCAAATTGTACAAAATAATCAATTCGGAGGTACATCAAATAAAGATCTGAACTTACACCTTGCTAGTTTTTTAGAACTGTGTGCTACTTTTAAATATGACAGAGTCTCAAATGATGTTATGAGCCTTAGACTTTTTCCTTTTTCACTGAGGGATAAGGCTAACATGTGGTTAAATTCATTAGCACCGAGATCTATTAGAACTTGTGGAGAACTTTCACAGAAATTTCTATCCAAATAATTCTCTCTATCTAAAACTGCTAAACTTAGAAATGACATAACATCGTTCTGTCAGATTGATGGAGAGTCAAAAAAACTGCTAAACTTAGAAATGACATAACATTGTTCTGTCAGATTGATGGAGAGTCAATATACGAAGCTTGGGAGAGATTTAAAGATCTTCTTAGAAATTGCCCTCATCATTCATTACCAGACTGGTGCTGCTAAACTAAGAAATGACATAACATCGTTCTGTCAGATTGATGGAGAGTCAATATATGAACTGCTAAACTTAGAAATGACATAACATCATTCTGTCAAATTGATGGAGAGTCAATATATGAAGCTAATTTAAAGATTTTTTTTAGGAAGTGTCATCATCATTCGTTACCAGATTGGTTGATAATTCAAACTTTTTATAATTGATTAGTGGGATCTCTTAGATTGATTATAGATGATGCGGCTGGTGGTTCTTTAATGTCAAAACCATTTGATGAGGCTTATTCATTAACAGAAGAGATGGCTACCAANATTCATTAATAGAAGAGATGGCTACCAACAATTTTCAATGGCCCTCTGAGCGGTTAAATCCTAAAAGAGTAGCTAATATACATGATTCTGATGCAATATCTATGTTAGCTTTGCAGATTGCTGCAATATCAAAGAAATTAGATGTGGGATGAATTATTCTCCAACACCTCTTGTGATGGAAGAGAATTCATCTGGGCAATTTGTGGATTGGATGAATTATTCTCCAACACTTCCTATGATGGAAGAGAATTCATCTGGGCAATTTGTGGATGTTCAACTTTCATATGAGACTTTAAATGCTATTAATAGACCTAACAACCCCATATTCGAACTATTATAACCCAGGTTGGAAGAATCATCCCCAACTCCTATGATGGAAGAAAATTCATCTGGGCAATTTGTGGATGTTCAACCTTCATATGAATAACCGACAACTTTATATATGCTTAAAATACAAGATAAATATGGACGTAATAAATATTCAATAATTGTAAATTCACACTTATCAATGCAAGTATACGTATCGCTCAAGTAATATAGGGCTCTAATGGAATCATATTTATCGATCCCACAAGGAGTGGTTTAGAACTATAAACTAAGACTTTAGAAAAGCAATACTTTAATCACAACAACGAAGTTCAATTTGCTTATCTGTCACTAATAGAAATTGAAATAAATAAATAATTTTAATAACAATTAAATAACTAATGATACTAAGGAGGGTTTAATTGTATGAAATTCAATATATAAGAAAACATCCTTCTGCTTGTCAAAAAATTATAGTGAATATATAAAGTGAATTAGTTCAATTTATATTGTGTCAAATAAGAGCATACCTATTCTTTATCCTACGCTTGTTTACTGAATCTGCGGCTAGGCTGGGAGGATATCGACTCTCACTTTGGAGCTCCCACGTTNTAATATCAAAGAAATTTGATCATTATGGGATCAATTATTCTCCAATACCTTCTATGGTGGAAGAGAATTCATCTAGGCAATTTGTGGATGTTCAAACTTCATATGAGACTTTAAACGCTATTAATAGACCTAAAAATGCTTATTCGAATAATTATAACCCAGGTTGGAAGAATCATCCAAATTTTAATTGGAATAACAATTCTTCTACCAATACACATTGGGCAAACAACCTAGTGAACCCATTAGGAAATTCATCCGACTAAGGAAATGTTAACTATTGACCTTCTTATCAACTAGGATTTAGCAGTAACACTCAAATTAAGGAAAAGAAGTTGTCTATGGAAGAGCTGATATTAAACATGGGTCCACAATTGTAGAAGCAAGGAAATCAATTACAAATTCAAGGAAATCAATTACAAAATCAAGGAACTGCTATTAAATTGCAGAATCAAGAAATCAATTGCAGATTTAAGGAAATCAATTACAAAATCAAGGAACTGCTATGACACTCAAATTAAGGAGAAGAAGTTGTCTATGGAAGAGCTGATATTAAACATGGGTCAACAATGCAGAATCAAGGAATCAATTGTAAAATCAAGGAACTGCTATTAAGACTATTGAAAACCAACTAGGGCATATCGCTGCTGCGCTTAGTAACTGAACATTAGGAACTTTTCTGAGTACTATGGAACCAAATCATAAAGATCAAGGGAAAGAACAAGTTAAAGCGATATAATTACAAAGTGGAAAAGAATTGGAAACAAATGTGAAAAAGGAAACGAAAACTGAAAAAGAGAAAGTGGATACTGAAAAAGAAAAGGATCATGAGTACCCAGATTTAGAATATTCATTTACACCAATGAAGATTACTGTGGAGAAACCTCTACCACCGTTCCGTCAAAGATTGAAGAAACACAAATAGTATAAACAATTTTCCAAATTTTTAGAAATTCTTAAGAAGTTAACGGTAAACATTCCCTTCGTAGAAGCTTTAGAGTAGATACCAATTATGTGAAATTTATGAAAGAAATTATAAACAAGAAAAGGAAGTTCACGGATAATGAAACAATTATGAGAAATTTATGAAAGACATTCTGAGCAAGAAAAATAAGTTCAATGAAACTGTTGCACTTAGCGAAGAGTATAGTGTAATTATTCAGAAAAAGCTTCCTAAAAAATTAAAAGATTCTGGCAGTCTCACTATACCGTGTGCTATCGGTGAAAAATTTTATGGAAGAGCTTTATGTGATTTAGGAGCCAACATTAATCNGATTATTCTCCAACACCTTCTATGGTGGAAGAAAATTCATCTAGGCAATTTTTGGATGTTCAACCTTCATATGAGACTTTAAACGCTATTAATAGACCTAAAAACCCTTATTCAAACCATTATAACCCAGGTTGGAAGAATCATCCAAATTTTAATTGGAATAACAATTCTTCTACCAATACACATTGGGCAAACAATCTGGTGAACCCATTAGGAAATTCATCCAACTAAGGAAATGTTAACTATAGACCTTCTTATCATCGAGGATTTAATAGTAACACTCAAATTATGGAAAAGACATTGTCTATGGAAGAGCTGATATTAAACATGGGTCAACAATTGTAGAATCAAGGAAATCAATTACAAAATTAAGGAACTGCTATTAAGAATATTGAAAACCAACTAGGGCATATCGCTACTACGCTTAGTAACTGAACATTAGGAACTTTTTTGAGTACAGTGGAACAAAATCCTATAGATCAAGGAAAAGAACAAATTAAAGCGATACAATTACAAAGTGGAAAAGAATTGGAAACAAGGGTGCAAAAAGAAACGGAAACTGAAAAAGAAAAAGTGTATACTGAAAAAGAAAAGGATCATGAGTACCCAGATTTAGAATATTCATTTACACCAATGAAGATTACTGTGGAGAAACCTCCACCACCGTTTCCTCAAAAATTGAAGAAACACAAATAGTATAAACAATTTTCCAAATTTTTAGAAATTCTTAAGAATTTAACGGTAAACATTCCTTTCATAGAACCTTTAGAGCAAATGCACAATTATGTGAAATTTATGAAATACATTCTGAACAAGAAAAGTAAGTTCACGGATAATGAAACTGTTGCACTTAGCGAAGAGTATAGTGTAATTATTCAGAAAAAGCTTCCTAAAAAATTAAAAGATCCTGGCAGTTTCACTATACCGTGTGCTATTAGTCCTGAAAAATTAAAAGATCCTGGTAGTTTCACTATACCGTGTGCTATCGGTGAAAAATTTTATAAGAGCTTTATGTGATTTGGAGCCAGCATTAATCTTATGCCTCTATCAATTTTCAAAAGATTAGGATTGGTCTCACTTACTTCTGTAACTCTTCAGTTAGCGGATCGTTCAGTTACTTACCTAAGGAGTTATAGAAGAAGGGTTAGTAAAAGTGGATAAATTTATCTTTCCTGTGGATTTCATTGTTTTAGATATGGAGGAGATTAGGATTAAGAGAAGTTTCACCTACTTCTGTAACTCTACAGTTAGTGGATCGTTCAGTTACATATCCTAAGGGAGAATAAAAGTGGATAAATTTATCTTTCCTGTGGATTTCATTGTTTTAGATATGGAGGAAGATAAATCTATCATTTTAGGGAGACCATTTTTAGCTACTGGAAAAGCTATGATAGATGTTCAAAAAGGATATGGAGGAAGATAAAGAAATACTTATCATTTTAGGGAGACCATTTTTAGCGGAAAAGCTATGATAGATGTTCAAAAAGGATATGGAGGAAGATAAAGAAATACTTATCATTTTAGGGAGACCATTTTTAGCTACTGGAAAAGCTATGATAGATGTTCAAAAAGAAGATTAAGATCAAGAAGTGACTTTTAACATTGTAAAATCTATGAAATACCCTGCTGTTGAAAGAAACATTGAATGTTTTCGCACGAAAATTAGTGAACATCTATTAAAAGAACATGTTAAGGAACATTTTGAAAAGAAAGAACAATTTAAAGAGAGTGATGAAATTATTTTAGACGAATTTAAAAATGAAGAATTATACTATGTTCAGGAAAGATTTGAGATGCTAGATATTACAGAAAATGCTTATAAGAATCTATTTCCGTCAATTTTAAAACTACCTGAACTTGAGTTAAAAGTATTGCCTGGCCACTTGAAGTATGTGTTTCTGGGAGACTCATCTACATTACCTTTTATTATATCTTCAGAATTAAATGATTTGCAAGAGTAAAGACTGTTAGATAAATTGAAAAGATATAAGAAAGCTTTTGGTTGGACCTTAGCTAATATTAAGGAATCAGTCATTCGATCTGTATGCACAGGATTATATTAGATAAACAATATAAACCAAGAGTTGATCCACAAAGGAGATTAAATCCTATGATGAAAGAAGTAGTTCAGAGGAAATTTTGAAATGGTTAGACACTGGAATTATATATCCTATTTCAGATAGTGCGTGGGTGTATAAACCAAGAGTTGATCCACAAATGAGATTAAATCCAATGATGAAAGAAGTAGTTAAGAAGGAAATTTTGAAATGATTAGACACTGAAATTATATATTCTATTTCAGATAGTGCGTGGGTAAGTCTAATTCATTGTGTTCCTAAGAAAAAAGGAGTGACTGTTGAAACAAAAGAAAATAATGAATTAATACCTATCAGACAAGTTACTTGGTGGCGTATTTGCATTGATTATAGACTACTGAAGCACAAGAGAATAATGAATTAATACCTATCAGACAAGTTACTGGGTGGCGTATTTGCATTGATTATAAAAATTAAACTTGCCACCAGGAAAGATCACTTCCCTTTACCCTTTTTAGATCAAATAATATATAGACTTGTTGGGTACAAATATTTTTGTTTTTTAGATGGATATACTGGTTACCATCAAATTCTTATTGCTCTTGAGGATCAAGAAAAGACAACATTTACTAGTCCTTTAGAACTTTTACTTTTTGAAGAATGCCTTTTGGATTATGTAATGCAACATTCCAGAGATGTATGATGTCTATATTTAGTAAATTAGATGATGATGGATTAGAAGTATTTATGGATGATTTCTCCGTATTTGGAACATCATTTGGCGCATGCTTAAAATATCTTGAAAAAATTTTAGAGTTATGCGAAAGAACTAATTTAGTTATGAATTGGGAGAAATGTCAATTTATGGTTACAGGAAGAATAGTATTAGGGCATAAAATTTTGGAAGATGGTATGGAAGCAGACCCTGCAAAAATTCAAGCTATATCTAAACTAACACCTCCTACTAATGTAAGAGAGGTTAGGAGTTTTCTTGGACATGTTGACTGTGGAATGTAAGAGAGGTTAGGAGTTTTCTTGGACATGTTGGATTTTACATGCGTTTTATTAAAGAATATTTTTGAAAATTACCAAACCTCTATGCCAACTTTTAGAAAAGGACAAGAAATTTGAATTTACTGAAAAAAATTTACCAAGTCTATGCCAACTTTTAGAGAAGGATAAGAAATTTGAATTTACTTGAAGTTGTTTAAATGCCTTTGAGTTATTAAAGAAAAAATTAATCACAGCCCCTATTATAGTTTCACCGGGAGAAACCGAAAAATTAATCACAACCCTTATTATAGTTTCACCTAACTGGGAGAAACCATTTGAACTGATTGTGCGAGGCTAGTGAATAGGCTATTGGAGTGGTTCTTGGATAAATGTACGAAAAGATTTTTAAAGTGATATACTACGCTAGAGAAAAATTAATCACATGCCCTATTATAGTTTCACCTAACTGGGAGAAACCATTTGAACTGATGTGTGATGCTAGTGAAGAGAAAAATTAATCACGACCCCTATTATAGTTTCACCTAATTGGGAGAAACCATTTGAACTGATGTGTGATGCTAGTGATCTATGTTATTACTGAAAAAGAGTTATTGGCCATTGTGTATGCTTTAGATAAATTTAGATCTTATTTAATTGAAGCTAAATGTGTTGTGCACACTGATCACTCTGCCATTAAATATCTAATGCAAAAGAAGGATGCCAAACCAAGGTTGATTAGATGGATACTTTTAATGCAAGAATTTGATCTTGTGGTTATTGATAAAAAGGGAACTGATAATCAAATTGTTGATCACTATGAATTATCTGACAATGACAATGAAATTACAGATAGCTTCCCTGATAAACAACTTTATAATATTAATGATTGGAAAATACCATGGTATGCTGATATTGTTAATTATATTGTAAGTGATATTTTGCCACCTATGTTAACACTGCAACAACAAAAAAAATTCATTCATGATGCAAAAGCATATTTTTGGGATGAGCCTTATTTATATAAACAATTTAAGGATCTGATTATGAGAAGGATATGTACCTTATGAAGAAACTAAGCTGATCATTCAAAAATGTCATGATTCTGAATTTGAACGACATTTTGGGATTGATAAAACTGCTTATAAAATTTTACAAGCTGGATTTTATTGGCCTACTATCTTTAGAGATGTTTATAGATACATAAAAACTTGTGATCGATGTCAACGAGTAGGCAATATATCTAGAAGTAATTAAATTCCTCTAAATTTCATGTTAAAAGTTAAGATCTTTGATGTTTGGGGATTAAATTTTATGGGACCATTTATTCCTTCATATATATTAATTGTAGTAGACTAAGTTTCTAAGTGGATTGAAGTGAAAGCTTTACCTCGTTGTGATGCTAAAAGTGTTTCAAGGTTTTTAATGAAAAATATTTTCATTAGATACAGAATGCCTAGAATGATTATCACTGACGGAGGATCCCATTTTAGGAATAAATACATTCAGAGATTGGCAGAAAAGTTTAATATTATTCATAGAATTTCTACTACCTATCATCCTCAAACCAGTGGGTTAGCTGAAGTTTCTAATAGAGAGATTAAACAAATACTTGAAAAGACTGTAAACCCTAATAGAATAGATTGGTCCACTAGACTGGATACTGCATTATGGGCTTACAGGACTACTTATAGAACTCCTATTGGAATGACTCCTTACAGACTGATTTTTGGAAAGGCTTGTCACTTACCAGTGGAATTGGAGCATAAAGCATATTGGGCAATTAAAGAATTCAATTATAATTTGAAAGATGCTGGTAAGAAGAGATTGTTACAAATAAATGAATTGGAAGAATTAAGAAATGAGTCTTATGATAACGATAAAATTTATAAGGAAAAATTAAAGTCATGGCATGATCAAAAGATTAACCAGAAGAACTTTGAACCAGGATAAGAATTTTTTCTTTACAACACTAAGCTGAAATTATTTCCTGGGAAGTTGAAGTCTCGTTGGTTAGGAACCTTTACTGTGACTCAAGTTTATACTTACGGAGCTGTTGAGATTGAAGATCAAAAAACTGGAAATAGATTTAAAGTAGATGGAAACGGATTAAAACTATATTTTGAGGGTAAAAGACCAAATTTTAAGGAGGTTTTAATGATCAGTCAACCTGAATAACACCTGAATAGGTCAGGCTGACGACGTTAAACCAGCGCTTTATGGGAGGTCGACCTGAATAACACCTGAATAGGTCGGGCTGACGACGTTAAACCAAGCACTTTATGGGAGGCAACCCTTATCTTTACTTTATTCACAATTATAGTAGTTTTTATTTGAAATTATCACTAGTTTATGGTAGTATTTATCTTTACTTTTATTCGGATTATAGTAGTTATTATTTAAATTTATTGTTAGTTTATAGTAGTATTAAGCTCTACTACTCTTATTTACCCTTAAATTTGAAATTATCATTAGTTTGTGGTAGTATTGAACTCTACTACTCATATTTATCCTTGAATCGAATTTATCATTAGTGTGTGGTATTATTAAGCTCTACTACTCTTATTTACCCTTGAATCATCATAAAAATTGGATCCATAGAGAAAGATTGGAAAGCATTCGGACCAGAGCGAAACTATGCAATTTTTGCCATTGGGCACCGACGGCACCCTCGACGCCGCCGACGGTGGGTTTTTCCCAAAAGTCCAAGAAAAATAAATACATAGGCTCGCCGACAGTGCCCTCAATGTCGCCGACGGCAAGACCGACGAGATGGTACTTTTTGGAGTTTGAATGGCGGTTTTTGGGGGTTTTTGTGCGGGAGTTACCCTTTTAAACTCTCAATTTTGATTCCTAAGATCATATTTCCCCAAAAATGAAGTGAAACTCCACCAGTTTCATTCCTATGGCATCCAATTCTCCTGATAATCCAAGAATGTGAGTTTTTAATCGGCGAAAGTTTTTTAGTGCGAAAGCACAACAAATCTTCAATAAGGTACTGACAAAGAAAAGATTGATCAAGGAACGAGGATTGGTAAATATCAGAATGAGTAATCCCTCTGCAGCAATTGAAGAGATGATAGTGTTGTGAAGATGGGAAGTGTTGTGCTATACTACCGCTGCCGTGGTTGTTCCTGTGGTAGAGAAATTTTATTCAAATTTGCACAGAATCAACTAGGGAGTCGTTTATTTTTGAGGTAGATGGATCACTTTCACTCCTGCACAGATCAATGAATTATACATGATCGAGAACATTCCTGTGTGCCATTATTCCAACTTTGTCCCGATAAGAGACCAGATGAATGAGATTTACCAATATTTAACAGACAAAATTGAAGACTAGGAAATTAGAGAAAACGAGTATGTTAGTTTTTCTGCGACACTCCTAAATCCCATTTTGAAACACTGGCAATTTTTATTTATGCGAAATTGTTACTGACAATGAAGATCAGTAAAGTTTCTAAATAAAGTGCTATTTTGAATTACTGCATCCAAAGGGGACTTCCGATCGATATTGGATTAATAATAGTGAAGTCGGTTTTGGGCCAGATCATTCATGGATCAACTTATCGGCTTGGGCACCCTTCCACAATTTTCTCACTTTACAGTCAGTTCCAAGTGTCCTACAAAAATTGGGAAAAGATATTTTTACCTTGGAAGCATTTGGACCCAACTGAGAGATTCTCAGCTTTTGAAGATGAAAATGACATGGCCATTATAGTAGATCAATCATCTCAGCAATTCGCTGTCAGTTCAACCCTTAATTTCAGATAAAACTCTGGTGATCCTGCGCAGAATCAAGAAATTGGAGAAGAAGGTACAAAATGTCATGAATGCAATTAATAATATCTCTGATTTCTTTAATCATTTAGACTAGAGGATGAAAGAACATTTTGATCACTCTGGACATTTAGAAGATAGTTTTATACGACTGATGAGGAGGATGAAATTGATAGAAGAGGATTCCACAGAAGAATTTCCATACCGACCCTTCTACAACCTCTTCGTTCATGTGCAATCAATGGGTGATCTTAGAATCTAGTACTGAATCTGATGAATAGTAGATTTATATTACTACCTGTTTGTCTATCTATGTAATTTGGTTTGAACTTTGCATTTGCTTTGCTTTAGAATTATGCTTTTAGATCTGTGTATAGCTGAGACTAAGCACAGGATGTTTTGTTTTCAGAGTTTTGAGTGTTCTGGCTTGGATTGCGACATTGAATTAATGTGTTGAGGTTGAGAAAATACCAAACTAGGTGTGTTATGTAACGTATATTGTGCCCCTTGGAATTTATATATAAATGTGATGTTTTGTGTTGTGAAAGTTTATTTATGATAAGTACATCGTTTAGTCACTTAAAATTATGTCTATAATGATTGAACGGATGTCATTAAGGCTTGATATTGATCAAAATCACAAAAATCTGGGAACTGAAGTAAAATGAATAGAGCCCGCCGACGGCACCCTTGACACCGCCGACGACGGATTTTCCTGAGGGTTATGTTTAAAAATTCAATAGAGCACACCGACGGCGCCATCGACCCCGCCGACGGAGAGCTCGTGAAAAAACACATTTAACCGTGATTTTGACCAGTCAACCGCCACTATTCATCATCCCCTTCCTCCTAAGAACGTAATTTTTGACGTAGGGCTTGAGAGATCTTGGATTGGGAGGCAATTTCAAGGCTTTTTGACACTGGATTTGATCATCTCTAGGAAAGAGCTATACTCTAAGTTAAAAATATTTAATTTTCACCATGGATTTCTTCCACATTGAGGAGATCCGAAAAATTTGAGAATGTGAAGAAAAATTGGGAAGAAATTCATAGAAGTTAGTGTTAAACTCTTAGAATTACTTTTGGAAGCCATTAATTGCATATTTGAAGTATATTTTGGAATTTTTCTATAATTTGATTAGATTGAAATGGCTCCGCGTCAAAATAGACAAATTGAGTTCAACAACTCTCTCTTTGTCAATGCAATGGCTCAATCAAGATTTACTTCAGTATTTAAAAGAAAGAAGTGTATAAAAGTTCGAGTTTTTGAGAGTACGAGAGGAGAAATTGAACGAGTTATTGCCGAGCGGAGGTGAGAAAACTTTTGTTACACCACCAATAAAGCTGATGCAAATGTTGTGAAAGAAATCTACGCCAATGTAATCTATTCTAAAGATGAAATCGTTCAAGTGCGGGGATTTCTTCTTGAATTTAATGTCGCCCGCATCAACACCTTTTACGAAGTCCCAGACTCTTGTAGCTGCCATTATGAATCCTTTAGTATGATGGAGGGCCCCCTGAATGATGTGATCAACTTTCTCACTGATGGGAAAGGAACGTGGAATATTAAACAACGAGAACGGGTAATTTTTTTTGCTTCCATGCTGAATGCCACCTCTAAGTCGTGACACTTATTTATTTCCTCTACTCTGTTACCGACTTATCACCATAGTGAGGTAACTAGGGATAGAGCTATTCTGAATTTCTGTATTCAGAATAATAGAACTATAAATGTGGGGAGAATTATTTTTAAGAATATATTGACTACGGCAAGGAGTGAAACAAGTGGAGGTCTAGGACATCCTGGTCTTATTTATGCACTTTGCCAACTTTCTAAAAGGAGTGAGACAAGTGGAGGTCTAGGACATCCTGGCCTTACTTATGCACTTTGTCAACTTTCTGGAGTGGAAGCTGGAGATGAAGAATGGGTTTACCCTATGAAACCCATTACTAAAGCCAATTTAATAACTTATGAATCCCATGAGAAATGGATAACTGGGAGTGGAGTCAAGAGCCTTCTACTAGTAGAGATGTCCCCTCTACAAGTTATGACCTTCCACCTTCTAATCCCCTACCCTCTCTGATTTGATGAATGAGTTGACCTTGCAGCGGAAGAGCATAGACTTGAACAAGAACCTTATACTAGTAGAGATGTCCCCTCTACAAGTTATGACCTTCCACCTTCTAGTTCTAAGAACCTTCTACTAGTAGAGATGTTCCCTCTACAAGTTATGACCTTCCACCTTCTAGTTCCGTACCCTCTCTGATTTGATGAATGAGTTGACCTTGCAGCAAAAAAATATAGACTTAATAAGTGAAAGGATGCTCTCTGATTTGATGAATGAGTTGACCTTGCAGCGGAAGAGCATAGAATTAATAAATGAAAGCCTCTCTGATTTGATGAATGAGTTGACCTTGCAGCGGAAGAGCATAGAATTTATAAGTTAAAGGTCTCTGACTTAATGAATGAGTTGACCTTGTAGCGAAAGAGTATAGAGCTAATAAATGAAAGGATTGGAGGGAAGAGATGTCCCCTCTACAAGTTATGACCTTCCACCTTCTAGTTCCCCTACTTTGACTGATTTCCTTGCAATGGAAGAGCATAGAGTTGATAAATAAAAGGATTGGAGGTTTAGAACGTCAACATGATTATGATAGTGAGTACCTTCAAAGGCATTCAAATTTTAAGGTAGCTTATTACGAAGCTCAGGCCCGACACTACGAAGGTGAGCCTGATGTTACTTTCCCGGAGTGCCCCAGATATACTCAGTATCAGCCCGATCCACCTGCTGATTAAGGAGATGAAGACATAGTGTGGGATTTTGATATTTGAATGTAATTGATGTACTTGTACTTGTACTTTTATTTCTGTGATCTTTTGTAATAGAAATGGATGTTTATGTGTATTTGGACTTTCACTTTTATTATTATGTTGTACTTGGATGATTTTTAATTTTTGTTATAAAGTTAGTGTTATAGTTAAATTTGCATGGGTAGTATATTAAATTTTGAGTAGTATTTTGGAATGTAATGTGATTTTTATTTTGCATTTTAATTATAATTGTTTTATTTAGTATTGTAATTGTGTTAGGACATGTTGTGCTTGTTTAATATGTTAGTTTTATACTTATTTCAAAATTTCATTACCCAGTAATTTCTCTAATGATTTATATGTGTAGAAAGCTCCTAATATT
>JXCR01066161.1:84379-109779 GCA_002079205.1 Phalaenopsis hybrid cultivar
ATTTTTTTAAAAGATTCACATGAAGAACTTTAAAAATAAAAGGGTGAAAGAAAACATTAATATATAAAGAAAATTCATACCTGTTGAAGATTCTTATTTTTATAAATTAATTCTGAAATACTACAGGTGCTAATATGAAAAACTACAAGGCTTAAGACATTAAATTGCACATAATATATATAAAATTTGCTGAGAAAGAGTTAATTATAATACATATAACAAAGTGTTGAAACTAACAATAGAACTAAACTAAATTCTAAAAATGTAAAAAATTTTACACATTACAGTTTCACATTACAACATAACAACAAAGTCTCAACAATATCACAAAACAAACAATACAATCACAAAGTATAACACAAACAAATAAAGAAACAAAAAGATCACCAGTCATCATCTTCTTCTTCATCAACATTTAACTTCTATTGTTAATATGGAGTATAAATAAGGTAAATAGGGAAATAAACTATATGGTCACCCTCAGGTATTTCACTAAAGCATCATCATAAGCAGCATCATATTCAAGCTTCTGCTGAATCAGATCATTTGTATGAGCATTTCTGGCCTCCATGTTCTGCATCCTACGATCAATCCTCAAAATATCTTCCTATTGAATCATCATCTGGTGCAATAACACCCTGTTACTTGGTCACTTGAAGTTGGCTCCTTAAAAGTAGGGGCCCTAGAAGTAGAAGGAATATCCCTGGCCTTACTTTCAGATCTCCAATCAACATGGGACTCATAAGTCTTAATGTTTGCAGGCCAATCAGTCTCTGAGGTTCAATCCTCTCCTCATCAGGTCTAAAATCAACTCCTACATGCTCACAAAGTGTAAAAATGAGAGCAGGGTGTGCCAATCCATCAGTGGTCTCTCTTAGAGCAATAGATTGAGTTTTCATATAAATGATAGTTCCTACATTTATATTCATCACTTGTTGAATCAGTAGTTTAGGATGGCTCTATCCTTGGTCACTTCACTATGATGGTTTGTTGGAATCATCCTCCCAGAAATAAAATAATATCAAGCCTTAGATACTACATTTAACATAGAAAGGGGATAGTTGACTTTAACTCTATTCCTTACTTTCTAAGCCTCTTTCTCACCAGTCAAAAAAGAAATAACCTCATCTAAGGCCTCATTTATAGTGGAGAATGAATGATATCAACATCTATGAACATCTTCTAATTGATAAAACTCATTTATTTTTCTTGGAGTGCACTCCACCCTTTTTCCTCGAACAAAAACAAAATCATTAGAAGCCTCCAGAAAGTTGTCATAAAATTCCATAACTATCCCAGCTATCACATCGGTAGTAAAATAGCATAATTTTTCCCATTTTTGAGTGATAATCAATCGTTCAACTTCTCTTCCTGGATTTTTGAAACCTCGATTCAGAATCACTTTCTTATTTTCTTGAAGACTATGAAATCAAGCACTAGCTTTAAAGCTAACAAACTTTTTNGAACTATCCCACCTATCACATCAGTAGTAAAATAGCAGAAGTTTTCCCATTTTTTAGTGATAATCAACCGTTCAACTTCTCTTCCTGGATTTTTGAAACCTCAATTCAGAATCACTTTCTTATTTTCTTGAAGACTATGAAATCAAGCACTAGCTTTAAAGCTAACAAACTTTTTCTCAAGATATTCTATTTTTCTTTTGCTCGATCTAGGTGCCATAGGAAATCTAGAAAAATTTGATAAAAATCCGAACAAATTCCAATATTCTGAAAATCAAAATGCAAAGCACTTTAAACTTAAATCCACTAAGTAAAAGCTTTTCACCAAAGCATTTTCTCAAAATCTCTCAAAAAACAAAATTTTCGGATCTAGGAAATGTGAGAAAAATCTTTGGTGAAAATTAATTTTTTTTAATTTAAAGTGTAGCTCTTACATAGAGAAAATAAAATCTGAAGTTCCTTTGCCTCTAAATCACCTCAAATCTGCCTAAAATCAAGCCCTAAGTGTGAAAACCGAAGGTTGATGGTCACTTTAGGGGTAAAAATGGAGGTTTTGTGGTGAAAATCATGAATTAAAGGTGTTATTTATGCTCTTGGGTCGAAGGCGCCGTCAGCGCCCATGCCAGCGCCGTCGGCGCTGAAGGCCCGAAATTCACTATTTTGATTTTTTCAAATTTTCAATTTCCTTTTAATTTANTCTCAAGATATTCTATTTTTCTTTTGCTCGATCTAGGTGCCATAGGAAATCTAGAAAAATTTGATAAAAATTTGAACAAACTCCAATATTCTGAAAATCAAAATGTAAAGCACTTTAAACTTAAATCTACAAATTAAGAGTTTTTCACCAAAGCATTTTCTCAAAATCTCTCAAAAAACAAAATTTTCAGATCTAGGAAATGTGAGAAAAATCTTTGGTGTAAATAAAATTTTTTTACTTTAAAGTGTAGCTCTTACATATAGAAAATAAAATCTGAAGTTCCTTTGCCTCTAAATCACCTCAAATCTGCCAAAAATCAAGCCCTAAGTGTGAAAACCAAAGGTTGATGGTTACTTTAGGGGTAAAAATGGAGGTTTTGTGGTGAAAATCATGAATTAATGGTGTTATTTATGCTCTTGGGTCGAAGGCGCCGTTAGCGCCCATGCTAGCGCCATCGGCGCTGAACGCCCGAAATTCACTATTTTGATTTTTTCAAATTATCAATTTCCTTTTAATTTACTCCAAAGTTTTTTTTATTATTTTTAAACAAAAATTTTTATCTATCAATAATTCACAAATAAATGTTCACAAACAATCATTTTCACAAACAACAACAAACTAACTTTTATATATGAAAATACGCTTTCTATAAACACATTTCACAAATCACACATTCACACCTATTCAGCAAACAAATCAGCGTCAAAATCAAGCCACAACACTAAACACTGACACAAAACTATACAAATAATCAAAGTTCAGAATTCTAAAGCAAAAACAAACCAAACCAAATCAAATCAAATCCACACAATTACATNAAGCAAACAAATTAGCGTCGAAATCAAGCCACAACACTAAACACTGACACAAAACTATAAAAATAATCAAAGTTCAGAATTCTAAAGCAAAAACAAACCAAACCAAATCAAATCAAATCCACACAATTACATCAAATACATAAATATTCTTAACCAAGTAGAGAATCCAAAGTCTTCAGTCATTCTGCATCATCTTCAGTGCTTTCACCTCCTTTAATATCTCCCATGGATTGGTAATGAACATATAGGTTGTAGAAGGATCGGTACGGGAATTGATCTGTCAAATTTTCTTCGATCCACCCATTTTCTTTAAACATCCAAACTAATCCTGCTTCAAAAGTTTCAGTACGATCAAAATTTTCTTTCATTCTCTAGTTAAGGTGATAAAAAAGGTACTTAAGATCACCTACTTCATTCATAATACTTTAATGTTCCCTTTTAAATTTCTTCAATTCTTTCTCCAAACCAAGCAAACTTCCTACTGTTTGTGGTATTAATGGAGTTGAAGCATGTGAAGAATGATCCATAATACCATTTATTGCTTCATTTCTATTACTAACACACTGATCATCAATAGGGATCATGGGATCCAATGGTAGTAAAACTTTTTCCCAACTTTCAGATGGCACTTGAGATTGACTGCAAATCAGAAAAATTGTAGAAGGATGCCCAGTCCATAAATTGGCTTATTCATAATTATACAAATAACATATTTAAATATGATTGATTTTATATCAATAGGTTTTTCCATTTGAATATAGTAGTTTAAAATAACAATTTTCTTGGTGACTCTACTAATCTTCATAGTAGGGTGTAATTTTGCACAAATAAAGAAATGCCACTGCTTTGAAATTGGATTAAGTGATGAAGCAGGAAAACTAATATATCCTTCATCTCGTACTTCCCACATATCACTTTCATCCATCAGAAAATTATAAACTTCTTGCATCAAATCTCGCGTAGGAATGAAATTTGTATAATGATAGAATGGAACATTTTCTATCACGTACAATTCATTAATCCTTGCAGGAGTAAATGGTACAACCTTACCTCATATGAAGACAACTCCTTAGGTAGATCCATGTAGATTTGCATAGAACTCCTTCACTACAGGCATAAAAACTACTGCAGTAGTGTAACACAAAACTTCTCATTGCCTTTGCAAAATGATCTTGTCAACCAGAGCACTTGGATTGATCAATCCATGATTAACAAATCCTCTTTCCTTGATCAATCTCTTCTTCGTAATAACTTTATCGTATACCTCTGCGCGTCGAAACTAATAAACTTTATTCTATTGAAAACTCCATACCTTGAAGTATTTCTTGAATTGGAAGCCATGGAATCAAAAAATAGGATGTTTCTAAGTGTCATAAGAAGTTTTTAAGAATTTAAAAACATCTCCTGGCGGTTATTATGGAGTGAAATCCCACCAAAGTCCGCCAAAGTTGTCTGAACTATCAAATCACTCTCGGTACCGTCGACGATCCCGATTGGTGTTGTCGGTGCTGAGGTCTGTTTTCTTTGGTGTCGTCGGTGCCCATTCTAGCACTGTCGGCGCCAGTGGCCAAAATTTTGCGACTTTCATTTTTCGTTCAATTTAATTCCAACTTTTTCTCCAATACCAATATTTGACTTAATTGATAATAAATGCAATTGTGTAGGATTATTATCTACTAATATATAAGACACTTATTAAACAAAATAGTAATACATTGATGTATATTTTTGGGTTGCCTCCCACAAAGCGGTTGGTTTAACGTTGTCAGCCCGACACACCATTTGTTTAGTTGGGTTGACTTAACATTAAAACTTATTTAAATTGAGGTATGTGCCCTTCATAATAATGTTTCAGACGATGCCCATTAACTTTAAATACCTTTCCAATGCTAGGATCTTTAATAACAATGGTTCCATAATAATAGATTTTAATCACTTTAAATGGTCCTAACCATCTGGATTTCAGTTTTCCTGAAAATAATCTCAATCTTATATTATATAATAGAACTTCTTATTCAGGTTCAAACTTCTTCTTAACAATCTTCCGATCATGCCATATTTTCATTTTCTCTTTATCGATTTTTACATTAGCATATGTTTCATTTCTAATCTCCTCAAGTTCATTGAATTGCAATAATCTTTTCTCACCAGCATCTTTTAGATTAAAATTAAATTCCTTAATAGCCCAAAACAATAATCTTTTCTCACCAGCATCCTTTAAATTAAAATTAAATTCCTTAATAGCCCAAAATGTTTTTCTCACCAGCATCTTTTAGATTAAAATTAAATTCCTTAATAGCCCAATATGCTTTATGCATTTTCTCACCAACATCCTTTAAATTAAAATTAAATTCTTTAATAGCCTAAAATGCTTTATGTCAATTCTAAAGGTAAGTGATATATTTTTCCAAAAATAAGTCTTTATGGGGACACTCCTGTAAGAGTCTTTTAAGTAGTTCTGTATACCCATAATGCACTATCTAATTTAGCAGACCAATCCAATTTATAGGAATTTACAGTTTTTTTCTAAAATTTGTTTAATTTCACGATTTGATATCTTTGCTAGACTGCTAGTTTGAGGGTGATAAGCAGTAGAGAATCTATGCATATTATCATATTTCTTAATTAATTTTTTGATTCTCTTATTCCTAAAATGAGATCCTCCATCAGTAATAATTACTCTAGGCATTCCATATCTTGTAAAAATATTGTTAATTCAAAATTTAAAAATACTCAGAGTATCACATCTGGGTACATCAATAGCTTCAATCCATTTGGACATATAATCAACAACAACTAATATATATAAATTTCCAAATGAAGGCATAAAAGGTCCCATAAAATCTAATCCCCACACATCAAAAAATTCAACTTCCAATGTATAATTTAGAGTCATTTCATTTCTTCTAGAAATATTTCCTACTCGTTGACATCTATTGCACATTTTAATATATTTATTAACATCTTTAAAAATAGTAGGCCAATAAAATCCAGCATGAAAAATCTTATATACAGTTCTATTTGTTCCAAAATATCCTCCAAATTTAGAATGATGACATCTTTCAATTATCTGTTGAGTTTCTTCATAAGGCACACATCTTCTAATAATTAGATTTTATTGTTTATATAAATATGGGTCATTCCAAAAAATAGTCTTTTGAATCATTTATAAATTTCTTTAATTGTGGATTTTTCATATATAATAATCACTTACAATATAATTCACTATATTAGCATACCATGGTATATCCATTTCATTAATACTATATAGTTGTTCTTCAGGGAAATTTCTTAAAATTTCATTTGCAAAATTAGTTAATATGTCTATTTCTATCCTATAAAAATGATCAGCTATTTGATTATCATTTCTCTTTCTATTAATCACAGTAAAATCAAACTCTTGCAATAGAAGTATCCATCTAATTAATCTTTGTTTAGCATCCTTCTTTTGCATTAAGTATTTAATAGCAAAATGATTTGTATGCACTATACATCTAGTTCCAATTAAATAAGGTCTAAATTCATCAAAGGCATAAAAAATAGCTAATAACTCTCTTTCAATAATAGTATAATTAATTTGAGCATCATTTAGAGTCTTACTAGCATAATATATAACTTTAAAAACTTATTTGTGCCTTTGTCCTAATACAGCCCCAATAGCATAATCACTACCATCGCACATTATTTCAAATGATTTTTCCTAGTCAGGTGGTACTATTATAGGTGCAGTGACTAATTTTTCTGTAATAATTCAAATGCTTTTATGCATTCCTCATCAAAATAAAATTTCATATCTTTTTTTAAAAGTTGGCATAGCGGCTTGGTTATTTTTGAAAAAAATTTATGTAGCGCCTGTAAAAATCATCGTGTCCTAGAAAACTTTTCACCCCTTTAACATTAGTAGGTGGTGATAATTTTTCTATAGCTTAGATTTTTGCAGGATCTACCTCCATGCCTTTTTTAGAAATTTTATACCCAAGCACAATACCTTCTGCAACCATAAATTGACATTTTTCCCAATTTAATACAAGGTTGACTTTTTCACATACTTCCAGAAATTTTTCTAAATTATTAAGACATAACTCAAACGAAGTCCCAAATATAGAAAAATCTATCCATAAGCACTTCCATTCCCTGTTCTATAAAATTGCTAAAAATTGACATCATGCATCTTTGAAATGTTGCAGGTGATTGCATAATCCAATGGGCATTCTACGAAAATCAAATGTTTCATATGGGCTTGTAAATGTTGTTTTCTCTTGATCCTCTAGAGCAATTAGAATTTGATGATAACTGGTATATCCATCTAAAAAGTAATAATATTTATGCCTAGCCAATCTATCCAACATTTGGTCTAGAAAGGGTAACGGAAAGTGATCTTTTCTGGTGGCCATAATTAATTTTCTATAGTCAATACAAATTCGCCAACCAGTAACTTGTCTTATTGGTATTAATTCATTTTTCTTGTTTTCTTCAACAGTCACTTCTCCTTTCTTTGTAACATAGTGAACTGGGCTTACCCAAGCACTATCTGAAATAGGATATATAATTCCAGCATCTAACCATTTTAAAATCTCTTTTTTAACAACTTCTTTCATTATTGGGTTTAATCTTCTTTGAGGATCTACTTTAGGTTCATATTGTTCATCTAATAAAATTCTGTGCATACAAATTGAAGGATCAATTCCTGTAATATCTGCTAAAGTCCATCCAAAAGCCTTTTATACTTGTTCAACATTTCTATCAACTTTCATTCTTGAATTTCAGTTAACTCAGAAGATATAATAACTGACAATGTAGATGACTCTCCAAAAAATACATACTTTAAATGGGTAGGTAAAATCTTTAATTCAGGTAGGTAAAATCTTAAATTAAAGTTCATTTGTTTTAATACTTAAAGGAATAATATTTTTACTATCGTTTTCCAATAAGTCCAACATTTCAAATTTGCCATGAATATAATCCAAATCTTTTCCTTTTATTTCATCTTAATACTCAAAAATTTCTCCTTGCTTTAATTTATCCTTACACTCATTCTTAAATTGTTCATTACTCAGATAATCATCTACTTCCATCCTGAAACATTCATTATCTTTTTTCTATTGCAGGATATTTCATAGCTTTTGCTATATTAAATTTTACTTCTTGATCATTACCTCTTATTAATTCACCTTTTTGTACCTATTACACCTCTTCCTGTTACAAGAAATGGTCTCCCTAAAATAATAGGAATCTCTTTATCTTCCTTCAGATCCAATAATATAAAGTCTAAAGGGAAAATAAATTTATCCAATTTTACTAATACATCCTCTATAACTCCTTTTGGATAAGTTGTTGATCGATCAGCTAACTTAAGAGTTACAGTAGTATGGGAAATTTCTCCCAAATCTAAACGTTTAAAGATCGTTAAGGGCATAAGATTGATACTCGCTCCGAAATCACATAAAGCTTTTTCATAAAACTTTTCACCAATTGCACAATGTATAGTAAAACTACCAGGATCTGTTAATTTTTCAGGAAGCTTTTTCTGAATAATAGCACTACACTCTTCACTGAGTGCAACGATCTCATGATATGTAAACTTCCTTTTCTTATTTAGTACATCCTTCATAAATTTCACATAACTTGGCATTTGTTCCAAAGCTTCAAAAAAGGAATATTTATCGTTAATTTATTAAGGATTTCCCAAAATTTGTAAATTATTTATCTTTATTTTTCTGCTTCATTCTTTGAGGAAACAGAGGTAATGGTTTTTCTAAAGGAACCTGTGTTTTTTTCATTTTCATGTTGATCATTTTCTATTTCTTCCTTCTCTTCATCAACTTCAGTTTCTCTTTGGATCGTTGTTTCAACTTCTTTTCCACTTTGTAATTGAATAACTTTAATTTGCTCTATATTTTGATCTTTTGGATTAACTTCCACAGTAATCAGAAGAATTCCATATGGCCTGTTACTAAGTGTAGTAGCAATATGTCCTAATTGATTTTCAATATTTCTAATAGCAACCCCTTGGTTTTGTATTTGATTTCCCATATACAACATCAATTCTTCCATCGTCAACTTCTTTTCCTTAACTTGTGTGTTAGGATTGGAGTTAAATCCTGGAGGATAATAAGGTCAAAACTTATGATTTCCTTGATTGTTCTGATTTCCGGATGGATTCGTCGGATTGTTATAATTATTCCAGCTAAAATTAGGGTGACTTTTCCATACAAAATTAAAATATTTAGAACAGGGATTATTATATATATCGTTTAAACTTTCATAAGATGGTTGAGTATCAACTATCTGTCCTAGTGAATTTTCCTTTAATACTGGGGGTATTTTAGAATAGTTCACTCCTATTTGATCAATCTTTTTAGCAATACCAAAAATTTAAGATGTCAAAATAGACATTGCATCAGAATCATGAATACTGGCTACTCTCTTAGGATTTACCCTTTCAGAGGGCCATTGAAATTATTAGTAGTCATTTCTTCAATTAAAGAATATGCTTCATCAAAAGGTTTTGACATTAGTGATCCGCTCGTAGTAGCATCTATAATATATCTCAGTCATCTTACTAATCCATTATAAAAATTTGAATTATTAACCAATCTGACAAAACATGGTGTGGATATTTTCTAAGAAGATCTTTAAATCTTTCCCATGCTTCATATATTGATTCCCCTTCAAACTGACAAACTAATGTAATGTCATTTCTAAGCTTAGCGATTTTTTAGGGTGGAAAATATTTAACAAAGAGTTTTTGTGATAGTTCTCCCCAAGTTCTAATAGATTTAGGTGCTAATGAATTAACGAAGCCTTGGCTTTATCCCTTAATGAAAAAAGAAAAATTCTAAGCCTAACAACTTTATTAGATACTCTGTCATATTTAAATGTAGCACAAATCTTAAGAGAACTAGCAAGATGTAAGTTAGGATCTTCAGTAAGTGATCCTCCAAACTAATTATTTTGTACTATTTGAATAATAGCAGGTTTAAGCTCAAATGAATTAGCAGCAACATCGGGATTTTAAATAGTCAAGTGAAGTTCATCTGTTGTGAGATTCACATAATATTTTAAAGGTCTTTGTCGATTCTCATTTATTGAATTTTCTAATTTATTTGCCATATCTTTTAAATTTCTAATTTCTCTTTGTTGTTTTCAAAATTTTCTAATAGTACGTTCTAACTCTGAATCGTAAGGTACTAAGCCTTCAAATCCAATATTTTTCATAAACAAATAAAGTAAGCAAAGTAAAATTCTTTTTTTGGATTTTGGATTTTTTTATATTTTTTATATTTTTTTATATATTTTTATAGTATATATATTATCTCTAAATTTCTTAATTTATCAAAACTATTTAATTTACCTAAATTTAACTGTTACCTTCCCCACGCAACGACGTCAATAACTTGATCCCGATTTTTTTATATTTAAGGATTTATGAAGTTGACACCACTACAGTGCCAAAAACTTGATCCTTATATGAAAACTAAGTTGTGTAAAATATATATAATTATAGGCAACTAATAATGGAATTCTACGCAAGTATATGTATCATTATCAAGTAATAAAGGACTTTCTATTTAAGCCCCAAATATCGATCCCACGGGGAAGGTGTAAATTGGCAAATATAAGTTTTACTAGGAATTTATAGAAAATCAAATGAAATCACTGTCACTAATTTCGAATGTTAAAATTTTATTAAAACTAAAATAATTAACTATTAGCAAAACAGAAATGCAAAGTTTAAAAATTAAATACTAATCTACTAAATATGTTTATGTAATGAAGATTTCTTATATGAAAAATCATCATTCCCATTACAATGAGGTTCTAGTGAAATGAGATGAGATAAATGTTTATAATATGTATTGTGCCAAATAGGAGCAATTATAGTTCTCTACCCTGATACAATGCATAGAAAATTATTGGCTAATCCTAGGTTTAGTCCCTAATTCTGTGGCTATGCTAGGAGGATGCCGGCTCCCACTCCAGAGCTCCCACTTACCTTCACCTGAAGGCTAACTCTTGGTTTAATTTTTAAACACTAAGACCAAATTGAGGATTTTAGTCTGTCACTATAAGGATTCTCCAATTCTACACCCAACAAAGAAAATTTCCCTCTTTATTTACACTTAATTTCATGAACAAATTTCTCATCCATGAAATCAAATGTGATCCTTACTCTGTTGTAGAGCTAATACTTTGTTTCCCGGATCATATATTTCACAACATATTTTAACAATTCAATTGGCCAAATTGAAATGTAAATTAAGTTCGGAGTTGAAAAATCATCACAATTTATTATATATTTTAATATTGGCACATCATATCTCTTCATTTCACTATATCTAAGAGTAGGGAGAAAGATAGAGTGAACTACTCAGACTTCATAAGAAAGACACAACAAAACACAAATTTCATATATAAAAGAAATTTCATACAACACTAATAAGCAAACAAAACTTATCTAAAACTCTTTCTCAAAGCAAATCCCCTGTAGTCTTTCCTTAAAAATGTAGGAAGAATATATCTCTCACTTTTCTCCTTCTCCAATACTCTTAAGGAAAGTTTTACACTAAGGGTCCGTTTGGGACAGCTTATAAGTGCGGGCGGCGCTTTCAAAACGCCTCTGTACTAGTTTGGTTCGCGCGTTTCACCAGCTTATCTAAAACTGCGTTTGGGTTTTTACACTAAACGCAGGTCGCGGGTCGACCCCCGCGGGCCGCGTTTCAGGATAAGCAGCTTATCCTTAAACGCACAAGCTGCCCCAAACGGACCCTAAATCTCACCACAAAAACTCTAAACTATAAAAGAAAAATCACTAATGGACTCCAATATGGTAATGGAATGAAGATGGATTATGAAGAATGGCGAAAATGGAGCGTGGCAGAATGTCTTGGAGCAAAATGAAGTCACTTTCCTGATGAATTTCGGCCCCATATAAAGCCCAAGGTTGGTTTTCCAAGAGGTGCCTCCAAAATCTCTTCAAAAATCGTCCAAATACATCGAACCTTCTAGAAACGGGGGTTGAACTGCTTTTGGCGCAGTCCGCGCTAGTTCTGGAGTCGTCGGCGCTGAGTAAAAATTCTAGCTGCTCTGTTGTTCTGCACCGTCGTCGCTGCCCTTAGTGTGGTCGGTGTTCAGTACTTCTTCAAAAATGTCATTTTTACTCCAATTCCATCTTTTTTACTTTAAGTTCTAAAAATCAACAACCTGCAAGAAAACATCAAAATAAATTCCATTAAAGTGCAACATCACCAAAACTAAGTATAAAATTTAGGTATAAAAACTCATATATTTTTGTTGTATCAGTTTTCCATTGGTTTGTAGCTCATTTATGATGGTTAGCTCCCCTATTCTACCAAAAATACTCAACTTGGCCTTTTTCCACAAAACTCTCCCAAATTACCTAAGTACCCTTGAAACCGTAAATTTGGCCAAAATTCCTAAATTTATGCAAAATACCCAAATTTGTTCAAAACTTATTTCAAACCTTTTGAAAACATCCAAATTACCCAAAATCACCAAAAAATAGCCAAATTACCAAAATGCCCNGAGAAAGTTTCACACTAAATCTCACCATAAAAACTCTAAACTATAAAAGAAAAATCACTAATGGACTCCAATATGGTGGTGGAATGAAGATGTATTATGAAGAATGGCGAAAATGAAGCGTGGCAGAATGTCTTGGAGCGAAATGAATTCACTTTCCTGATGAATTTTGGCCCCATATAAAGCCCAAGGTTGGCTCTCCAAGAGGTGCCTCCAAAATCTCTTCAAAAATTGTCCAAATACATCGAACCTTCTAGAAACAGGGGTTGAACTGCTTTTCGCGCAGTCTGCGCTAGTTTTGGAGTCGTCGGCGCTGAGTAAAAATTCAGCTGCTCTGTTGTTCTGCACCGTCGTCGCTGCCCTTAGTGTGGTCAGTGTTGAGTACTTCTTCAAAAAGTTCATTTTGACTCCAATTCCATTTTTACTTTAAGTCCTAAAAATCAACAACCTGCAAGAAAACATCAAAATACATTCCATTAAAGTGCAATATCACCAAAAATAAGTATGAAATATGGGTATAAAAACTCATATATTTTTGTTGTATCAGTTTTCCATTGGTCCGTACCTCATTTATGATGGTTAGCTCCCCCTATTCTACCAAAAATACTCAACTTGGCCTTTTTCCACAAAACTCACCCAAATTACCTAAGTACCCTTGAAATCGTAAATTTGGCAAAAATTCCTAAATTTACGCAAAATACCCAAATTTGTTCAAAAATTATTTCAAACCTTTTGAAAACATCCAAATTACCCAAAATCACCAAAAAATAGCCAAATTACCAAAATGCCCCTCTTTAGCCCAAAATTTTAAAAATTCCAAAAAATCCCAAAAATTCCCAAAACCTTTCAAATATTCCCAATTTTATTTTTCTCAACTACTACATGACCCAATTTGACCATTTTGACAAAAAAAAAACCCCAAACTACCTTTAAAGGCCCAACTTCCCTAAATTCACCTCAAATGTCCATCAATTTGGTCCCAATTTCCCCCAATTTCANTACAAAAAAACCCCCAAACGACCTTTAAAGGCCCAATTTCCCTAAATTCACCTCAAATGTCCATCAATTTGGTACCAATTTCCCCCAATTTCATTTCTAAACTCAAATTTACCTTCCATATGACCAATATAAACTAAATTCAATCTCAATTGGCCCAAGCTTTGAGCCCAATTTTAATCTAAATCAAACCCCCAATTTTGGCGACATGATTTAATCTCACCAAATTGAACTTATAGCCTACTCAATTTGCTATGATTTATGTTGAAAACTTTTCATAACACTCTTACACATCAAACTTGACCTTCAATTGGCCTTGGTGAAGCCTCACTTTTATTTAATTTTGATCTAAGTCCAAAAAGCCCCAATATTTCCCTAAATTGGCCATGTCTCCAAATTCCACCAAATTGATTGCCTTAGCTCTAAAATTGACACCCAATTTATGTTGAAATCTCTTCGTGACATTCTTATTGACCATTCTCAACAATTAATTTGGTCTTAGCCTAATACTAGCCAAATCTAGACCCAAGTCTAGCTCAACATACCAGAAGTGACCAAAATTCCAAAATCCCTCAAATTGAACCCCCAATTAAACTCAAAATCACTTCAATCCTTCACCAAAAATGTTCATTAAAATCATATACACATTGCTAATCAATAAATTGGGCTGAAGGTCATGGCTAGTCTAGCCAAAGCCCAAGCTTTAGCCAAATTGATCTACATGGACCCCTTCACCAAAAGTTGACCCAATCTAGCCAAATTGGCCAACCAAAAACCACCACAACCAGATTTTGGGCCTTATTGACCAGGCTAAACCCCATGGAACCACACAAATGAGCAGTGGATGAAAGTATCCCCAAATCAAGAGATTTACTTCCAAAATTGCTTAAGCCTAAAGGATTTTTGCCAAAACTAAACACCTCCCCAAATTAATTATTGTGACAGATTCCCTTGGCTCACCTGACCTCCTGGCCACCTCCCCTAGCCTTGTCGGGTGGCCTAGTCATCGGAGGAGCCAAAACAGTGAGCCACTACCCAAAATTTAAACCCAATTCAAACCATGAGGCCACCTCATCCCGTTTTAAATTTAGAGCTTCTTTGCCCTCCACGTAAGCATCATTTTACACCCCTCAATTGGCCCACAGAGCCACCCTAAGCCATTTTTATAAAACCTCCACCTCCATGGCCATGGAAGGTGTGCTAAAAATTTCTTAAGGATACCCTCAGAAATCACTCTTTGAGCTTCCTTGAGACCACCACAGTGCAACCTAACCACTCCATTGCTATAATTCCCCTTGTTGGAGTTTAATTTTTTAGCTCAAATTCATGTTGGAGACAGAACATTCTCCACCACACCTCCACAGTGCACTAAATCCAAATTAAACTCACCCACACCATCACCACACTGTACTAAGATAAAGCCCTATCAAATCCCACTCATACAGAGCCTCTAAGATAGCTTAAGACCAACACCCAAATCTGGTCTTGATCGAATTCAGGATTAGACCTTTCACCATGACTAGAGGCTCAATCCTTAGCCTCCTTGGACCTCCACAAACATGTCGAACACCTCTGATTGAAGCTCCCTTCTCAGAGCAAAAGTATAGAACTTGCCCTCTTCTCGAGCATATTTTGATTCTCCATTTAATTAAAATTAATTTAATGGCATGTTTACCGTATGGATGTGTTCGTCACACTTAGATGAGTCCAGAGGATCAAACCCCATGAGATTTGATTGAGTCTAAAGGGAGATCTTAAGGTTTTAGTGTGGACGGTTCTCGGGTTAGCCAATTTCGGACGATGACGGGGAGTCGTCGGATCATGCATTTATCTTGTTAACTGATGAGATCTAGTCGGATGAACTCTTAGTGCTTGAACCGTAGGTTGCGTGACATGCTAAGGTGGAAAGCGCAATGAATGGGAGTGCACTGCATCGCCGTTCGGAGCTGCCTAGGATAAGGTGGCATCACACATTTAAATAGATAAATAGGGAATCAAATAAATTAGAAAATGATTCCCAACTTCAAAAATTCATATCTTGGTGTAGAAAAATCACAAAAAAAATAATAATACCCTCTTGCTCAGTGAACAAAGGAGAATAATATGGAAATAATTCAAAGTTTATGTGATGGATATTTTATTTTTAATTAATTAAACATTATTTTGAGTCTTTTAATTCTCCATGCTTGTAGACATTTCACCATGGCTTGAAATTTTGGCATGTTGTTGCCTCTGTCTTGGGGAACATTCTCTGATTTTTCCAAAGTGAGAGGAGATCTCTAGACAGAGATCCATATTTTTCAAGTTTATGTCTATTACTTGCATAAATTAATCTTAAAAATTAGCATATTATTTAGAAAAATCTAAGAAAATTTTGAAAAGTTTGTTGTGACCAGAGAACCCTTTGAAAAATATTTCATAGGTTAAGTCATTAAGAATGCACCTAATTTTCATCAACCCTAAAATGCAAATAAAATTAATTTTGGGAAACACAAACATCTAAATGACTTAACTTTTAATCTCCATTAAGATTCAAAGTTCAGAGAACTTCCCATAAAATTTTCAAATTATTTAGAGCTAATTTGATATCAAATTGGTTTTCTAAGTTAAATGCAATTTTTAACACTAAAATGATTTTTTAACAATTAAAATATAACTCAAAAAATTAAAATAATTAGTTTTTTTAGTTCTCTGCGATCAGATGAATTTTTGAAAAATAAATTTGTAACTAAAATAAAAATTCCATTTTTAAGTCTTTCTTTAATATTTAAATAATTAAAAAATAATAAAAATCACAAAAATAATAAAATTCATGAAAAATGTTCTAAATTGTTTCCTAAGAACTTAGAAAGAATTTGAATATTTTTCCTAATTTCCTAAGTGAAGATATTGAATTTTGAAGCTTAAAATAATTTTTAAAAGCTAAAAATGGATTTTCACAAAATTAATTATAACAATTCAAAGAAAAATAAAAAAATTGTGAAATATATTTCTCTAGGTTCCTTGTCCTTAGAGATATTTAATAAAAAAATAAAACCTAATTTACCACATTTAAAATATTTTATAATTAATAAATGCTCCAAAAATTCAAATAATTCTAATAACTCAAATAAAATTGAAAAAATCATGATATTTATTCCCAATGATTCTCTAGTCCAAGTCTACCTCCAGTGAAAATTTCAAGTGATTAGGCTTTGTCTTGCTCAACTTATGAAAATTTCTTTGAAAAATCCTATTGTTGCATATAAATAAATATATAAATTAAATTAAAATTTGAAAAATCACATTCTCTCCTCTCATGTCTTAATTGATCCATGAGTGAGGTGGGATGTAATTTCTAAAGTCATTTGAATTAAATTTGATGAATTATGAAGTATTAGAGCATTAGGGGTAAAAGTGTAATTTTAGAAATTTAGTTTTAATTAACATTTAGGCTTAAGTCAAAAAGGGGAAATGGGCAATCTTTGATCCTAATCAACATATTTGGATGATTGAAACACAAGGGATTATTTGGTAAAAACCATTCTCACTTTTTCCAATTAAAGGATAAATTTGAAATTTTCTAGATGATTAAAATATTGGAGTCTACCAAATTAAATGATCCTAGACTTACGGGTATAGTTTTGGGCATTAATAACTCACTAGTTTAATACCCCTATTTGTTGTTCAAGTGACATTCAAATATTTTGATGATGAATTATTATCACTTAAAATTTAGTCTCTTTCAAAATGACTAAAACATCTACCGGGATCTTAAGGGCTTAGTAGTGACCTAAGCAAAATCAAATTTGATTAATTGAAGATTAGAAAGGTGAATAAAACTTGAACACCTTTGAAACACGACAAGGCCAAGTTAAAACCCAAAATTTGCTAAGTGTCTTAATAACACTAACTTGCCCCTTAAAGGTTCTTCATCTGCATAATTCTCGAATTGAATGATAAATGATAATCACCCTACTCTTAGGGATAATTGAAACATCACTGTTCATTGAACACTAGAAATATTTACAAGATGGAGTATTTAACAACAAAATAAGTTTAAATGAGCTCGAGACTTTTCACTAGACGGTGAGGGTAAAGCATGGACCTGCCTTTCTCTCTTGACCTGTTTGATACCATGGAAGTCTACAAAACTTGATATGTTTTGCTTAATAAAATCATCCTTAATCAAACCAATAAGCACTCACCAAGATATAATCTAGGAGAGTTATTTTTCTCGCTTTACATAAAATGCACTTACATGCATTTTGAGTTTCAGCTGGAGATGGCGGGAAGACTTCCTAGTTATGCTTTTACAGTTTACAGTACTGTCTTTTTCAATACTTTCCCCACCGTACTTTTATGCTTATAAAACTTGCATACTAAACAATGATGTCACCCTGCATGAAAACCAAAACTGCTAAGATAGCCACAAAACCAAAACCCAAAACTAAAATTAAAATTAATCAAGAGAAAGTTCACCGCCACAACATTCAAAATATAAGACAACTCAGAATTTAATCACAAATATTACACAAAGAAATAACTACAACTAAATTAAGATGTCTCTATCGGATGATCGGGAATCCCTCAAAGGAGGTGACCTATGGTTGCTAACGAAGCTTTTCACGGTCTAAATGAAAGTATGAAACTCATTAAATTGAGTTTAGTAAATTTATTTGGACTAAGTGAATTCAAAAGAAAATAATGATACCGGAATGAGGGAACCGTAAGATCCTAACCGGTGTCACTCTAATCAATTTTAATATGCCCTATAATGTTTAAAGAACTACAACTATAGGGCCATCTGATTAGACATCATAACTTGACATCCTAGAAAACTTAAACTCGTCATGGCAAGGAGCTTGGAGCTAGCATGATGGGCAGCACGACCATCTTCAACAGCAGAACATGTCTTCCCCAGCTAAACCATTCCTTCCTTAAAATTAAACAACAAGCCATAGGATTTTGAGGTTGTTTGCTTATAACATAAATCCTCACCTTATCTGTAGGCCTTTGTACATCTCTGTTGTACAATCTAGACCTTAACTCGTCTTAGGATTTTGAGTTTGTCGCCCGTTATGACCTAAACCCTCACATCTTCCAGGTTATTTGTGTGATCGTTTCACACAAATGTAAGCCCTAAACTAATAAAATTGACAGGATGAAACACTCAAATAATTTTTTTCCAAAATTGAAGCCAAATAATAGGATAGATTGGGAAGTCACCGAGGTTCTCCTCCGGATCCATGACATCCCCTAGTTCTTCCTCCTTTGGATTCTATAATAAATGTTCCAAATTTGAGTCATTCCCATTTCACACCTCTCTGTCCAATCTCATTGAAAATTTCTATCCTTTTGATCTTATTGAAGATAATATTTCCTAATTTTTATCGAGAGTTTTCTTAGGTGACTTTGGTTTTTTAAGATATAACTAACTATAGGGGCTTGCTCTTATAGGAAGCTTGTCTAAGCCCAGCTTAATATAAACCCTATTTAATTCTTCAAATTAAATAGGGAAAGTTGTTGACAAATAAAATGATTTCACAGACCAAACCAATGTCATATATTTCTTAGTTTATTTGATCGAGCCTCATCCTCAAGTCTTGTGTTTTTCCTTCGGAATAGATACAGGGTTTGAGGTATAGTGCTCTTTCATTTAAACTATGAAAAATATGGGGTCAGTTATATTTTTCTAAAACATATATATATGTAAATTAAGATTTCCTTCCAATGCGGGCGACGGGATTTCGATTTCGGCAGCCGACAGCTTTCAACGGTCAACTCCTCCAACCAAAAATAGTGCCAACAACTTCTAGTGACTTTGCTGGGGAAAAACTTTTCTCTTCATTTAAATCAGGAAATAAATCTTCACACATCGATAATGTGTTCATGTCCCTCTTGGACCAAATTACCCTTCTTTCGTTGACATAATTGACCCATTTCTGTCTTAAGAAAGTACGGTCAACTCTTTGGACTTCAGGACCGCCTGTTCAACCACCTTTGAATAGAGGGGTTCAGGAGGTCATTAATCTTCATGTGGGGTTGAAACCTCAATAGGTGTGTTGGTGAAATAGTTCCACCTGGGCATTATGTATGAAAAAATGGGTTTCGCATTGGGTCCTACACACTTCACAACTCCCTTTCGAGTTTGATTTCTTGTTCTGCAAATTAAATCAAATAGTGTTGTGTTGCACGCACATTAAAATTTTCTTATATTAATTAAAATTTTCTACTTTCAAATTACCTTTTTGCTAAAAATTTTAAAATCCCCAAAATTAAGACTTACCCGGTCTACAGATTGACATCTACTAAATTTCAGTGCTTGCACTAAGATTACAAGATTTTGGCTATATAGCTAACCCAGAGCTTTCTGTTTTAAAGCTGCTGCAATGGCATGCCCAACGCTGAATTTTTCTTGCAACTTTTCGACAAGACATGAAACCTGAAATGTCGCTCCTACCATTAAGTTCGGAACTAGATTTGATGATCTCGAGGTCATCCTCGGGAAAGCCCCGTTCGTCTTAATGAAAGTCGCTGCTCCAGAAGTTTAGGAGTCGTCTAATGAATTAAACTTGAACTGTCTTGAAGACTTTCCTTCTTATAAGAAAGCCAAGAATATTGCTTTCATGGAAACTACCAAGCCTGTTGTTCCCACTGCTACTAACAAAAAAAGAAGTTATGATCATTAAAGATCCGACTGAGGGATTGGTTTTCTTTCCATCAGTATTTGAAATCAGATTTAGATCAAAGACTACACCGCTAACTCGAACCCAAAGGAGAAACCGTAAAAGGAGGGTTTGGAGGGCTACTAAAACCCAAGCTTCTAAGGAGATACCTATTGAGGAAGATCCACAGTAGGATGAGACAAGATTACTGGAAACATATCCACTCATGCGAGGAAGTAGATTAATGGGTACCAATGGGTACGAGAGTATCCAGAAAACTTCCGCTACTTTACCATCACTTCATGGACGTGGCGAGGAGAGAAAGAAGTCCACTCCTATCACCTGAGTCAATTCAGTTTTCAAGAGGCTAGCTGCCAAGGAAGGTTGCTCAGTTAGTGAACTACTCAAACGAGTGGCACATGCAGTATCCCCTTGCATAAAAAAAGAAATCTTAAAGGACATAAGATTTGCCAAACGATCTCAGAAATCAACTGAAGCTTTTCCTGCTCGTATTCATGTCTAGTTCCGCTAAGGGAACATAGTTGATACCGCCATTGTTACCACTGATTCTACCGTCACAAGGACCGCAGGTCGTCGACCAGCCAAGTCATGAATGCGTCTAAGAATTCTACTGATCACACATTATAGGGATATTCCTAAAGTTTTTAAAGGAAAATATGAAGAAATTACCCAATACTATAGTCGGACCGCACCATGAGGAGCATACTTCTCTTCAACATACCAATGTTTCTACTGAGACGCTTCATCTCAAGACATCATCGTCAAAAGGAAAGGTGTGGGTACCCAAGGTCATTGTACTGATACAGTCCAATGAGCCCACAAGGCAAGATCATGGGCTGAAGCCAAGGCCTGAAGTATCTGACATTGTCGCAGTAAATGCCAGCGAGAAGGAAGAACAAGAGGGGCAGGTCTAGTAGGGTCCTCCAGATCTTAAGGCCATTCAAGAATAAATAATTGAAAGAAAAAGTTGAAAAGCTCAGAGTCGAGATTTCAGAGTTGGCTCGGGAACATGGAGTCTCCATTGACGATGATGAAGATTTTGATTATAATGATTACCTCGAAGAAGATTTCATGGATGTCCATGTTATTGAAACTAGAGCCGCTACATCTATGCACGAGGCTCAACCTATCGTCAAAGAGAACATCGTAGATGAGCTGCGTAGGGCTATGCTCTTAAGGGATGAGCAAGTCATCCAATTGGAGAAAATAATAGAAGAGATGGCTGCGGGCATGACCACCATGGGCACCATTCAAAGGCAATCACAAGCACCACAACTAGCATCTCCAAAGGTTAATCAACCAGAAATTATACATATTACAGACGAAAGAAGAGAAGTTGCCTCAGCAAATATAAATGCACAATAAAAGAAGGATTCTCCATTGGGTGTCGTGCCATAGAAAGAATTTAAGCAAATGGTTGAGCAAGTTCGGGAGGCCTTAACCCAATCTAAGGGTGGTGCATTGATTTTGAAGGGTAGACCTTACCCAGAAGAATTTGATGTTGTACCCTTCCCCAAGGGTTTCGTGGCCCTAAAATTTAAGATATTTTATGGGAATGGAAATCCCAGACAACATATAGCACACTTCTGAGCCAGTTGTGGCAACACAAGAAATAGCAAAGCTTTACTCTTCCAACAGTTCGTTAGTTGCTTGACAGGGATCACTTTCGATTGGTATGTTGATTTGCTCAAAAGAACAGTTAAGACATTTGTCTAGTTGGATCAATTATTTGTGAAGGTATTTGTTGGAGCACAACACCATGTCTCTATAGGAGAGATCAAGATAGAAAAACAAAAGCCCAACGAGACTTTGGTGGATTACATTTTGAGGTGTAGAATCCTTAGCATGAAATGTGAACCTCAGCTATAGGAACATCACGCGATTGATATCATACTCAAAAGCATTCATGGGCCAGTAGCTTTCATGCTCAAGGGACTCACCATCAAATCCTTCGAGAATCACTTAATAAAGCCAACATTCTTCAAGAAGAAATCAAACATATGGATTCTTATAAGAAATCCAAGCCAACTAAAGTATTTAAAAAGAAGTCAGGAACAGTATCGACTGTCGATAAAGGGTAACAACCAATGAAGATATATGCAAAAAATCCTTTTCAATCTTCATCACAGCTTGCTCAGAAATAGAGTAGCCAGTCTAACTAGCGACTGCCTCAAGAAGGATCACCTCAAATAGGGAATAAGAGAATATCTCTAGCAGAATGATAGAAAATGGTGTATTCTTTCAAAGATGAAGTCGCATACAAAATGTTTAGAAGTCTGATGAATAAGCCTGAGTTAAGACTAAGACTACTGGATCGAAAGAAGCCCAAAGAGGTTAATAAGAAAGATGAACCAAATTATTGCCCGTACCACCGGTTGCTCGAGCACAGTATAAAAGAATGCTTCAACTTTAATGATTGGCTTGAAAAGAATCTCAAAGAAGGGAATATAATGATCCTAAAAAAATATTTAAGAGAACCTAAAAAAGGTTCTATAAATGTGATTTTGGTCGAGTCGATCTCTCCGATTGATCCATATACTGGAGAAGATGGATGGAGTACGACTTGGAACAAGCTCAAGAGGGTCCTAAACCAAGTCTAGGATTCATCAAAACAATCTTCCACATATACTAAAAAAGATGGATGGAGTGCAGTTTGNCAATCTTCCACATATACTAAAAAAGATGGATGGAGTGCAGTTTGGAGCAAATAATCCAAGAAAATTATGAACCAAATCTGAAATGCATCAAAATATGCTTCTGATCAGAGTTTTCATTTTGCCAAGATCGAGATGAAGATTTTGCCACAAGATCGGTCGTCATCAAAGACAAAAAAAAGAAGAACTCCACTGTGAAGATTGATAACACGGGGGGTAGGATAGGGGATGCCTCTACTAGATTGGTTGTCTAGGATTTGGGAAAGAAAATCCTCAAACCCCTGACTTTGTATGATTATCTTTTTGCCCCTCCGGGGTCTTATGAATATAGTGATTGTGATTTCGGCTACGTTTTAACTGTTTCTAGTGATGACGTAATTGACTCTGACCGATCTAACTTCGATCTCGATCCTCAAAAAGATCCTAAAATTATACTCGAGTCTGATGAACTTGCTAACAAGACCGAAGAAGACATTGACAATACCGCTTACGATAGCACCGGGAGTGAGTAACCACGGTGCATCACTTGCCATCAACTTAGATCTCTCCGGCAAAGAGGAAACACTAGAAAATTCAACAATGATATCTCAAGAAGAAGAAATTACATAAGTGCACTTAAGGAGCGGGAGAGTATTACCCTCTAAGAATAGCTCGGACAGATAAAGGAAAACAAATAATAACTAAAGAAGAGCTACCTCCACCTCTGTCAGTGGAAGAACCACATAACCAAGAGAAAATTTTAGGATCATGTAATGTGGATTACAATGTGCTAGCTCATCTTAGGAAGTTGTTGGCCAGATTAAGCATCTACGATGCTCTGATCCTATCAAAGGAGATGAGAGAGTCTCTGGTTACAATCTTGCTCGACCCAGAGACTTGCTTAGCTCAGTTGGCTATCACATCCTCAGATGAAGTTTGTTCGTTGAAAGAATAGCCTTGGGTAACCTTTATAGATGAAGACTTGCTGCTCGGTACCGCCAACCACAATCGTCCACTCTACATCTCTGTTAACATCGACAAATTTGTGTTGTCCAGAGTTTTAGTAGATCATGGAGCATCTCTCAACTTGATGAGTCTACGGACATTAGCCTATTTAAATATTGAAGCTCAGGAACTTACGGCCGATAAAATGATGCTAGGAGGATTCAACCAAAAGGGAGAGAGAGCCCTTGGATAAATTACATTGCCTATGAAGGTTGGAGAACTAGCAACAACCGTTAAATTCCATATCATCAATGTTGAGACCTCTTTCAACGCTCTATTAGGTCGACCATGGATTCACGAACACAACATGGTTCTATCATCTCTGCACCAGTGCATTAAGTACCAAAAAGAGGGATAAAAGCATTACATCAAGAGAGATCTACAACCATTTTAAGTTCATGAAGTTGGTATTCATGAAGATGCTGCTTACTGCGCACATCCAAAGAAAACTGTCTTCTCTTACAAAATTGTCACAAATAAAAGTGAAAATTTAAAAAAATCATAAAGAGAAGGCCATTCATTTCCATTTCAGCGATCTTCCACCACTCTTTTCCAACAAGTTGGTGGAGGTTCTTGTAGTTTGCGCACCCGAGGTCGAGGTCGAGGACGTGGACGAGGAAAAACCAACTTAATTGTTGAACGGAATAGGTCAACCATTAACATTGATGATGAAGATAGTTCTAAAGATGAAATAATGCTCACAATATAAAAGAAAATTTGGTACAAGATATCCTTAGAAGATACAAAGAAAAGTGAATATGAGATGATGTATGATCGGATGAACCATTATGTGAACACCATGACCCTTACTCTGATTCTCCCTCAAAAGGTTGAGAGTTTAGAGGTCAAGGAACTCCGTAGCGCTGGTTCAAAGCCGATCAAGTTTTATTGTGCTTCTATCTCTACTGATCTTGAAAATCATGTAAACTTGGACGATGATTCTAATGAATTAATGGAATTGCCTTTTGGTTACTTTTCAACTTGTGTACAAAAGTTGATTCAACAAGGATATTTGCCAAAACAAATGTCAAGAGATAACTTACAACTTTTTGAAAAATTATGGAATGTTAAAAGTTGAACTCCGAACTTGAAAGAGGGTCTTGAATTTGGTACAGTCGGACCAGTCGATGATTCAGAATTTTGTATGGTTGTTACTAGTGAATCGGAAGAGGATTGCCTCAATATAGAGGATGACTCTACTGATCAACTAATAGAAAATGCTCCACCCAAATTTGATGAGGAAATTAAATTAACTGTTGATGAATTGAAGGAAATTAACCTTGATATTAAAGAGCAACTCCAACCTACATTTATAAGTTCTCTACTCAATGATGAAGAATCTCTATAGTTGATTAAATTGCTAACAAAATTCAAAGATTGCTTTTCATGGAGCTTGATGAAATGTCAGGATTGTCAGCAGAGGTCGTAGTTCATAAACTCGGGGTAGACAAAGATATGACCCCAGTGAAACAAGCTCCTAGAATAATGTGCCTCGAAATAGAGCAGCAAGTCATCACCAAGGTGAAGAAATTAATAGATGCTAACTTTGTAAAAGAAGAGCAATACCCCACATGGTTAGC
>JXCR01066187.1:9872-21982 GCA_002079205.1 Phalaenopsis hybrid cultivar
GGTTTGTGATTGAGCCTTGAAGGGTTCATGGTCATCAGGTGGAGATTCTCCTAACCCACCTTTTGTTCATGTTAGTGATTGGCGATGTAACGTGAATAAAAGTCACTTTAGAAAATGATTTAATGGTTATTAAATTAGAATTTAAAAAGATGTTTTTGAAAATAATTAATTAAATTTATTATATTCTATGTAAATCATTGATCGGATCATAAGCAATGCAAACCTTCCAATCTTATGGAATGTCATCGAATCTAATATTCTTATTTTTCATACACAAAATAAATGAAAATAAAATAATATTAATTAGAATATGTTTTTTATTTCCATGTAAATGAGCACCTTTAGTAAATCAAATTATAATTAATATTAAGTTGCAATTATACATAATTATTCTGAATTTTAAAACTAATGATGATTAAGTGAAAGTCTCAAGCCTTAATTTGTAATAAGATTTTGCACGAATATAAATAAAAATTACATAGTGATTTCAATGATTTTACATAAAAATTTTGAAAAATGAAACAGACNAGATTTAACATAAAAATTTTGAAAAATAAAACAGCCGTAGGGCCTTATTTAGTTTAAATAGCCTATCATATGTGTGAGATTACAAAAGCCCACTGCTTCTCATAAATATAGGAGCACTTGCTTGATCTCTTACAACTGCATGTATTAGAGATCATGAAAAAATAATAGAAGGCATTTATGACAATTAGGTATTGATGGTTGTGAGATGGGTATTGGGCAATGACAATCATGAGTTAATGATTGTGTGACGACAATTGCAGAAGTCTAGTTGGGGTCAGTTCGAAATAGGTTAGAGTAGATTTAGTGTGGCTTGAAATAGACTCGTGGATTGGTATATTCGATTTCGAGCTGAGCCGGTTTGAAATTGAATCGAGTTCGATCGACTCGAAATTGAAATAAGTTGGCTCGAATTGAGTTATTTGGATCNGAAATCCCATGAGTTTGAAGCTAAGATGGCTGAAAATTCTAAGTAAACGAAGATTTCGGGAGACTGAATATCAAGAAGACCAAAAATTTATGGCGATTGAAATATTCAGGCGACCAAAAATCCCGAGCGATCGAAATATAAAGGTAACCTAAAAATTCATGCGGTTGAAAATCCTGGCCACTAAAAAATTCCAGATTGTCGAAAATAATACGATCGATTTATCCAGGCGACCAAAAATTCCAGGCGGTTAAAATTTCCAACAAAAAATATTTTATTATTTTTTCGCTGAAACATCTATATATAAAATCTTCTAATTATGTTTTCCTAGGTCCAACAGGGACTTGAAAAACTCGAAGAGTTCATAGACGTCAGCATGTAAGCGGACACTAAATAAATTTGAACCAACTGGGCAAATCAAAGACTCCAATCCGGGGACGAGCAAACGAATGACTCCCCTCCGAGGTGAGCAAATCAAGCCAAAATTCTTCACAGAACAATTATTGTAAAAAAATAGCCCAATACGGGTAAAATGTTAAAATGTGGTAAAAAACAACTAAAAATCTCCCTCTATTTGCAAATTCGTGAAAGGTTACAAAGCATTTTATGTGCTTTTCCTAAAAACAAAAGGATCAAATTAACAATATTAACAAAGTGACAGATGAAACCCATAAGACCGACCGAAGGTCACCTCAACCAGCCAAAGGTCAATTATCAAATCAAAAATCAAACCAAAAATGTTTAATAGTACACGTTGTGGGCGGAGAAAATAGGGCTCAAAGAACACTAAAATCAAAAGAGCATAANTCGAAGGTCACCTCAACCAGCCGAAGGTCAATTATCAAATAAAAAATCAAACCGAAAATGTTTAATAGTACACGTTGTGGGCGGAGAAAATAGGGCTCAAAGAACACTAAAATCAAAAGAGCATAATTATTGAATTGTCGTGATCGCATTTTTGGCATTTATAGTCTCTTATTCTTATCGTAGCTTCACTTCCAAGAAGTAAGGGACTTCGGGACATTTATGTAGGTTTGAATAATGCCCGCGCAAATTTAGATGAGAGTCGATGATACCAGTGATCGGTCGGCAACCCCAGTTAACAAGCCGACCACCTCCATGTATATGAAAAAGTGTCAGATATACAAAAAGATGTTAAACATTNAGACTTCGGGACATTTATGCAGGTTTGAATAATGCCCGTGCAAATTTAGACGAGAGCCGACGATACCAGTGATCGGTCGGCCACCCCAGTTAACAAGCCGACCACCTCCATGTATATGAAAAAGTGTCAGATATACAAAAAGATGTTAAACATTAGAAAAAAATGCCAAACATATGTAAAGTTGTCAATGAAGATAACAATATGTAATTGTCAAGAGCAATGATGTAATTTTTACACTTTTATCATTCTATTATCGATAAATAGAAGAACATTTTCATGTAAGAGGACTCATGTCATTTGAGCTTTCTTGCCAGTTAGACATCCCTCTCTCCATCTCTAATAACAATTTCTTTCAATATATAAAATGAGTTCGAGAGCCTAAGAAAAACCCCCACTTTATCCCGCTGGGAGCCATCGCCACGTCACTCCTTTTTCTCTCTTTCTCCCTCTCTTTCAATTTCAACGCTTTATTCCTTTGTCATGATCAACATGACAGATCTGAATTCAACAATATGTACTAATCTAATGANCAAAAAATGCCAAGCATATGTAAAGTTGTCAATGAAGATAACAATATGTAATTGTCAAAAGCAATGATGTAATTTTTACACTTTTATCATTCTATTATCTATAAATAGAAGAGCATTTTCATGTAAGAGGACTCATGTCATTTGAGCTTTCTTGCCATTTAGACATCCCTCTCTCCATCTCTAATAACAACTTCTTTCAATATATAAAATGAGTTCGAGAGCTTAAGAAAAACCCCCCACTTTATCCCGTTGGGAGCCATCACCACGTCACTCCTTTTTCTCTCTTTCTCCCTCTCTTTCAGTTTCAACGCTTTATTCCTTTGTCATGATCAACATGACAGATCTGAATTCAACAATATGTACTAATCTAATGAGTAAAATGATAGATGAAGAAGGACACTCTATCAAGTAATCTCTTTATATAATATAATAAATTCTACACGTGTGGCTCGATCCAAAGCTTATTCCATAGTTTTTCTTTTCAGTAGTTTGGCCGGTTTGTGATTGAGCCTTGAAGGGTTCATGGTCATCAGGTGGAAATTCTCCTAACCCACCTTTTGTTCATGTTAGTGATTGGCGATGTAACGTGAATAAAAGTCACTTTAGAAAATGATTTAATGGTTATTAAATTAGAATTTAAAAAGATGTTTTTGAAAATAATTAATTAAATTTATTATATTCTATGTAAATCATTGATCGGATCATAAGCAATGCAAACCTTTCAAACTTATGGAATGTCATCGAATCTAATATTCTTATTTTTCATACACAAAATAAATGAAAATAAAATGATATTAATTAGAATATGTTTTTTTTTTCCATGTAAATGAGCACTTTTAGTAAATCAAATTATAATTAATATTAAGTTGCAATTATACATAATTATTCTGAATTTTAAAACTAATGATGATTAAGTGAAAGTCTCAAGCCTTAATTTGTAATAAGATTTTGCACGAATATAAATAAAAATTACATAGTGATTTCAATGATTTTACATAAAAATTTTGAAAAATGAAACAGACATAGGGCTTTATCTAGTTTAAATAGCCTATCATTTGCGGGAGATTACAAAAGCCCACGGCTTCTCATAAATATAGGAGCACTTGCTTGATCTCTTACAACTGCATGTATTAGAGATCATGAAAAAGTAATAGAAGGCATTTAGGACAGTTAGGTATTGATAGTTGTGAGATGGGTATTGGGCAATGACAATCATGAGTTAATGATTGTGCGACGACAATTGCAGCAGTCTATTAGCAATCCAACTTCGAGCCGAGTTGGGATTAGTTCGAAATAGGTTCGAGTAGTTTTAGTGTGGCTTGAAATAGGCTTGTGGATTGGTATATTCGATTTCGAGCCGAGACGGTTTGAAATTGAATCGAGTTCGATCGACTCGAAATTGAAATAAGTTGGCTCGAATTGAGTTATTTGGATCCATTTTAGCTCAGAATCGGCCCAACTCAAAATTGAAACTAACCAGCTCAAATTGAGTTATTTTGAACTGTTTCAACTCAAAATCGGCTCAAAATTAGCTCGTCATTTGGTATATTCAATTATGCTTAGATTTATATGTTTTATTTTTGTTAAAAAACTACTAAAAGCCAATCTCAAGTAAACTCGAATCAATTCTTGTATAGCTCCAAAAAAAATTTGATTCAAAGTTTTTGCTCATAGCTTGGGTCGTCCATTTCAATCCGAGCCAAAATCTAAATCGGTCATCGAGCTAAATTCACGACCCTTCCAATGGATGGCAATGGAAGTCATTGGTGTCAATAATCAGGCAAAACATTTGAGTTTTTCAGAGCTCCAAGCTCTTTCAATATCAATTGTAGATCTTCCAATGTAGAAAATGAGGTTTATAAGAACAAATTTTCTGCTATTTTGTATAAAGTCTCAAAGCACACCATTTGGTGATTCATATAAATTTTTATGGATAATTATATAGTAACTCAATTATATGTACATAAATATATATGAAGCATGCTTGAAGAGATTGGTGAAGGTGAATCCATGAGTTTGAAATTAACCAAAACTTATGCTATATGGAGTTTTGCAATCTGTTATGGAGTACTGCGAGTCAACAGGTGTTAAAAGATCCTCAGCGATGCAGAGCATAGACAGATGAGAATGATTTCATTTTTCAGCTACAAGAATCAGCTAATACCAAAGCAATATGAACATCTTAGGATTTATTATATGAGTAGGTAAGAATCATTTTTTAACATGCAGCATATTGATTGAAAATAAAATAAAGAATCTCAATAAACCAATTCAGCTCTCAAATTAGGTAAGAATGGTATTATAAGTTTGTTTAGTTTGATTTAATACTGCAATCTATGATCACTCTGAAGAAGAAATATAGGCTTAGTTATAAATAGTTTACCTTCATATTTTGGTTTGAAGAGNGGAATCACCCCAACTTAAAATTGAAACTAACCAGCTCAAATTGAGTTATTTTGAACTGTTCCAACTCAAAATCGGCTCAAAATTAGCTCGTCACTTGGTATATTCAATTCTGCTTAGATTTATATGTTTTATTTTTATTAAAAAAATACTAAAAGCCAATCTCAAGTAAGTTCGAGTCAATTCTTGTATAGCTCGAAAAAAAATTTGATTCAAAGTTTTTGTTCATAGCTTGGCTCGTCTATTTCAATCCTATCTCAATCTGAGCCAAAATCTAAATCGATCTTCGAGCTAAATTCACAACCCTTCCAGTGGATGGCAATGGAAGTCATTGGTGTCAATAATCAGGCAAAACATTAGAGTTTTTCAGAGCTCCAAGCTCTTTCAATATCAATTGTAGGTCTTCCAATGTAGAAAATGAGGTTCCGAATAAAATTTATAAGAAAAAAATTTCTGCTATTTTGTATAAAGTCTCAAAGCACACCACTTGGTGATTCATATAAAACTTTATGAATAATTATATAGTAACTCAACTATATGTACATAAATATACATGAAGCATGCATGAAGAGATTGGTGAAGGTGAATCCATGAGTTTGAAATTAACCAAAACTTATGCTATATGGAGTTTTGCAATCTGTTATGGAGTACTGCGAGTCAACAGGTGTTAAAAGATCCTCAGCGATGCAGAGCATAGACAGATGAGAATGATTTCATTTTTCAGCTACAGGAATCAGCTAATACCAAAGCAATATGAACATCTTAGGATTTATTATATGAGTAGATAAGAATCATCTTTTAACATGCAGCAAGTTGTTTGAAAATAAAATAAAGAATCTCAATGAACCAATTCGAGCGCTTATAATAGTAAAGAATAGTATTAAAAGTTTGTTTAGTTTGATTTAATACTGCACTCTATGATCACTCTGAAGAAGAAATATAGGCTTAGTTATAAATACTTACCTTCATATTTTGGTTTGAAGAGATCTTGGAGAGGCAGCGGCGTGCATGACGCTTTTTGAAGAATTGATTTTGTTTCCAACAACAACAACAATAACATGCCTTTGTCATGCTAAGTGGGGTCTGTTACATGAATTTTTTTTCTGCATTGTGTTCTATTGAGTGTTATACGTTCATTTAATTTTTTTAAATTAAGATCGCTTTTTANATTTTTTGAAGAATTGATTTTGTGTCCAACAACAACAACAATAACATGCCATTGTCATGCTAAGTGGGGTCTGTTACATGAATTTTTTTTTCTGCATTGTGTTCTATTGAGTGTTATACGTTCATTTAATTTTTTTAAATTAAGATCGCTTTTTATACAATGTGCCCAAAACTTTTTTGGTCTACTATTTTCTTAACATAACTGAAATTTAAAATATATACTCTTCTGGTAAAGTGATCATATGGTCGATGTTTAAAATGACTAAATCATTTAAGACAACTCTCTCTAATATTGTCCGTCATTGGAGATACTCCAACTTTTTCACTCCATTTGTTTCACACTTCTTCTCTAAGTGTAAAGCCACTCAATCATCCGAGCATTCCCCTCTTACTACCACCTAATTTAATTTTATGCTTTTCCTTACAAGCCAACAATCTTAACCACACAACATTGCAAAACTAATCACCATCTTGTTTTCATTTTTTTAAGTGGTACTTTTCTGTCACACAATAGGCCCGAGGCATTTCTCCATTTCAAACATCCAACATAAATTATACTAATAACATNGACTAAATCATTTAAGACTACTCTCACTAAGATTTTCCATCATCGGAGATACTCCAACTCTTTCAGGGACATTTGTTTCACACTTCTTCTCTAAGTGTAAAGCCACTCAAACCTAACTTAATTTTATGCTTTTCCTTACAAGCCAACAATCTTAACCACACAGCATTGCAAAACTAATCACCATCTTGTTTTCATTTTTTTAAGTGGTACTTTTCTATCACACAATAGGCCCGAGGCATTTCTCCATTTCAAACATCCAACATAAATTATACTAATAACATCTCCCTTTTCACTTTGAACAATAGACCCAAGACATCTAAAATGTCCACTCCTATTAATGACTTGATCACCAATTGCTAAAGACACTGCCATTAAATCTATTACTATTAAAAATACGTTTCNATCCATTTTCACTTTGAACAATAGACCCAAGACATCTAAAATATCCATTCCTATTAATGACTTGATCACCAATTGCTAAAGACACTGCCATTAAATCTATTACTATTAAAAATACGTTTCAGATATTCAATTTTATATCTACTCAAATGAAAGCCTTTATATTCTAACGTTGACCTCAATGATCAAGTTTTTCCTAAACTCTCTCTTTAATCATATCCACAAAAAAGATTATCATCAATGAAAGCATATGCCATTGTAGATTCTTTCTAAGTGTCCGGAAAGAACATCCATAAGGACCATAACTAAAGCAAAAATACATGGGCAGGAACTGATTTTGCATGTTGGGAGAAAATAAATTCATTTGTTTTGTACCTAAATTTCCTCCCTGCCTTTATTTTAACAACTCCCCTTACTCTTTTCTGAGTTTTGAGTTTAGGTTCCATTGTAGTGGAAAATATTTATAGTTTTTAGAAGCTTGGAGAACATACATACCGCTCATAGGTACGACGGCATACATGCAAAAAATGAAGTTTTGGTGTTAGATAAGTAAACACATAGAAATTGAGTTGTATGTATGCAAATTTTCATTTTTTTTTCATTCATTTTAGTAGAGTGAATTTTTTTCCTCGCATGGAATCTATATAACAAGAAGTATGACAACGCAACAATAAAAAATTCATTTAAAATCATTTTGTGCATTGGTAGCCCATAGATTTGCTCTAAGAAAATATTCAAGAAAAACCTCAAATAGTACCTTCCAGTGCTCATCATCAATAGCATGTAGACGTCATCTTCATTAACTCTAGGAAAAGGCTGTAAATAAATTATTAGACATTCCCACAATAATAAGATGCAACAGAAAAATAATATCATTTTGTTACTTTAAATTCAAAGCATATTTTGCTAACTGTAAGTAGCATGCTTGATTCATTTTGACCATGAAAAAAAAAAAGTAAACTAAAATAGTGATGTGAGTTATTGCTTTTCTTTTTTTTTTCCTTGAAAATTCTTTATAGTTCGGAACAAACAAAAATCTTAATGTGGTTTGAATTTGAATTTGTTACAACTTTGATCTTATACTGAGTTGGGTTTTGGGCAAANGTAAACTAAAATAGTGATGTGAGTTATTGCTTTTCTTTTTTTGTTCCTTGAAAATTCTTTATAGTTCGGAACAAATAAAAATCTTAATGTGGTTTGAATTTGAATTTGTTACAACTTTGATCTTATACTGAGTTGGGTTTTGGGCAAAGAAGATTTCAAACTATTATTAAAATTCAACATCTTTTTAATATATTATTATATATTCAAAATTTTGGATGAAATTTTAAAACTTTTCCTTCAGGTAAGTTCTGAGTTCATGTGAAAGTAATTTTTGGCTTAAGTGAGATGTTATTTTCTTTTGGTGATATGTATTTTTTGAATATTTTAGCTAATGCGATTGACTGGCCTTCGATATATTTTCCTCGTGTTGGACTAAGTTTTTCAGATTGACTTTCGGTGTTTTTGCTCCGATTTGGTTTGATGTTTGAGCTAGCTATTATTTTCGGTGATTAATTTGTTGTTGATAAGTTTACATTTCTTCCATGATCTTCACTAGTTGTTGATGTTGGTTTTTTGAGATGTGATGAATTCTAAACTTTATTAAAATTCAACCAGTTATGAATATATTTTTATTTATTCAAAATCTATGACGGAATTTTAATGTTTTTCTGTAAATAAGTTTTGAGCTCTAGTTGGTTATTCTTCATGTTATGATTGTCTTGTTTCATTTGATTTGCAGGACAATAGATCTTCGAAGACTTCTTTTCTTCCTTTTTTCATCTTTGAAGCTTTTAAAGTTTTTGATTTTCTATTGTTTTTAAGTTAAACACTAAAATGTGATGGCTATTGTGTAGGCTTAAATGTGAAATCCTAAAATATTTGTTTAAAAAAGATTTACATACATACCTCTAAATTCCTATGTATTTTTATATCTAACACAAACTTTACATTTTATTTAAATTTTTTTCTTTTATTTATGTATATGATTTATGCGTTTATTAGTTTCATTAGTTTGATGTGTTGTGTGTTGATTGCATTGTTATGATTGCAGATGTGTAGGTTTTTTTCCTAATGCTACAGGTTTTCGACAGCTTACCGACGATTTTACGACACCTTTAGTGTATGCCGACAGTTTTTCGACGGTCTATCGAACTAACGACGTCTGAACACAATACTATACTTTTGCTACGAATAAAACCATTGGTAATTTTTCACGGTTAACTGGCAATTGTGCTATACTTTACCGACAGAATCACAATGCTTTTTTTGATGGAAGTGCATCGGTTATTTAACTGATGATCAACGTATGGTTAAATATGACATGTTTTTGGATCCCTAGAGACCGATACAGTAAGTCAGATAAACGACGGTTAATTTTAACCGTTGCGAAGTTTGTCCATAATTTTATTGCTGACGAACATTTTTGTCACATCCAATAAACCGTTGCTAAATCGTCGATAAACATATTGCCTAGGGTTTTTACATTATTACTGACGGTATGTGACCGTTGATAATATGCTAAATTCTTGTAGTAGAACATGAATTAAGAAATCTTAGTAAAGAAAAAAAAAACTAACTAAAACAAAGAATATAAATTAAAATTTCGTCTACGAAATTATTCATCTCAGCATGTGTGTCTGTGTGTTTGCATATTGCCCAAAAAACCAATCTCAACAATTAGTGAAATTCAAGGAAGAAATGTAAACCTATCAACAACAAATTAATCATCGGAAATAATAACTAGCTCAAACAACAAACCAAATTGGAGCAAAAACACAAAAATTCATTAAAAATTTGAATCCAACATGATAGAAGTATATTGAAGGCCAGTTACTTTGCTTTGGAGGGTCACACCTCTTCACAAATAACCACTCTTGCCCTCTTCTTTTGTGAAGTGTAGCATCTCTTCGCTCCCTACTGTTTGTGATAAAAGCTTCAGATGGCTCTCCTTGGGATTAGTAGTCATGCTTTGAGTTCTTCTTCAGTTTCCTCGGGGTAGAGGAAGGTTTCCTCGGGGCAGAGGAAGAGAAGTGCAGGGAGAAGCAGTTCCTTGCAGCAGAAGGAAGAAGAAGAAGAAGATTGTTCTCCCTAGGCTTCTTCTTCGTGGCTTGTGACAGAAGAGAAATTCGGTTTATTTCTATTATAAGTTTGTCTTCTTCAGTGTATCTCAGTGTAGAGTTTCTTCGGTGTATCTCAGTGTAAAGAGAGAAGAAAAGAGAGAGAAGAAGAGAGAGCAACGAAGTGAGAGATTCCTCTTATAAGTCGAGGTGATCGACTGGTGTAAATTCCTCAAGTAGTAAAATCCTCTGCAACTCCGTGGACGTAGGTCATATGCCGAACCACTTAAATGTGTGTGTTCCGCTATGTTGTTCTTTTCTGGTGTAATTTTTCTCGTTATATTTTTCACTTCCTCAATCGTTCTCCTGTTTGATTTATATATATGCCACATTAACTGGTATATCTAGATCTCGCAACAACAACAACAACTAGTATTAGAGATTTATTCAGATCTGAGGAAGAATGATGACTGCAGATGAAGTGAATGTTTCAGGGATCGAGGAGTTTGATGGCACATATTTTGGTTATTGGAGAATGCAGATAGAGGATTATCTTTATGGGAAGAAACTTCATCTTCCGTTATTGAGGAAAAGACTTGAAAGGATGGATGAGGCTGAATGCAATTTGTTGGATCGACGAGTTCTGGGGATATTCAATTGACCCTATCGAGGTTCGTTGCACACCTCGTCGTCAAGAAAAGGACGACTGCAGATCTCATGACAGCCTTATCATGTATGTATGAAAAGCCATCAGCAAATAACAAGATGCACTTGATGAAGAAGTTATTTAATTTGAAGATGGTGGAATGTGTTTATGTTGCTCAACACCTGAATGTTTTCAATACTATCACAAATCAATTGTCATCTGTGTAAATTGATTTTGATGATGAGATATGTGCACTGACTTGTTGGCTTCATTGTCAGATTGTTGGGAAGCCATGAGGATAGCAATTAGCAGTTCTGCAGGTAAATATAAACTGAAATATGATGATATTTGTGATTTGATTTTGGCTGAGGAAGTTTGCAGGAAAGATTCTGGTTAGGTCTCAGGTTCGAGTTCGACACTGAATGTTGATTTCAGAGGGAGATGACATGACACGAACTCAAGTATAGGGAGATCAAAATTAAAGTTTAGTAAGCAGACAACATGTTAGAATTGTGGCAAGGCTAGCCATATAAAGAAGAACTGCAGGAATCCTTAGAAGATGAAGAATGATAGCTAAAATGTGTTATCTGAAGAATTATAGGATGCACTACTGTTGCCAGTTTAAAGTTCTGTTGAAGACTTGATAATGAATTCAAGAGCTTTGAATGTGGTAGGAAATCTACCTTTGGCCATAGTGCAGGGCAGTGATGAAAGTGAAAAGGAAAGTGGGTCCCAGACACCCATTCCTATTGCTCCATAGACAAATGTTAAAGAACCATAGAGCTATGAAGAAATCTTGCAAGATAAAAGTTCGAGCAAGTGGGAGCTGACATAACTTCTATCAGGGAAGAAGGCATTGCACAACAAGTGGGTGTACCAGGTAAAGACTGAGCTTGATATCAGTAAGAGGTACAAGGCTAGACTTGTTGAAAAAGACTTTCTGCAGAGACAGGTTGTTTTCCATGCAGTGGGAGTTGTAATAAGAGACAAGAGTGACCCAGGAAATTGCTTGGAGGTGCAAAGCTATGTGGAGCCTGCTGATATGTTAACTAAGGGTGTTACTCTTGAGAAACTGAAGTTGTGCATAACTTCAGTTGGTTTTCTGGAGTGAAGACAGAAGCTTTGAGTTGCAGAAGTGGCGGATTCAAGTTGGAGGATTCATGTTTGAAAAAAAAGGCG
>JXCR01066195.1:1180-12191 GCA_002079205.1 Phalaenopsis hybrid cultivar
GTGGGGGTGTGGGGGTCCTGCCTGCTAAATAGTAGAAATGAGCGACCAATTCTTACAAAGATTATAGAATTTACAATGTTGAATTAGTTGTTGAATATAAGAGACACCATTTGTAACCAATGTTTTTACCAAGGGTTGTTTGTCTTCATACTTGGCTTGATTTCTGATCATCCAAATGAACCAAGTCACAATACAAGGGAAAACTAGTAAATCAGCAGCTTTCCAGTCATTCCAACACATGGAGAATTGAAACCATCTCAATTTAAAGTTGTCAACCTTCAACTTATCAAGAAGGAAAGACAGACTCTTTGAGAGAAAGTACATGTGAAGAACAAGTGATCAAAGGACTCCTCATTAGCAAAGCATAGGCTCAATTCCTTGAGCTTCAGAATATCATCTGTGGGAAGTAGCATATGCCAAAGCCTCAATAGAAAAAAGACATAGAGGGAGTTAGCATTTTCCCCCAAATGGCTTTTCCCCAAATTGCAGGATCCCACTGGAAGAATTTATGATAAATGAAAAAAGAGAGCTTTTGAGAGAAGGCTTGCTTTGTGACAAGTTTATCTTTCTGCCCAAGGGAAATATGACTATTCATGACAAGTGTAACTTGATCAGTAGTAAGGAGAGTGCTTAGCATTCTACATGTCCACTGGTTATCAACCCAATAGTCCTTCACTTGATTGTTGTAGTTGTTATAGGCATTGATAGTAGAAAGTTTCTCCTCATTCCAGACCCACTGATCCAACCAAAAGTTAATTTAGCCTTCCCCCAGTACTCACGTAAAAGGTTCTTAGCATGATTCCTGATTGCCAACAAGTTGGACCACAACCTGTAATCTCCCAGTTGCTTGGATACAAGGGTAGGATGCACATTTCAACAGTATTTTCCTATCATGAACATAGCCCATAAAAAATCTTGAGCTCTAAACTTAATCCATAACTTTCATAAATTTATATAGATGAGGTTTTGAAAGCTTTTAAAACGAAGTCCACCAGCTTGAACTGGTTTGCAAAGCTTCTGCCAAGGTAACCAGTGAAATTGTTTCTTTTGCCCAACCCACAAGAACTTATTAAAGATCCTTCAAGGGAAAATTGTGTACTTTTCTATATACAAAATATCTTGAGTGCATAGGAGGGGATGACAGTAAGTGTACTTTTCAGCATAGTAATTCTCCCCGCATTGGTTAGGAAGAAAGTTGTCCAACAATTAAGTTGGGCTTTAATCTTCTCAATAATCTCATTAAATTGAGTTTGCTTGGTTCTTCTCTTAAGCAGTTGCACACCCAGATAATTAATGGGTAGAGAGGAAGTGCTAAATCTAGTAAAACAAGAGATCCATTGTTTGATGTGGGGCTTGGAATTGGCACTAAAGAAAATTTGGCATTTTCGATGATTTAGGTTCATGTCAGAGGTTTGCTGAAAATGGTTGAGACCCTGAAATAATGCTTTGATAGCCATTTTAGAAGCATTGGAAAAAATAATAATATCATGAGCATAAGATAAATGACTAATGCCAATGTTGGACTTGTGATTATATGCCAAATGAGGAGAATTAACAAACATGTCATTTAATAGCCTGGATAGATAGTTAAATGCAAGAATGAAGATGGTGAGAGATAAGGGGTCTCCTTTTTTGATGCCCCTATTAGCACTGAAAAATCCATGACTCTTGGCATTAACCAAAACTGAATGAGCATTGCATTGAGCCATCTTTCAATGAGTTGTATAAAATTAGCTTGAAAGCCCCTAGCTGGTAACATATTCAAAATAAATTCCCAATTAAATGTATCATAGTGAACTTATAATGATTAGAAGAGGGCAACAAATTCTTTTAAAGATTAGGGAACTTACAATGCTGAATTAGTTACTGGATATAAGAGACACCATTTGTAACCACTATTTTTACCAAGGGTTGTTTGTCTTCATACTTGGCTTGATTTCTGATCATCCCAATGAACCAAGCCATAATACAAGGGATAACTAGTAAATTAACAACTTTCCAGTCATTCCATCACATGGAGAATTGAAACCAAACTCTTTGAGAGAAAGTACACGTGAAGAACAAGTGATCAAAGCTTCATTAGCAAAGCATAGGCAGCAACAAGAAGGACCTCTCAATCCCTTAAGCTTCAGAGTATCATCTGTGGGAAGTAGAAAATGCCAAAGCTTCCAATAGAAAAAGACAGACGAAGTTAGCATTTTCCCCCAAATGGCTTTACCCCAAATTGCAGGATCCCATTGGAAGAATTTATGGTTAATGAAAGAAGAGAGCTTTTGAGAGAAGGCTTGCTTTGTGACAAGTTTATCTTTCTACCCAGAGGAAATAGGAGTATTCATGACAAGTGTAGCTTGATCAGTAGTAAGGAGAGTGCTTAGAATTCTACATGTCCACTGGTTATCAGCCCAATAGTCCTTCACTTGATTGTTGTAACTTTTATAAGTATTGATAGAAGAAAGTTTCTCCCCTTTCCAGACCCACTGATCCAACCAAAAGTTAATTTGGCCTTCCCCCAGTACCCAAATAAAAAGCTTTTCAGCCTGATTCCTGATTGCCAACAAGTTGTACCACAGCCTGAAATCTCCTAGCTTCTTGGATACAAGGGTAGGATGCAAATTTCGATAGTATTTTCCCTTCATGAAATTAACCATAAAAAATCTTGAGCTCTGAACTTAATCTATAACTTGCATAAATTTATAAAGCTCAGGTGTTGAAAGCTTTTAAAACCAAGTCCACCAGCTTGAACTGGTTTACAAAGATTCTTCCAAGGTAACCAGTGAAATTGTTTCTTTTGCCCAATCCACAGGAACTTAATAAAGATCCTTTAAGAGAAACTTGTGTATTTTTCTATATACAAAACATCTAGAGTGCAAAGGAGGGGATGGTAGTAAGTGTACTTTTCAGCATAGTAATTCTCCCCGCATTGGATAGGAAGAAAGTTTTCCAATAATTAAGTTGGGCTTTAATCTTATCAATAATCTCATTAAATTGAGTTTGCTTGGTTCTTCCCTTAAGCAGTTGCACACCCAGATAATTAATGGGTAGAGAGGAAGTGCTAAATCCAGTAAAACCAGAGATCCATTGTTTGATGTGGGGCTTGGAATTGACACTAAAGAAAATTTGGCATTTTCGATGATTTAGGTTCATGTTAGAGGTTTGCTGAAAATGGTTGAGACCCTGAAATAATGCTTTGGCAGCTGTTTTAGAAGCATTGAATAAAAGAATAATATCGTCAGTATAAGATAAATGACTAATGCCAATGTTGAACTTGTGCTTATATGCCAAATGAGGAGAATTAACAAACATGTCATTTAATACCCTGAATAGATAGTCAAATGCAAGAATGAAGATGGTGGGAGATAAGGGGTCTCCTTGTTTGATGCCCCTATTAGCACTGAAAATGCCATGACTTTTGTCAATAACCAAAACTGAATGAGCATTGCATTGAGCCATCTTTCAATGAGTTGTAAATAATTAGCGTGAAAGCCCCTAGCTGGTAACGTATTCAGAATAAATTCTCAATTAAATGTATCATAGGATTTTTTGATATGCAATTTGAAAATTACATTGTTTCCCCTGCTTTCTGTCTAAATCCATTAGGAGCTCCTAAGCAAACACTATTATTTGTGTATTCCTTCCTTTTACATAGGTAGCCTGGTTAGCACTAATGAGGTTGTAGAGATGTGGTTGAAGTCTAAACACCAAAATTTTACTTATAATCTTAGTAATAACATTAGTAAGACTGATGGGTCTGAAGTCTCCCAAGGTTTTTCTAAGTTTGTCCTTAGAAATTAATGTGATGGTAGATACAGTGAAGCATCTGAGAGGATCCACAACTTTGAAAAAGTTTTGGCAGCCAGAATAACATCTGAACTGATCTTAGACCAGGCTACCTTATATAAAGTAGAGGAGAACCTATCCAAGCCAGCTGATTTCTGCCCATCAGTGGATTCAAGTGCTAATTTAATATCAGCTTCGAATGGAACTTGAGTAATGTCAAGCCTTTCTACAAAATCTCTGCAGTCTGAAAAAAGATGGTCCTAAATGGGAGGTTTGGAAGCTATTCTGCAAGTGAAAAGTTTCTAAAAATAAGTCACAACATCCAATGCAAAGTCCTCGGCCTTGGTTAATTTATGATCCACATAATTAGAAATGGATAAGATCATGTTGCATTTTCTTTTATATTTAATATAAGCATGGTAATAACTTGAGTTTCTGTCCCCCTCCATAAACATGGTAATGACAGATTTTTGTTTAAGGAAAGTATCATAGTAGTTTATTTGTGAAAGAAGGGTTTCAATAGCTTTGTGTAAATTAGCTTCAGAAGTTTATCCCAATTAAAATTTTGCTTCTAACTTTAACACTTCATCTTCAACAGCTTTTAAGTTGGCCTGGACATTTCCAAATATCTCCTAGTTCCAAACGTTGACCAAAGAAAAATATGTTGAGATTTTCATATCTATTTTACACTGTTTTTGATGATATCGCACTTTAAAGAAATGTATTTTTGATGTTTTGTTACAGGAATTATGAATTAGGTTCATTAGAGCAAAAAGATGCAAAAAGGAGCAAATTTGGAGAGAAAATGACCAAAATGTGAAGATTTGAACTAGGGCACCGAGAGCAAGCCCAACGGCGCCGACGACGAGAATTTCCCGAGACTCCAGATTAAATAATTTAGAAGGCCCGCCGACGGCGCCCACGAGGCCGCCGACGGCGAGATCGACGGTTATTTCCAAAGGTGCATTGAATGTGGACAATTTTTGGAGGGATGTTTAGGCAACTCTTGGGAAAAATCTGCTACAACTTTAAAAGAAGACTTTTGCCGAATATTAGGGGGGAGGCTCAAGAGTTTGAGGAGTTGGAAGGTTAGAACAACGTCCAAGAGCCTCAGTAGTGTGTAGAGAGTCTAATTGTGAGGAATTCTTTGAGAGATTGTAAGAGTGGAGGGAAAGTGAGAGATTTCTTCCTCGTAGAGTGTAACAATTGTGAGGAATTCTTCAAGAGATTGTAAGAGTGGAGGGAAAGTGAGAGATTTCTTCCTCCTTCCACTTCGAAGAAGAATTCTGTGTGCTGTAAAGAAAGAAAGAGATTCAGAGGAACTTCGAGGAGCCTTCGAAGAGAAATTTTGTGCTATAAAGAAAGGAAGAGATTCAGAGGAACTTCGAGGAGTTTGCTTGGGGAGGAATTAGAGATAAGTGNTGTGGATGATTTTTGGAGGGATGCTTAGGCAACTCTCGGGAAAACTCTTCCACATCTTTAAAAGAAGATTTTAGCCAAAAATTAGGGGGGCTATGGGGCATTAGAGAGACTCTAGAGGTTAGAGAGATCCGAGTAGTATGTAGAGCATCTAATTGTGAGGAATTCTTTGAGAGATTGTAAGAGTGGGGGAAAAGTGAGAGATTTCTTCCTCCTTGTCGCTTCAAAGAAGAATTCTGTGTGTTATAAAGAAAGAAAGAGATTCAGAGGAACTTCGAGGAGTTTACTTGGGGAGAAATTAGAGATAAGTGTTATTTACTTGTTGTAGTTTGTATGACTTTGCTTTTATATATGAATTTTGAGTTTTGTTGTGTCTTCCCCATGAGTTATGAGTAGTTTTATCTGTCTTTCACCTTGTCTGGAGATTTGTGATATGGTGATTTGAATTGCTTGAGCCATGAAAATGTTAAAAAAGTTGTGATGATCTTTTCACTTTGATCTTAATTTTCTTTCAATCTGGCTAATTGATTTGTTAAAATATGTTGAGTTTTACAACTACAGTGAAGATTACATCCAAGATTCAGGGAGGTCAAAACCCTTGGAAGTTGGGTGCAAATAAATTCGTGAAGATTACATCCAAGATTCAGGGAGGTCAAAGCCCTTGGAAGTTAGGTGCAAATAAATAAAGAAATAAAATTATCGGGAGTAGAATTGGAGATTTTAGAGTGACAGACTAAAATCCCCAATTCGGTCAAAATAAAATTATCGGGCGTAGAATTGGAGATTTTAGAGTGACGACTAAAATCCCCAATTCGTTATATTGGGTGCTGAAGTGTAGATGTTAGCCCTCAGGCAAGGGGAACGTGGGAGCTCCAAAGTGAGTCCGGTATCCTCCCAGCCTAGCTGTAGATTCAGTAACCAAGCATAGGATTAGTCAATGTTCTTTATTCGGTATTCTCCCAGCCTAGTCTCAAATTCAATAAACAAGCGTAGGATTAGTCAATGTTCTTTATGTCTGGACCGAAGGGTAAAGAACAGGCATGCTCCTATTTGGCACAATACAATTTGAACTGATTCATTTTATCCATTCACTATAATTTCTTGACAATGAGAATGAGGCTTTCTTATATATAGAATATCACATTAAAAATTTTATTAGTATAATTAGTTATTTAAGAGTTATTAAAATTACATAGTTATTTTAATTTTCTATTAGTGACAGATAAACAAATTGAACTTCGTTGTTGCAATTAAAGTATTGCTTTTCTAAAGAACCTTCATTGGTATAATTAGTTATTTAAGAGTTATTAAAATTACATATTTATTTCAATTGCCTTCTTCATTAGTATCATTAGTTATTTAATAGTTATTAAAATTACATAATTATTTCAATTGCCTAAATGTGACAGATAAGCAATTTGAATTATATTGTTGTGATTAAGTATTGATTTTCTAAAATCTTAGTTCGCAGATCTAATATTACTTCTTGTGGGATCGATATCTAGGACTCCATTAGAGCCCTATATTATTTGAGCGATACACATACTTGTGTTGATAAGTGTGACTTTATCATTATTGAATATTATATATATACATCTTTATCGAATCTATAATCGTTGTTAAGTTTTTGGTATTGCTGAGGAGTTAAATCTTTTAGCAGCAGTATTAAATATTTGTATTTTTAAGCATACATAAAATCGCTGTCAAGTTTTTGGCGCTGTTGCCGGGGAGTAAACAAAATTCATAATTAGAGTAATGGACAAATTAGGATAATTAGAAAATTTTTACTGGAATTGTAATTTATTTTCATATTTAGTTAACTGTTTTATGTGTATTGATTTTAAATTATATGCGTAAATTTAGACCTGAAAATCTTATACCCTACGATTCAGAATTAGAACACACAGTTAGAAAAATTAGAAGACTGAGAAGAGAACCTAGAAATTCTGATATAATGGAAAACAACGTGAACAATCAAGGAATAGAAAATGAACACCAACCTAGACCCCTATGAGATTATGCAAATCCTACAGCAGATGAAATTCACTAATCTATCCAAAATAGTGATGTAGCTGCTAATTCATTTGAGCTTAAACCTGCTATTATCCAAATGGTACAAAACAATCACAGGAGGTACAAAAATGAAGATCCTAATTTACACCTCGCTAGTTTTCTAGAACTGTGTGCTACCTTTAAATATGACAGAGTTTCAAACAATGTTGTTAGACTTAGAACTTTTCCTTTTTCACTTAGGGATAAGGCTAAGATGTGGTTAAATTCGTTAGCACTAGCACCAGAATCTATTAGAACTTGGAGAAAACTTTCACAGAAATTTCTATCCAAATATTTTCCTCCATCCAAAACTGCTAAACTTAGAAATTATAACATAGTTCTGTCAGATTGATAGAGAGTCAAAATATGAAGCTTGGGAGAGATTTAAAGATCTTCTTAGGAAGTGCCCTCATCATTCATTGCCAGATTGGTTGATAATTCAAACTTCTTATAATGAATTAGTGGGATCACTTAGATCGATTATAGATGTTACAGCTAGTGGTTCTTTAATGTCAAAACCTTTTGATGGGACTTATTTGTTAATAGAAGAGATGTCTACCAACAATTTTTAATGGCCCTCTGAAAAGGTAAGATCTTCTTAAGAAGTGCCCTCATCATTCTTTACCAGATTGGTTGAAAATTCAAACTTTTTATAATGGATTAGTGGGATCACTTAGATCGATTATAGATGTTGCGGCTAGTGGTTCTTTAATGTCAAAACCTTTTGATGAGGCTTATTCGTTAATAGAAGAGAATGGCTGGTGGTTCTTTAATGTCAAAACCTTTTGATGAGGCTTATTCATTAATAGAAGAGATGTATACCAACAATTTTCAATGGCCCTCTGAAAGGGTAAATCCTAAAAGAGTAGCTAGGATCCATGATTCTGATGCAATATCTATGTTAGCTTCAGATTGCTGCAATAACAAAGAAATTAGATCATTATGGGATGAATTATTCTCCAACACTTACTATGATGGAAGAAAATTCATCTGGGCAATTTGTGAATGTTCAACCTTCGTATGAGACTTTAAATGCTATCAATAGACCCAACAATCCTTATTCGAACTATTTATTTAACATTCATATGAAACCTTAAATGCTATTAATAGACCCAACAACCCATATTCAAACTATTATTAATCTTTAAGTTGGAAGAATCATCCAAATTTTAATTAGAATAAAAATTCTTCTACAAATCAACAATAGGCGAACAACCCAGTGAACCCATTAGAAAATTTATTCAACCAAGGAAATATTAATTATAGACTTTATTATCCTCGAGGATTTAATAGTAACACTCAAATTAAGGAAAAGAAGTTGTCTATGGAAGAGATGATATTAACAGAATTTAACAGTAATACTCAAATTAAGGAGAAGAAGTTGTCTATGGAAGAGCTGATATTAAACATAACAATTGCAGAATCAAGGAAATCAATTATAAATTCAAGGAAATCAGTTACAAAATCAAGGAACTGCTATTAAGAATATTGAAAATCAATTAGGGCATATCGCTACTGCGCTTAGTAACTGAACATTAGGAAATTTTCCTAGTACTGTTGAACCAAATCCTAAAGATCAAGGAAAAGAATAAATAAAAGTGATACATTTACGAAGTGGAAAAGAAGTGGAAACAAGAATACAGAAAGAAACGGAAACTGAAAAAGAGAAAGTGTATACAGAAAAAGAAAAGGATCATGAATACCTAGAATTAGAATATCCACTTACACCAATGAAAATTACCATGGAGAAACTTGCACCACCGTTTCCTCAAAGATTAAAGCAACACAAACAGAATAAACAGTTTTCCAAGTTTTTAGAAATTCTTAAGAAATTAACGGTTAATATTCCCTTCGTAGAAGCTTTAGAGCAAATGCCCAATTATGTGAAATTTATGAAAGATATACTGAACAAGAAAAGGAAGTTCACGGATAACAAAACTGTTGCACTTAGCGAAGAGTGCAGTGCAATTTGAACAAGAAAAGGAAGTTCATTGATAATGAGGCTGTTGCACTTAGCGAAGAGTGTAGTGCAATTAATCTTCGTAGAAGCTTTAGAGCAAATGCCCAATTATGTGAAATTTATGAAAGATATTCTGAACCTTAGAGCAAATGCCCAATTATGTGAAATTTATGAAAGATATTCTGAACAAGAAAAGGAAGTTTGATAGTGAAACTGTTGCACTTAGCGAAGAGTGTAGTGCAATTATTTAGAAAAAGCTTCCTGAAATATTAAAAGATCCTGGTAGTTTCATTATACCGTGTGTTATCGATGAAAAAATTTATGGAAGAGCTTTATGTGATTTGGGAGCCAGCATTAATCTTATGCCTCTATCAATTTTCAATTAGAATTAGGAGAAGTCTCACCTACTTCTGTAACTCTACAGTTAGTAGATCATTCAGTTACATAGCTGGAGAAGTCTCACATACTTCTGTAACTCTTCAGTTAGCGAATCATTCAGTTACTTATCCTGAGGGAGTTTTAAAAGATGTATTTGTAAAATTTGATAAATTTATCTTTCCTGTCGATTTCATTGTTTTAGATATGGAGAAAGATAAAGAAATATCTATCATTTTAGGGAGACCATTTTTAGCTACTGGTAAAGCTATGATAGATGGTCAAAAAGGAGAATTAACTGTGAGAGTTAACGATCAAGAAGTGACTTTTAACATTGCAAAATCTATGAAATACCTTGTTGTTGAAAGAGATAATGAATGTTTTCGCATTGATTATAGAAAATTAAACTCTGCCACTAGGAAAGATCATCCCTTTACCATTTTTAGACCAAACAGTAGATGGACTTGCTGGGCACAAATATTTTTATTGTTTAGATGGACATACCAGTTACCATCAAATTCCTATTGCTCATAAGGATCAAGAAAATACAACATTTACTAGTCCTTTTGAAACTTTTGCTTTTCAAAGAATGTCTTTCAGATTATGTAATGCACCTACANGTGGGATCGATACTGAGGTTTTTAAGGAAAACTCTATATTACTTAAAACGGTATATTTACTTGTGTAGTACCTCCAATGAGAAAAATATTAATATAAATTTTATAATATTACACTTGTTCTCACTAACCACTAAATATAAATTGGTCCAAGATTTTGGNATGGGATCGATACTGAGGTTTTTAAGGAAAACTCTATATTACTTAAAACGATATATTTACTTGTGTAGTACCTCCAATGAGAAAACTATTAATATAAATTTTATAATATTACACTTGTTCTCACTAACCACTAAATATAAATTGGTCCAAGATTTTGGCCATATTACGGAACATAAATATCTGCGTAACTACTGGTCGAGTCAAGTTTTTGGCACAATTGCAGGGGAACTTAAAGGGAAATTTCCTTTCCGAACTTTTTGATTTTAAAACCTTATTTGAATTGCAGAATTATTAAAAATTAATTTAGCATTATTTTACTTTTCAAAAAAATACAAAAACGCAAAAAAGAAAAAAAAAAATTAAATTACTTAGATATTTTAGTATTTTATTTTTGGAATTTTACCTTATGCATGCGAAGTTCGAGATCTNTACAAAAACACAAAAAAGAAAAAAAAAATTAAATTAAATTACTTAGATATTTTAGTATTTTATTTTTGGAATTTTACCTTATGCATGCGAAGTTCGAGATCTAAATGTTTAGTGCCCTACAATTCTGAATTTGAACAAACTATAAGATAAAGTCAAAACCAAAAACAACTTCACAATTCTCAAGAAATGATAAACACATCACAAAATAACACTGAGATTT
>JXCR01066195.1:14223-96536 GCA_002079205.1 Phalaenopsis hybrid cultivar
GATCTTAATTTACTTTCAATCTGGCCAATTGATTTGTTAAAATATGTTGAGTTTTACAACTAAAGTGAAGATTACATCCAAGATTTAGGGAGGTCAAAGCCCTTGGAAGTTGGGTGCAAATAAATAGAGAAATAAACTTATCGGGCGTAGAATTGGAGATTTTAGAGTGACAGACTAAAATCCCTAATTCGGTCCTATCATTTAGGTGATAAAGTATAGAAGTTAGCCCTCAGGCGAGGGGAACGTGGCAGCTCCGAAGTGAGGGCGGGTATCCTCCCAGCCTAGCTGCAGATTCAGTAAACAGGCGTAGGATTAGTCAGTGTTCTTTATGCCTGGACCAAAGGTTAAAGAATAGTTATGCTTCTATTTGGCACAATACAATTTCAACTGATTCACTTTATTCATTCACTATAATTTCTTGACAAGGAGAAGGATGCTTTCTTATATATTGAATATCACATTAAGCACCTCTCCTTACATTAGTTATTTAATAGTTAGTAAAATTATCCATTTATTTCAATTGCCTATTAGTGACAGATAAACAAATTGAACGTCGTTGTATCTATTAGTGATAGATAAGCAAATTGAACGTCGTTGTTGTGATTAAAGTCCTAATAGATTAGTAACATTAGTTGTTCAAGAGTTATTAAAATTACATATTTATTTCAATTGCCTATTAGTGACAGATAAGCAATTTAAATCTAGTTGTGATTAAGTATTGCTCTTCTAAAATCCCAGTTCGTAGTTCTAATATTACTCCCTGTGGGATTGATATCTAGGACTCCATTAGAGCCCTATATTACTTGAGTGATACATATACTTGCGTTGATAAGTGTGATTTTACCATTATTTAATATTTATATATACATCTTTATCAAATCTATAACCGTTGTTAAGTTTTTGGTGCCGTTGCTGAGGAATTAAGTCTTCTAGCAGCAGTATTAATTACTTGTATTTTTAAGCACATATAAAGTCGTTGTCAAGTTTTTGACACCGTTACCGGGGAGTAAACAAGAATCATAATTAGAGTAACAAAAAAATTAGGACTGTTAGAAAATTTTTACTTGAATTGCAACTTATTTTTATATTTAGTTAACTATTTTTCTGTGTACTGATTTCAAATTATATGCATAAATTTGGACCTAGAAATCTTATACTCTACAATTTGGTATTAGAATGCACTGTTAAAAAAATTAGAAAACTGAGAAGAGAACCTAGAAATTTTGATACAATGGAAAACAACATGAACAACTATGGAATNTTGTACTGATTTCAAATTATATGCATAAATTTGGACCTGAAAATCTTATACTCTACAATTCGGTATTAGAACGCACTGTTAGAAAAATTAGAAAACTGAGAAGAGAACCTAGAAATTTTGATACAATGGAAAACAACATGAACAACTATGGAATAGAAAATGAACACCAACCTGGACCCTTACGAGATTATGCAAATCCTACAGCAGATGAAATTCACTTATCTATCCAAAATCCTACTAATTCATTTGAGCTTAAACCTACTATTATCCAAATGGTACAAAATAATCAATTCAAAGGTACACCAAATGAAGATCCTAATTTAAAGCTTAAACTTGCTATTATCTAAATGGTACAAAATAATCAATTCGGAGGTACACCAAATGAAGATCCTAATTTACACATCGCACTGATGTAGCCACTAATTCATTTGTGCTTAAACCTGCTATTATCCAAATGGTACAAAACAATCAATTCAGAGGTACACCAAATGAAGTTTACTGCTAGTTTTTTAGAACTTTGTGCTACCTTTAAAAATGACAGAGTTTCAAACGATGTTGTTAGACTTAGTTTTTAGAACTGTGTGCTACCTTTAAATATGACAGATTCTCAAACGATGTTGTTAGACTTAGACTTTTTCCTTTTTCACTTAGGGATAAGGCTANCGTACACCAAATGAAGATCCTAATTTACACCTCGTTAGTTCTTAGAACTGTGTGCTACCATTAAATATGACAGATTCTCAAACGATGTTGTTAGACTTAGACTTTTTCCTTTTTCACTTAGGGATAAGGCTANTTATTATAACCTAGGTTGAAAGAATCATCCTAATTTTAATTGGTATAACAGTTCTTCTACAAATCAACAATGGGCAAACAATCCAGTGAACCCATTAGGAAATTTATCCAACTAAGAAAATGTTAATTATAGACCTTCTTATCCTTCAAGATTTAACAGTAACACTCAAATTAAGGAAAAGAAGTTGTCTATGGAATAGATGGTATTAAACATGGGTCAACAATTGCAGAATCAAGGAAATCAATTACAAAATCAAGGAACTGCTATCAAGAATATTGAAAATCAATTGGGGCATATCGCTACTGTGCTTAGTAACCGAACATTAGGAACATTTCCTAGTAGTGTGGAACCTATTCCTAAAGATCAAGGAAAAAAAAAATAAAAGCGATACAATTACGAAGTGGAAAAGAATTGGAAATAAGAGTGCCGAAAGAAACAGAAACTAAAAACGAGAAAGTGGATACGGAAAAGGAAAAGGATCATCAATATCCAGATTTAGAATATCCACTTACACCAATGAAAATTACTATGGAGAAACCTCCACCACCGTTTCCTCAAAGAATGAAGCAACACAAAAAGGATAAACCATTTTTCGAGTTTATAGAAATTCATAAGAAATTAACTGTAAATATTCCCTTCGTAGAAGCTTTAGAGCAAATGCCCAATTATGTGAGGTTTATGAAAGATATTTTGAACAAGAAAAGGAAGTTCAATGATAATGAGACGGTTGCACTTAGCGAAGAGTGTAGTGCAATTATTCAGAAAAAAACTTCCTGGAAAATTAAAAGATCCAGGTAGTTTCACTATACTGTGTGCTATCGATGAAAATTTTATAGAAGAGCTTTATGTGATTTGGGAGCCAATATTAATCTTATGCCTCTATAAATCTTCAAAAGATTAGGATTATGAGAAGTCTCACCTACTTTTGTAACTCTTCAGTTAGTTGATCGTTCAGTTACTCATCCTAAGGGAGTTATAGAAGATGTGTTAGTAAAAAGTTGATAAATTTGTCTTTCNGAGGAAGAGATTTAGAGGAACTTCGAGGAGTGTTCTTGGGGAGAAATTAGAAATAAGTTGTTTACTTGTTGTAGTTTGTATGACTTTGATTTTATATATGAATTTCGAGTTTTATTGTGTTTTCCCCATGAGTTCTAAGTAGTTTTCTCTGTCTTTCTCCTTGTCTCGAGATTTGTTGTGATTTGAATTGGTGAATTTAAGAAATTGTGATGATCTTTTCACTTCGATCTTAATTTACTTTCGATCTCATGAAAATGTTTAAGAAATTGTGATGATATTTTTACTTCGATTTTAGTTTACTTTCAATCTCGCCAATTGACTTGTTAAAATATGTTGAGTTTTGCAACAAAAGTGAAGATTACATCCAAGATTCAGGGAGGTCAAAGCCCTTGNGAAGTCAGAGAGAGAGTTCCTGGAGGTTAGAAAGGCTTCAATAGTGTGTAAAAATTGTAAGGAATTCTTTGAGAGATTGTAAAAGTGGAGGGAAAGTGAGAGATTTCTTCCTCCTTGTTGCTTCGAAGAGGAATTTTGTGTGTTGTAAAGAAAGGAAGAGTTTCAGAGGAACTTCAAGAAGTGTTCTTGGGGAGAAATTAGAGATATGTTTTTTACTTGTTGCACTTTGTATGACTTTAATTTTATATATGAATTCCGAGTTTTGTTGTGTTTTCCCCATGAGATCTGAGTAGTTTTNAAATTGGAGATTTTAGATTGACAAATTAAAATTTCCAATTTGATCCTATCGTTTAGGTGCTGAAGTGTAGAGGTTAGCCCTCACGTGAGGGGAACGAGAGAGCTCCGAAGTGAGAGCCGGTATCCTCCCAGCCTAGCCGTAAATTCAGTAAACAAGCATAGGATTAGTCAATGTTCTTTATGTCTGGACCAAAGGGTAAATAATATGTATGCTCCTATTTTACACAATATAAATTGAACTAATTCATTTTATCAATTCACCATAGTTTCTTGACAAGGAGAAGGATGCTTTCTTATATATTGAATCTCACAATTAAACCCTACTTAATATCCCTAATTATTTATTAGTTATTAAAATTATCTATTTATTTTAATTACTTATTTGTGACAGATAAGCAAATTGAACTTTGTTGTTGTGATTAAAGTATTATTTTTCTAAAGTCTTAGTCCATAATTCTAAACTACTCCCTGTGGGATCAATATCGAGGACTCCATTAAAGCCCAATATTACTTGAGCAATATGTATACTTGCGTTGATAAGTGACTTTACAATTATTGAATATTTAACATGTACATATTTATCTTATATTTTATTGCATATATAAAGTTGTTGTCATGTTTTTGGCGATGTTGTCGGGGAGAGATTGAGTGAGTAAAATCACGATCAGATTAACGGACAAATTAGGATTATTTGAAATTTTTTACTTAAATTGCAACTTATTTTTATATTTATATTTAGTTAATTATATTACCGAGTACTGATTTCAAATTGTATGCATAAAGTTGGACCTGAAAAACTTATACCATACGATTTGCAATTAGAACACACTGTTAGAATGATCAGAAAATTAAGAAGAGAACCTAGAAATTTTGATACAATGGAAAAAAACCTGAACAATTAAGGAATAGAGAATGAACACCAACATAGACCCTTAAGAGATTATGCAAATCCTACAGCAGATGAGATTCATTTATCTATAAAAAATCCTGATGTAGTTGCTAATTCATTTGAGCTTAAACCTGCTATTATCTAAATAGTACAAAACAATCAATTCAGAGCTTAAACCAAATGAAGATCCGAACATACACCTCTCTAGTTTTTAAGAATTGTGTGCTACTTTTAAATATGATAGAGCCTCAAACGATGTTGTTAGACTTAGACTTTTTCCTTTTTCACTAAGGGATAAGGCTAAGATGTGGTTAAATTTATTAGCACGAGGATCTATTAGAACTTGGGGAGAACTTTCACAGAAATTTCTATCCAAATATTTACCTCCATCCAAAACTGCTAAACTTAGAAATGACATAACATCATTCTGTTAGATTGATGGAGAGTCAATATATGAAGCTTGAGAGATATTTAAAGATCTTCTTAGGAAGTGTCCTCATCATTCGTTACCAGATTGGTTAATAATTTAAACTTTTTATATTCTTAGGAAGTGCCCTCATCATTCGTTACCAGATTGGTTGATAATTCAAACTTTTTATAATCTTAGGAAGTGCCTTCATCATTCGTTACCAGATTGGTTGATAATTCAAACTTTTTATAATGGATTAAGATCTCTTAGATCGATTATAGATGCTGCGGCTCGTGGTTCTTTAATGTCAAAACCTTTTGATACCCTCATCATTCGTTACCAGACTGGTTAATAATTCAAACCTTTTATAATGGATTAGTGGGATATCTTAGATCGATTATTAATGATGTGGCTGGTGGTTCTTTAATGTCAAAACCTTTTGATGAGACTTATTCATTAGTAGAAGAGATGGCTACCAACAATTTTCAATGGCCCTCTGAGCGGGTAAATCCTAAAAGAGTATATTGCTACCAACAATTTTCAATGGCCCTCTGAGCGGGTAAATCCTAAAAGAGTAGCTAGTATCCACGATTCTGATGTAATATCTATGTTAGCTTCGCAGATTACCGCAATATCAAAGAAATTAGATCATGACCAACAATTTTCAATGACCCTCTGAATGGGTAAATCCTAAAAGAGTAGCTAGTATCCATGACAATTTTCAATGGCCCTCTGAGCGGGTAAATCCTAAAAGAGTAGCTAGTATCCATGATTCTGACCCTCTGAGCGGGTAAATCCTAAAAGAGTAGCTAGCATCCATGATTCTGATGCAATATCTATTGCCTATTGCTGCAATATTGAAGAATTTAGATCATTATGGGATGAATTATTCTTCAACACCTCCCATGATGGAAGAGAATTCATCTGGGCAATTTGTGGATGTTCAACCTTCATATGAGACCTTAAATGCTTTTAATAGATCCAACAACCCATATTCAAACTATTATAACCCCAGTTGGAAGAATCACCAAAATTTTAATTGGAATAACAATTCTTTTTCAAATTAACAACGAGAAAACAACCTAGTGAACCCATTAGTAAATTCATCCAACCAAGGAAATGTTAACTTCTTATCCTCTACGATTTAACAGTAATACTCAAATTAAGGAGAAGAAGTTGTCTATGGAAGAGCTAATATTAAACATGGTTCAATAATTACATAATCAAGGAAATCAATTACAAATTAAAGGAAATCAATTACAAAATCAAGGAACTGCTATTATTCAGAAAAAGCTTCCTAAAATATTAAAAGATCCTTGCAGTTTCACTATACCATGTGCGATAGGTGAAAAATTTTATGGAAGAGCTTTATGTTATTTGTGAGCCAGCATTAATCTTATGCCTCTATCAATTTTCAGAAGATTAGGATTAGGAGAAGTCTCACCTACTTCTGTAACTCTAGAGTTATCGGATCGTTCAATTACATATCCTAAGGGAGTTATAGAAGATGTGTTAGTAAAAGTGGACAAATTTATCTTTCCTGAGGATTTCATTATTTTAGATATGGAGGAAGATAAAGAAATATCTATCATTTTAGGGAGATCATTTTTAGCTACTGGAAAAGCTATGACAAATGTTCAAAAAGGAGAATTAACTATGAGAGTTAATGATCAAGAAGTGACTTTTAACATTGTGAAATCTATGAAATACTCTGCTATTGAAAGAGATAATGAATGTTTTCGCATGGAAATTAGTGAACATCCGAAATCTACGAATTATCCTGTTGTTGAAAGAGATAATGAATTTTTTTGCATAGAAATTATTGAACATCTACTGAATGAACATTTTAAAGAAAATGTTGAAGACAAAAAATATTTTGAAGAAGCAGAATATTTTAAAGAGAAAGAACAATTTGAAGAGAATGACGAAGTTATTTTGGACAAATTAGAAAATGAAAAATTAAATTATGCTCAGGAAAGATTGGAGATGTTGGATATTATTGAAAATGCCGATAAAAATCTATTTCCATCGATTATAAAATCACATAAACTTGAGATGAAAGTATTGCCTAGTCACTTGAAGTATATATTTTTAGGAGACTCATTTACATTACATGCTATTATATCTTCAGAATTAAATGATCTCCAAGAGCAAAGACAGCTATATACATTAAAAAGATATAAGAAAACATTTGGTTGGACCTTAGCTGATATTAAGGGAATCAATCCTTCAAAATGCATGCATAGAATTATATTAGATGAACAATATAAACCAAGAGTTGATCCACAAAGGAGATTAAATCTGATGATGAAAGAAGTAATTAAGAAGGAAATTTTGAAATGGTTAGACACTGGAATTATATATCCTATTTCAGATAGTGCGTGGGTAAGTCCAATTCATTGTGTTCCTAACAAAAGAGGAGTGACTATTGAAACAAAAGAAAATATTGAATTAATACCTATCAGACAAGTTATTGGGTGGTGTATTTGCATTGATTATAGAAAATTAAACTCTGTCACCAGGAAATATCACTTCCCTTTACCCTTTTTAGCAGATAATTAATAGACTTGCTGGACACAAATATTTTTACTTTTTAGATGGATATATTGGTTACCAACAAATTCCTATTGCTCCTGAGGATCAAGAAAAGACAACATTTACTAGTCTTTTTCAAACTTTTGCTTTTCGAAGAATGCCTTTCAGATTATGTAATGCACCTGCAACATTCCAAAGATGTATGATGTCNGACTCGCCTTAGGACTCCAAGGTAGTCGTTTGTTACGACTTAAATCCTCACATCTTCAAGGTTGTTTGTGCTGATTGCTTCACACAAATGTAAATCCTAATAAATAAAAATTGCAGGATGAAACATATTGTTGTACAATCTAAGCCCTAAACTTGCCTTAGGACTCCGAGGTAGTCGTTTGTTACGACCTAAATCCTCACATCTTCAAGGTTATTTGTTTAGGACTCCGAGGTAGTCGTTTGTTACGACTTAAATCCTCACATCTTCAAGGTTATTTGTGTTGATTGTTTCACACAAATGTAAATCCTAATAAAAATTGCAAGATAAAACATCTAAATGATTTCTCCTAAATTCAAGCCAAATAATAGGATAGCTTAGGAAGTCACCGAAGTNTTTATAGTATTTCTTGTACTTTTCTACTTTTCTACTGCTCTGCTTTTATGCTTGTATCAATACTTACTGCATAAAAAATACTTGCATGTTAAAAACAAAACCAAATCCAAAACCAAAAACAAAATTTCAAAAAAAAATACTTCACAACATTTCAAAATATAAGACAACTCAAAACTTAATCACAAACATCACAAAAATACNGTTAAGATTGATAAAATTGCTTATAAAATTTTACAAGTTGGATTCTATTGGCCTACTATCTTTAGAGATGTTTATAGATATATAAAAACTTGTGATCGATGTCAACGAATAGGCAATATATCTAGAAGAAATGAAATGCCTCTGAATTTCATGTTAGAAGTTGCGATCTTTGATGTTTGGGGATTAAATTTCATGGAACCATTTATTCCTTCATTTGGGAACTTATACATATTAATTGCAGTAGACTATGTTTTAAAGTAGATTGAAGCACAAACTTTACCTTGTTGTGACGCTAAAAGTGTTTCAAGATTGTTAATGAAAAATATTTTCACTAGATACGGAATGCCGAGAATGATTATCACTGACGGAGGATCCCATTTTAGGAATAAATATATTCAGAGATTGGTAGAAAATTTTAATATTATTTAAAGAATCTCTACTGCCTATTACCCTCAAACCAGTGGGTTAGCTGAAATTTATAATAGAGAGATTAAACAAATACTTGAAAAGACTATAAAATCTAGTATAGTAGATTAGTCCACTAGACTGGATACCGCATTATGGGCTTACAGGACTGCTTATAAAACTCCTATTGGAATCCACTAGAATGGATACCGCATTATGGGCTTACAGAACTGCTTATAAAACTCCTATTGGAATGACTCCTTACGCTGATACATTATGGGCTTACAGGACTGCTTATAAAACTCCTATTGGAATGACTCTTTACAGACTGATTTTTGGAAAGGACTTGCCACGTACTAGTAGAATTGGAGCATAAAGCATATTGGGTGATTAAAGAATTCAATTATAATTTCTTGGAGTAGAATTGGAGCATAAAGCATGTTGGGCAATTAAAGAATTCAATTATAATTTGAAAGATGCTTGAGCATAAAGCATATTGAGCGATTAAAGAATTCAATTATAATTTGAAAGACGCTGGTAAGAAGACTTATAAAACTCATATTGGAATGACTCCTTACAGACTAATTTTTGGAAAGACTTGTCACTTACCAGTAGAATTGGTTATTGGATTGACTCCTTACAGACTAATTTTTGGAAAGACTTGTCACTTACCAGTAGAATTGGAGCATAAAACATATTGGGCGATTAAAGAATTCAATTATAATTTGAAAAATGCTGGTAAGAAGAGATTGTTACAATTTGGCGATAATGAATTCAAAGAATTTAATTATAGTTTGAAAGATGCTGGTAAGAAGAGATTGTTACAATTGAATGAATTGGAAGAATTATGATAATGACAAAATTTATAAGGAGAAACTAAAGTTATGGCATGATTGGAAGATTAACCAGAAGAACTTTGAACAAGGACAAGAAGTTTTGCTTTACAATACAAGGCTGAAGTTATTCCCTGGGAAATTAAAGTCTCATTGGTTAGGACCCTTTACTGTGACTCATAAGAAGTTTTGTTTTACAATACAAGGCTGAAGTTATTCCCTGGGAAATTGAAGTCTCGTTGGTTAGGACCCTTTACTTTGACTCAAGTTTAAACTTACAGAGCTATTGAAATTGAAGATCAGAAAACGGGAAATAGATTTAAAGTAAATGGACACAGATTAGAGTTGAAGATCGGAAGGAAATAGATTTAAATTAAATGGACACAGATTAAAACCATATTATGAGGGTAAAAGACCAAATTGGAAATAGATTTAAAGTGAATGGACACAGATTAAAACCATATTTTGAGGGTAAAAGACCAAGTAAATGGACACAGAATAAAACCATATTATGAGGGTAAAAGACCAAATTTTAAAGAGGTTTTAATGAAAATAAAGTTAAAGAAAATGGACACAGATTAAAATCATATTTTGAGGGTAAAAGACCAAATTTTAAAGAAATTTTAATGATCAGTCAACCTGAATAATACCTGAATAGGTCGGGCTGACGACGTTAAACCAAGGCTTTAAGGGAGACAACCCATAATTATATTTATTTTTATTGCAATTATAGTAGTTTTTATTTGAAATTATCGTTAGTTTGTGGTAGTATTGAACTCTACTACTCTTATTTACCTTTAAATCATCATAAAATTTGGATCCATAGAGAAAAATTGGAACGCATTCGGACCAGAGCGAAACTGTGCAACTTTTGCCTTGGGCGCCGACAGCACCATCGACGCCGCCAACGATGGGTATTTCTTGAGAGTCTAGGCAATTAAATTCTAAAGGCCCACCGATGGCTCCCTTGATGCCGCTGACGGCGAGACCGGCGGGATGGCGGTTTCTGGAGTTTGAATGGGCGATTTTTGGCAATTTTAGGCGGGAGTTACTCATTTTAAACTTCCAAATTCGATTCCTAAGTTCATATTTCCCCAAAAACAAAGTGAAACTCCACCAAATTTATCCTTATGGCGTCCAATTCCCCTGAAAACCATAGAATGCAAGTGTTCAACCAGAGAAAGTTGATTAGTGCGAAAGTGCAGCGAATCTTCAACAAGGTACTGGCAAAGAAAATATTAATCAAGGAATGAGGATTCGTAAATTGAGGATTCAACAATCCATCGACGGCAATTGAAGAGATGATTGTGCGGCGAATATGGGAAGTGATGTGCTACACTACAGCAGTCGTAGTTGTTCCTTTGGTGAAGGAATTTTATGCTAATTTGCATGGAATCAACAAGGGAGTTGTCTATGTGTGAGGTAGATGGATAACTTTTACTCCTGCACGGATCAATGAATTATATATGATCGAGAACGTTCATGTCTGCCATTATTCCAACTTCGTCCTGACAAGAAACCTGATGAATGAAATTACTAATATTTAACTGACGAAACTGAAGAATGGGAAATGAGAGAAAACATGTATGTTAGTTTTTTCTGCGACACTGCTAAATCCCGTTTCTAAACACTGAAACTTCTTCATTTCTGAAAAACTGTTACCAACGATGAGGATCGGTAAAGTTTCTAAGGAAAGTGCTATTCTGAATTACTGCATCCAAATGGGACTACTGATCGATATTAGATCTATAATTGTGAAGTCTGTTATGGGTCTCATCGTTCATGGATCAACTTATGGGCTTGGACATCCTTCCACTATTTTCTTACTTTGCAGTCAGTTTTAAGTATCTTATGAAAATTGAGAAAATGTACTTCTACCTTGGAAGCCTTTGGACCCAACTGAGAGATTCCCAACCAATGAAGATGAAAATGATATGACTATTATGGTAGATCAATCATCTCAGAATTCACTGCCTATTCAACCTTTAGTTTCGGACAAGACACTAGTGATCCTGCGCAGAATCAGGAAATTGGAGAATGAGGTACAAAATGTTATGAATGTAATTAATAATATCTCTGATTTCTTCAATCATAGACTAGAGGAAGAAAGGACATTTTGATCACTCTGAACATATCGAAGACAGTTTGATATAGTTGATGAGAAGGATGAAATTGATAGAAGAGGACTCTACTGAAGAATTTCCATACCGACCCTTCTATAACCTCTTCGTTCATGTGCAATCAATGGGTGATCTCAGAGGAGAATCTAGCATTGAATCTGAAGAATAGTATATTTACATTGCTACATGTATGTCTATGTGTGTAATTTGGATCGAACTTTATGTTTGCTTTGCTTTATAATTTTGCTTTTAGATCTCTGTATAGTTGAGACTAAGCATAGAATGTTTGTTTTCAGCGACGCTAAATTGATGTATTAAGCTTTAGAAAATACCAAACTTAGGTGTGTTGTGTAACGTATATTGTAACCCCTATAATTTATATATAATTGTGATGTTTTGTGTTGTGAAAGTTTATTTGTGATAAGTACATCATTTATTATGTCTATAATGATTGAACGGATGTCGTTGAGGCTTGAAATTGATCGAAATTGCAAAAATCCATGTCTATAATGACTAAACGGATGTCATTAAGGCTTGAAATTGATCAAAATCGCAACAATCTGGAAATTGAACCAATTCAATGGAGAATGATTGAACGGATGTCATTGAGGCTTGAAATTGATCGAAATTGCAAAAATCCGGAAATTGAACCAATTCAATAGAGCTCGCTGATGGAGCCCTCGACGCCGCCGACAGTGGACTTTTCCCGAGACTTAGTATATTAATTCTATAGAGCTAGCTGACGGCGCCGAAGACCCCGCTGACGGCGAGATCCTGAAAAAACACTTTTAATCACGATTTTGACAAGTCAACCACCACTATTCATCATCCTCTTCCTCTAAAAAATGCAATTTTCGACCTAGGGCTTGAAAGATCTTGGATTTGGGGGCGATTTCAAGGCATTTAGACACCAGATTTGATCATCTCTTGGTAAGAGCTTCACTCCAAAGCTAAAAATATTTGATTTTCACTATGGATTTCTTCCACATTGAGGAGATCCAAAAATTTTGAGAATGTGAAGAAAATATTGGGCAGAAATGATTTCTTCCACATTTAGGAGATCCCAAAAATTTGAGAATGTGAAGAAAATATTGGGAAGAAATTGATGGAACTTAGTTTTTATCCACATTGAGAAGATTCGAAAATTTTGAGAATGTGAAGAAAATATTGGGAAGAAATTCATGGAATTTAGTTTTGAACTCTTAGAATCACTCTTGGAAGCCATTATTTACATATTTGAAGTATATTTTAGAATTTTTCTATAATGTTATTAGATTGAAATAGCTCCACGATAAAAGAGGTGACTTGAGTTCGACGAGTCTCGCTTCGTCAATGCGAAGGCTCAATCGAGGTTTACTTCAGTGTTTGAAGGAAAGAAATGTATACAAGATCAAGTTTTTGAGAATCTGGGAGGAGAAATTGAACAAGTTATTACCGAGTGAAGGTGGGAAAACTTCTGTTGCACCACCAATAAGGCTGGTGCTAATATTGTAAAAGAATTTTATGCCAACGTGTTCTATTATGAGAACAGAATCGTTCAAGCGCGTGGATTTTCTGTTGAATTTAGTGCCGCCCGCATTAACTCTTTTTATGAAGTCCCAGACTCCTATAACTGCCACTATGAAACCTTCAGTACGATGGAAGGCCCGCTGAACGATGTGATAAACTTTCTCACTGATGGAAAAGAAACATGGAAGATAAAGCAACGAGAACGGGTAAATTTTTCTGCTTCCATGTTAAATGTCACATCTAAAGCGTGGCACTATTTTATTTCCTCTACTCCGTTACCGACCTATCATCATAGTGAGGTAACAAGAGATAGAGCTATTCTGAATTTTTGTATTCAGAATAACAGAAATATAAATGTGGGTAGAATCATTTTTAAGAATATATTGACCACTGCAAGGAGTGAAACAAGTGGAGGTCTAGGACATCCTGGCCTCATTTATGCACTTTGCCAACTTTCTAGAGTGGAAGCTGGAGATGATGAGGAGTGGGTTTACCCTATGAAACCCATTAGTAAAGCTAATTTGAAGACACATGTATCCCACAAAAAATGGAGAATTGGGAGTAGAAGTCAAGAACCTTCTACTAGTAGAGATATCCCCTCTACTAGTTATGACCTTCCACCATCTAGTTTCCCTACCCCAACTAACTTAATGAATGAGTTGACCTTGCAGCAAAAGAGTATAGAGTTAATAAATGAAAGGATTGGAGGTTTAGAACGTAGACATAATTATGATAGTGAGTACCTACAGAGGCATTCAGACTTTGAGATAGCTGACTACGAAGCACAGGACCGACACTATAGAGGTGAGCCTGATGTTACTTTTCCTGAATGCCCCCGATATACTCAGTATCAGCCCAATCCACTACTGATCAAGACGAAGACATAGTTTGGATTTTGATATCTGAATGTAGTTGATGTACTTATACTTTTACTTTTATTTTGATAATTTTTGTAATAGAAATGGATATTTGTGTGTCTGTACTTTCACTTTTATTGTTATGTTGTAATTGGATAATTTCAATTATTGTTATAATTGTTGGTGCGGTAGTTAAAATTTGTTAAATGGTAATGTGATGTGATTTTCATTTTTGCATTTTAACTATAATTGTTTTGTTTAGTATTGTGGATGTGTTAGTGAAATAGTGTTTGTATAATGTTTAGTTTTGTACTTATTTCAAAATTTCATTACTCAGCAAATTCTCTAATGATTTATATGTATAGAATGCTCCTAATGTTACAGATCACGTGAAGTAGAAATTTTGAGAAGGACTGCAAAAATTTCAGAATGATGAAAATGCCTAAAATACTGAGGTATGACATATTTAGAATTTTTCTTTCCAATTGTATCATTTCATATTGAAAAATTTAAGTTTAGGGGAGGGAATAAAAATATTAACTATTAGATGTTCTCAAGTTAAATATTTTCAAAAATTATTAATATGATTTTATGTAGTGAATTTAATTCAGGTAACTATATTTTATAGATATTTAAATATTATGGTAGATTTAAAGGATTATTTTTGTAATGAAAATTAATTTTGTAGATTAAGATATTTAGTATAAGAGAATAAGACTATAGTTAACTATTTAAAGTAAAGGAAACTATATTTTGAAGTGTTAAGAATCTGAAAATTCATTTAAGAAGAAAAGATTGGGGCTCAATGATGTAAAAGCTATGAAATATTTATAAGGTAAAGAAATGCTTTGAGTTTCAAATTTAGGGAAAGAAAGGTGATGTTCAAAATCATTAAAGGCTATCCAGATATAATAATCTTCACTTGAAAAAGGAAAAAGAAAGGATTGACAACAATTCCTGAAAAGAAAAGAAATATATATATGATTGAAAGCAATCCAAATGAAAAAGAGAAAAGAAAAGAAAGAAAAAAATATGAAAGTGAGGAGAAGCTTGAGGAGATGCCTAATNGGAAAACTCTTTTACATCTTTAAAAGAAAATTTTGGTCGAAAATTAGGGGGACTCCTGGGCGTTAGAGAGGCTCTAGAGGTTAGAGAGATCCTAGTAGTGTGTAGAGCATCTAATTGTGAGGAATTCTTCGAGAGATTGTAAGAGTGGGGGGAAAGTGAGAGATTTCTTCCTCCTTGTCGCTTCAAAGAAGAATTTTGTGTGTTGTAAATAAAGGAAGAGACTCAGAGGAACTTCGAGGAGTTTGTTTGGGGAGAAATTAGAGATAAGTGTTATTTACTTGTTGTAGTTTGTATGACTTTGCTTTTATATATGAATTCCGAGTTTTGTTGAGTCTTCCCCATGAGTTATGAGTAGTTTTCTCTTTCTTTTTCCCTGTCTTGAGATTTGTGAAATGGTGATTTGAATTGATTGAGCCATGAAAATGATAAAAAATTTATAATGATATTTTCACTTCGATCTTAATTTACTTTCAATCTGACCAATTGATTTGTTAAAATATGTTGAGTTTTACAACTAAAGTGAAGATGACATCCAAGATTCAGGGAGGTCAAAGCCCTTGGAAATTGGGTGAAAATAAAAAGGAAAATAAAAATATCAGGCGTAGAATTGGAGATTTTAGAGTGACAGACTAAAATCCCCAATTTGGTCCTCTCGTTTGGGTGCTGAAGTGTAGATATTAGCCCTCGGGCAAGGGGAGCGTGGGAGCTCCGAAGTGAGAGCCGGTATCCTCCCAGCATAGCTGCAAATTCAGTAAACAAACATAAGATTAGTCAATATTCTTTATGCCTGGACCAAAGGGTAAAAAATATGTATGCTTCTATTTGGCACAATACAATTTGAACGGATTCACTTTATCCATCCACTATAATTTCTTGATAAGGAGAATGATGTTTTCTTATATATTAAATATCACATTAAAAACTCTATTAGTATAATTAGTTATTTAAGAGTTATTAAAATTACATATTTATTTTAATTGCCTATTAATGACAGATAAGCAATTTGAATTATATTGTTGTGATTAAGTGTTGATTTTCTAAAATCTTAGTTCATAGATAAGCAATTTGAATTATGTTATTGTGATTAAGTATTGATTTTCTAAAATCTTAGTTCGTAGATCTAATATTACTTTCTGTGGGATCGATATCTAGGACTCCATTAGAGCACTATATTACTTGAGCGATATGTATACTTGTGTTTATAAGTGTGACTTTAGCATTATTGAATATTATATATATACATCTTTATCGAATCTATAACCGTTGTTAAGTTTTTGGTACCGTTGCTGATGAATTAAATCTTTAGCAGCAGTATTAAATACTTGTATTTTTAAGCATATATAAAGTCGCTATCAGACGTGAAGCCACATTTTTTTGAAGTTTCCAGAGATTAACCCAAGGGTTGGCAACATGATCAGAAACCCAGACCTTGTCAATTTCATTGAGAAAGTCAAGATGAAGGGTCCGCATATTCTGAAACCTGAAAGAGAGACCACCTGCACAATTAGAGTTGTTTATAGCACAAAGTAACGACCTATGATCAAAACCTGCCATAGCGAGGTGAGAAATATTAGTGTAGGGAAAGGTTTGGAGCCATTAAGAGTTCCCAACATTCTATCAAGCCTTTCCTATAGAGTACCCCTTCTCCAAGTAAAAGATGGGCCCTGAAATCCCAAATAAAATAGAGTAGCATCAGTGATGAACTCACTAAATTTAGCCATGGAAGAAGCCAGAGGCGATCTCCCACTCTTTTTTTCATTTGGTGAAGTAATGCAACCAAAATCCAGAAGGAGGTCTCCCATTATCTTTATCCTAGCATTGTACTATCTTTCTAGATTGATTGATAGACCCACTAAAAGTAAGAGCTATAGCAAATATCATCATAAGTCCACCTTGGATATCAACCATTTGATGTATGCAGATGACATTATCATATTTTCTAGAGCCAACAATGTTGCTGCTAAGGTGTAGCATACCTGTCTACTGGAATTCAAGACACTTCAAGGTTGGTGCTAAATAAAGAAAAGTGTCAAGTTCTATTAAGCAAAAGAAGTTCTCCTTCCATCAAACAATGGATTACTAATCTCACTGAATTTATCCCAACGTCCACCCCTTCCAAATATCTGGGAGTACAGCTGCTCAAAGGAAGAACCAAACTCACTCACTTTGATGAAGTAGTGGACAAAACCAACTCCTAATTACAATGCTGGACTAACTCTTTTCTATCAAATGGAGGTAGGATCACATTGTTGAAAAGCATCTTCATCCTTTGAGCATTTTGATCTAGTAATAAAAGTTGTTTTCTCTAAATCAGTCGGGTGCATTTTAATCTAGTGATATATAGAGAAATCATATAGGAAACTCATGTCCAAATATCGTACTGTAGAGTCCACCAAAGCATCAATCTGAGGTAGTGGATGATCGTCCTTTGGGCAAGCTGCATTCAAATTTGCGAAGTCTACTCACATTTTTCATTTTTCTTTGAACTTTCACACCATGACCACATTGGATATCTTGGAGGGGTATTGAACTTCTTGAATTTATCGTGCTTCTACAAGTTTCTTTACTTCTTCGTGAATTGGTAAAGCTAAAGTCTTCGCTGTTGACCAGAGTTTATGTTTTACAGGTCAGGCAGTTGAATTGATGTTGAGTCTGTGAAAAGCCACGTTAATGGGAATGCCCAGAATTTTGACCGCGGACCATTTGAAAATATCGAGGTGTTTCTGGAGAATCTAGCTCAAAGTACCTTTGTGACCTATATCAAATGTTTCACTGATTAGAAAAAAATTATCAAGATCCTCTAGGCTTGCGGGGATTTTGGTAGTATCCTCATCAGTTTCAAGGCCTTCTTGCCATTAGTGTTGTATATCTAATGTTTCATGCTCCGCAGTTCTTATGGCTCACATGTAACGCATTCAAAACTTCTTCAGATCTCCATGTACAATAACTATTTCCATATCACAGAGAAATTTTATAGCTACATTGTAATTTAATACCACAGCTCAGAAATTGTTGAGGAGAGGGCAACCAAATATTGCATTGTAGTTTGGTGATGCGTCAACCACCAAATATTCTCCATGTTGGTAAATTGACTGTCACCTTCTCTACGAGTAACATAGAGCACTATTACACCAGTTTCCTCCCTTCATTCATTGGAGAAATAGTACATTGGACCTATCGGTACAATCAATCGATCGGTTGTTAAATTCAACTTTTTGAATGTTGCTCGAAATAAAATGTTCCTCAAGCTCCCAGTATCATAAAAAATGCAGCCTACTTGGTAATTACTAATGAGTGTTCTAATAACAATGACATCATTGTAGTGATTTCCGGCTAGAGGAAAATTCAAGTCGGTGAAAATGATTAAGGGATATGGTCTTTTCTTTGGAATGGGCATGACAACATAGTAATTTCCAAATTGAATTATTTTTTTATCAACTTTAACATATGAATCACCTTGCCCCCCATTTGATCGAGTGTCAGACTTTGAGGCTACAAACTCCTTAAGCTTTCCAACATGGATTTGCTCCTCTACCAAGCTACGGAGGCGTATGCACTCCACGGTGTCATGCCCATGGTCTCAGTGATACTGACAATACTTGTTAGGATTCTGAAGGGAAGCTGCAAGTTTTTTTGGAGTTGGATTTCAGAAGTACTCCTTATTTTTAATTGCATCAAAAAGTTTTGTCATCGAAACTTGAAGCACTCTAAACCTAGACATCCTCTGATATCTTATGGACCGGTAATTTGATCGACTACATCTACATCTGTCTTACTCATCTTTTTTATCTCTTTAGGAGGAGCGGCTTCTCTTACATTTTGAATGAGGGTCATCTTTCTCTCTCCATCCATCATCCTTCGAGCTTCTCTTGCCAACTATTGATCTAATTTCTCACCTTTGGAATTTGGCTAGTTCATATACTTCCCAGCCGCAATATGGTCATTGGCTAACTCCAGGAGTTTGGCCAACATTTATGGTTTTTTTAAACCAAAAAAATATCAGAAGTTTAGATTCTTCAGTTGTTATGCAAGTGTTGTCTTAATACTTGTGGGGTCTTGATTCTATAATTCAAGCATCTCCTTCTAGAACCTTGTAACATAAGTTATAGGTTGTCGTTTGATCCCTGTTTTACATACCACAAAGAATTTGAATCCTTTCATGACTTATGAGGGTTAGCAAACTGCACCAAAATAACATTTTAAAGTTTCTAAATGAATTAATGAGCCATATGGGAAGTCCGTTGAACCACATGAGAGTGGAATCTCTTAACGTGGTATCAAATAGCTAACATTTTAATGCGTTGAAGATTCTGAGAAGGCAGATTGCTAACTCAAAGGATGCAATGTGGTCAGTAGGGTTGCTTCAACCCTTATATGGTTCCAAAGAGAGAACCTTAAAACTTTCCGGTTGCTAGGCTTCCATAATCAGTTGGGCAAGCATACTCACTATCCGATAGCAGGCTTTGATTTCTCCGGGTTATCATCCTCCCTTTGGCACAGATCTGGTGTTATCCTGGTATTGAGACTCTTCTACTCACTCGGTGACTTGAGCTGCCTGTTGAGTTTTGGGCTTAGGTGTCGATGAATTCGTTTGCGGGAGAGGCTATGCTCTTCCCTCAAGCACCATGCATGCTAACTTCACAATCTATCCTGACATCCCATCATGAAGCCCTTGGATTTACTGTTGCATGAATTGTCGAACGAACTCCACATTGGATGCTTCATCTTGATGTGCTCACCGTGACGTGCTTCTCATCTTATTGAAGGCAAGACTCCACGCTCACAGCACTCTTATGATGTTGGATTCTAAATTATCTTGAGGATCACACCTATAGAATAAAGCACTACTCAAATGAAGGAAAGAGAGAGAAGACACAAGTAATACTTAGTTTTTTGGATATTTTTTTTGGCCCTTCCTAGTGACAATGTTCCTTCTATTTATAACTCTTCAGTAAAAATTTACAAATTACATGATTGTCCCTTCATTTAATGTGAATGTTACTACAATTTATAGTCCATTAAGACTTTAAATATGGGTAAATAAATAGGACATATTTTGTCCATATAAACAATCGTTGGTGTCACTCCATTTCTATAACTATTTTTAATTTCCCTTCATATTTATATTAGACATTTTACATTCATTCAATCGACCCATTATCATTTGGCCGACTGAGCAATCTTCGATCAATTGAATGGTCCTCAATCGAGTGTTGATCTTTTGTAATGGCACATGCTAGCTGAAATATCATTGCATAATCAAGTGGTTTTGGATCGGCAAGTCAATATCCTTCAGTCAGATTCATGGCCCAACTAATTTCATGATGAATGCTCGAACATGAATTCTCCTTAGTTGATCCCGTGTCATCTCAAGATTTATGCATACATATTCATGATATACATAGCTAATTAAAATTGGGCTTGAACCAACTCTCATGTGTTCATTTGCAGCCTTACAGAGGAGCAATTGGGAAAAGTCATATTTTTAGGGTGCGCAAATAGTTAAATTCTCTCTTTGTAAATAAAATTTTGAAATTCTCTCTTGTTAACTCTTGGCAATGCATGGGTTATAAATTGATGTTTTAAATATATTAGTATTTTGTTCAAATATTCTTTTGACTTTGTTGGTATCATGCATGAATTACTATGAATAAAGATGGTTATAGGATGTACCCAACAAGAAATATGATTTATAATTTTATTTTGAGCTTGGGATTTAAAATGCAATCTTAAACAACTAAATAATGATATTATTCATCTTAAATAAATGATAATTGAAAAGTAGATATAAGAATTATTATATACAGTAAATCTTGATTTGAGAATGCTATTGAGAGTTTATGGAACCAAATTGACCAAGATGTTAAAAATACGTGGAATTTTATGACCATTGTAAATGTAAAAGCCAGAGATAGATTTGTGATCGATAATGTCACTCACCCAATTAACATCAACATGAGCACTTAAAAGCATAGAACCAATGGTAACTGGTAGACCATAGACGATGATGCCTTTGAAGTACCTAAGAAGTCTTTTTAGGTTTTGGTAATGTAAAAGAGTGGGCCAATGCATGTGTAGATCTAGATAGGTTACAATAACAGTTATATTAGGTTGGGTGACAACAAGATATTGCAATGAGCCTATGATTTTTTTTTTGTACTTATCAGATTTAGTCATTGGTGTGAAATGACAAGTTTTTGAGAATGAGTGGAAAGAGAGGTTAAAATGAGTTTAGCTTGAGACAATCCTACTTTATTTAATAACTCAATTAAATAATAAATTTTTATTTAAAAAATATTCCTTGGGAGTTTTGGTGATTTGTAAGCCCAGAAAATGAGAGAGTGCACCTAATTGCTTTAAGTTAGATTGTTTGTTGAGAGTGCTTATTAGGTTATTGATAGCTATAGTATAATTTCTCGTAATTAATATGTCATCTACGAGAACTAGTAATTAAATGAGAATAAAATCATGATTATATATGAGAAGAGAGAGATCAACAATTGCTTAAATAAATCTTAAAATTTATAAAAATTGCAAAAATTAGAATATCATTGTTTGGGAGCTTGCTTCAACCCATACATAGCTTTATGTAATTTGCAAACATAGTGAGGGTAGTTCATATCAGTAAAACTTAGACATTGAGTCATAAAAATATTGTCATCAAGTTTTCAATGTAAGAAAAAATTTGAGACATCTAGTTGTTGAATTTCCTACTATTTGGAGGTAGCTAGAGTTATGAGTAAAGGTATAATAGGAAATATTGCAAGAGGGCTGAAGTTTCATTTTATTGTACAAAATTGATAAGTATTGAGATAATATACTTTTTTTTTCTAAATATCAAAATACTTATATCCTGTGTTGTGGGCTATATCCTAGAAAAATGCATCAAAAAGCTTTTGTATAAAATTTGTGGAAGATATACTAAGATTGCCAAGGGAAGCATTCACACCCAAAGGTTTTAAGGTGTTGATATTCAGGTTTAGAGTGGTGAAGATATTAAAAAGGGGACTTATGGTGAGTAATAGAAGAGGGAAGTCTGTTAATGAGGTTGTTAGTTGTTTGGATAACATCTACCCAAAATATTAGAGTAATTTGTGTAGTGTTAAAAAGAGTGCTCGCAATTTCAATGTACATTTTTTTCTTTCAACATAACTATTTTGTTTTGGTTTGTATGAACAAGTGAATTGAAGTTTAATGCTTTGATCTTGTAAATAATTATTAAGATCATGTGGCATGTATTCTCCACCTCCATATATTCATAATTATTTTATATTGTTGTGAAAATGATTTTCAATCATTTTATGAAAAGAAATGAAATGAAAAGTAGTTTCAAATTTATGCTTTAAAGGAATACACCAACAAAAATGAGAAAACAAATCAAAGGTGACATGATTTCTATATCATTCAACAGAAGCGTGAGGAAAAGATCCTCAAATTTTTAAATGAAACAATTCTAATAAATTGTAAGTAGAAGAACTAAAGAAAGGAAGTTTGTGAGTTTATTTTATATTACAATCTTAAATGGTTTAAATTGTAGGAAATTTTTTGAGGTGAGGATATGAGTGAGAGATCTTTGAAAGAACTTTATTGTGGGGGTGGCCCAATCCTTGGTGAACTTTAGATAATGGTAATAGTTACGATTAGGTTTAATTCTTGATCAGCAATTTTAGAGAGAACTTTTTTGGTGGATGATCCTGAATATAAAATTGGCTAGTGCAAACAATGACCTGGCAATTAATATCATGAGTTAGTTTTTGAAAAAAAAAAAAGGTCATAAGTGAGATGAGGAGCTTTAAATAAGGGAGATAATTTAAGCTTACTGATGGGTGTGGCAATAATACCATTGCCCACATGAGTAATATGTACATTTTTGCCATTACCAACTTCCACTTAATCTAAGCCATTATATGGAGCAACTTGTTGTAGGTGGTCTAGGTGTGGAGTAATGTGTGTTATTCCTATAGTATTGAGGACGTAGTCTTGACTTTGGGTCTAAGTTTGATTGGTAAGGGTTGTGGTGGAAGGTGTGGATGATGCTTTATATTATAAATTGGTTCTATGCCAGAAAGCATTGGCAGAGAGATATTACTTGTTGCAAATCTAACAATTTATAGTGGCATTGGCTTTCTTATGGGTGTTTTAGTTTTGAAATTTGTTTTGGTAGGAGTATTTGCTAAAATTTTTGTTATTTTGAAAACTCCCTTTGCCTTTATATGTAACTGAGTTATGCGTTGTATGATTTTGGTAGATTTGTTTGCCAAATTGTACTCCTCGCTATGTAGTAATGAGTAAAAATCTTCCAAACTAATTGTATGTAATTGGATTTTAATGACAGTTTTAAGAACTTGATAATTTTGTTGTAGAACAATTAAAGTGTAAAGAATTATATCTTCGTTGTTGATTGTAGAACTTGTGGCTACAGTATTTTGCACCAGATTCTTGATGATAGTGCGATATTGAGTCCTTGTATTTGATTACAACCTAAGCATCGTAAACTTGAGAGAGGAGCTCACGACGATCTAGAGAAGTCCAGTGACATAGTAATAAATCGATCGAAAGCGAAGATCCATAACTCCTTTTAAACTCTGAAGCAATCATTGGGAAATATGGCAATGTTGTTGTGCTCAGATACTGGGCCTCCAAGTGTCTCCATTTGAAGGATTATAAGTACCAATAACGAGGCTTTGTTATGGTACTTAAATAATATTTAAAGATAGAGGAATGAGGATATTTTACTTCTCTTTGTGATTGTTGGAGCAGATTCATAAGCACAACTAAAAGGGCGAATAGGCACATCCTTTTATCAATTTGTGTGGTCTGTTGAAGTGGGAGATGAGGGAAGAGAAGTGTTTTTCTATGGCTTTATTCGCCAATCTGTGGGGCATTGAGGAGAACATTGATGGTTGAAAACTTACCACGAAGTAAGTCGGTTAATCATGCAAATATATGTGTTAAGTAATAATGCGGTTAATAAGTACCACATATCAATCCAATGAGAAAATGGCTAAGAAGTATTCTGAAGGGTGAATCTCTAGTTTACTGAGGGTCTAAATCAAGTTTAGCGTGATCACAATCAAGAGATAGAGTTTCTAAAATCCTACTAGAAAAACAAAAGCACGAGGTTGAAGAATAGAGAAAATTCACAAAAAGATAAATCTTATATTTCTTCAAGAGAAATCTGGCTCACGCTTCTATGATGCAAGTATCATGGTGATTTGTGGTGTTCCTATATGTTTTACTTACGTGATAGTTGTTAACAGAGATAAAAAGTTCCCCTTATGTCTATGCCTAGGGCATAAGAAAATTAGAGCCCATTGCATTCCACATGATCATTTTGATCCCTTTTATATGTTGTAAAATCCCAATAGAATATACCCATTCTTATCTAAATTTTGTGGTTAATTATTTTGTTGCTCTACACAATGGACAAAATTTGTGGATCACGAAATATGTTAACATCCGAATTGACTAGATCAAGAGTAAATGAAACTTGATGGTTAACTGAACAACTTAGATTTGAAAGCTCGGCAAAATGTTACTAGGAAAAAAACATTCTGAGAAAACCAAAAAAGTACAATCGTTACAGCAGAGACATGAAGAAAAATTTACACACGTGTAAGAAATAATGATGGACATCAAATCTGTAGAAACCATTGTTGCAAGCAAAACATGAAAGTAAAAAACCTACAAAATAATTTGTTCCCTCTTTCAAAATACTAAGCCTTTCTCTCATACAATCTCCTCTCAAAATCACATAAGAAAAATAGAAGAGAAAAAGAAAAGGTAGAGCACTTAGGACTCAACGTTGGGCAAGGAGAAATCGTAAGTGAGAAGCTCTCCAATTCTCCCAAACTCTATCTCCAGTAGTCCCCAATGCCTCTCCCCTCTCAATGGAGTCCTAAGGTCTCTTTTTATAGAAATTCTCATATTTTGAAAGCAAAATTCTTTCCAAAAATATTTTTCACTCCATCGGAGTGGTCACACCGAATTTTGACATGGTCACTCCAGATTTCCTGATCGGGCAGTGTGGTCACACTCGATCCTAACATGGTCATGCTGGGGCTCGGAAAGAAGGGCAAGGTTATGCCTGATCCAGAAGTGGTCACATCGCAAGCTTTGATATCATGGCATGGTCACGCCAATTCCAGGCGTGGTCATGCCAATTCAGGCAACTTTTTTCTTAGTTCCCTCATTTTGAATGCTTGTACGATTGCCTTTAACCTACAAATTATCAACAAAAATCTCCCACAAGTGTAAATACATGATAAACAAAGTAAAATACTATGTAAAATGCAAGAATAAAGGAAGGAAAAAAACATGTTAAATTAACACATGTCAATCGTTGCAGTTGTGTTGAAGTTAAACAACATGAACAGAACCTGGTGTTCTTAAACTGTTTGTCGAGGACAGGTGATGTTCACGTAGTATTTACATTTGAATGTTAGATGCATGAATGAAACAGTTATGTGGAGCATGTATGTAAATCGTCTTAGAGAAAAATTTTAAAAATTATATATATTTTTAATTCACTATTTTAAATAGACACTTAAAAATAGTTTTTTAAGAAAATCAATAAAGTCTCCGCATTAGCGGTAACTTTGTCAGGTCAATTGGTAAAGTTGATGCAGAGATGGCGAGTTTGTAAGATTCAATTTTTTTAGCGTCTTGTGCGATATCAGTATTCTTATGGATGTCGGGGATGCCAACGTAAAAGGAAGGAGAAGAGGCACGGGTGTGGTGGCTTTGTTGATGAGAAGGCTTCATCGGCAAGAGAAATGGGGGCAGAGCAGTGATAGGTCTCATCAGAAATAAGGTTGAAACACGATTTGTTGATTCTATGATGTGGAATGTGTGTTTAGGTTTGCCCCTCATAGAGAGAAGAGAAAGAGCATGAGACTGATGAGATCGGAAATCGAATGGAGTGGTGCTCAGTTTTGTGGTTCTTTAGCCTAAGGAAGAGAATAAGATTGTCGACGTAAGGTGATTAACTGAATGATGTTTGGCTTGGGCTAAGTGTTAGGAAGGGAGTTGTTCGATTGTCGAGGAGATGAGATGGTGACAATTTCCCAAGAGGGGTCATTTATGGGCGGTTAGAGCCAGCAGCTCATAAAGGCAAAGCTAATTTGTTCCATTTTCAAAATTTAGCGGTCCATAATAAATTATCATTTTTTGATTTGTTCCATTATAAAGGCAAAGCTAATTTGTTCCATTTATGGGAGATTAGAGCCAGAAGCTCATAATAAATCAAATAAAACATCATTTTCAAAATTTAGCGGTTCATTTACGTTCCATTTTCTCCCAAAAGATTGTTAAACAAAAAAAACCAGGTCAAGAACTCATCAATCACCCCACCTTTCTCACACTAACCGCTTTCGTTTAGGATGTCACATGCTCATCAACTTCTACTTCTAAGATCTAGCTCTCATACGCATTATAGTGACTCAGATTATCTTGAACAAAATACTCTATTTTCATTCATCCTACCCTGAGGTTGTATGGTTCTCAATGCAGATACAAAACACACTGCTAGAAAGCTACTAGAAGACATTAGAAACAATATTTATACACAAAATAAACCAACTGATGTTGAGAATTGTCAAAACAACATAATGAAAAAAAGAGCAGCAGTTTTACCATTTGCAGGATTCAGTTTATTTGACTCCAACCACAGATTTCAAAAGCTGAAGGCTGTTGCTAATTTCTACAATATCCGTAGCGTCCTTGAGAGTGGGGGGAGGTTCCACTCCAATCAATCGATACAGAACCATTAGTTCCTCGCCAAGTGAAGGTTGTAGTGTTGCTCTGTGACCCACAATTGCTCTCACTGAAAAAATTTGATCCCATAGTTGCTCCTCCTCATTCCTTGTTCTCTGGGATTTGCAGAAATATTAGCTAAAACCAGTGTTCATAAAGGAAAAGCTAATTTGATAAGGTTAAAATCATAAATTATAAATAGTGACAAGTTTTAAGTAACAAATGTTAAGTCGTTGCGGGTGAATGACATATTGCAAGCAAAAGTATTGTTGAAACACTAAATATTAGCATGCAGATTACGAAACTAAGTGTATCAGTTCATGAGCAAACAAGGAATGAAATTGATGGAACCGATAGCGAGTTATGAGTATCAAATGAACATAATATCTTACAACCTACATGTGAAAAGGATATGTCTAAGAACAAAATGAAGATATCAATGAGTTTTGAGATGATGCTAGATTTCTAGCTGAGGTACAAATGCGGGATAAAACACTAAAGTGAACTATTAGTGTGAATCCAAATATGTCATGCGAATCACACCCAAGGTATAGAGCATTGCATGGACGGGAAGAATAGAGAGAGAGGAAAAAAGTGCATAATAACACGAGTTTGGATAAAGTAAATTCAGTAGTCCTTATTGTCCAAATGACTTCTTATTTATAAGTTTCAATGATATCTAGTGTAAAATTATAAATTGTCCCTAGTTCAATAGGGATATTATAAGTTATTATTAAACTTCTTCATTTTTGTAACTGACTTCGACACTTTTTTATATTCATAACTGACGGTTGCAATATTTTGTATTCAACACTATTTTAAGAGAGCATTTAATGACTCGATACTCTTGTCACTTGGTCCGTTGATAGCATTTGATCAGCGAAAAGACATTTGGTCAACCAAAAGGTCATCAGTCCGCCCTTTTTAGAGAAATTATGAGTAGAGACCCTCATGTCGTTAAGATGAACTTGGTTCTTCAAGCAGAGGGTGTGTCAACCAACGAAGACTGACTGACAGCTCTTCTTAGACAAGGACCTTCTTAGAGGATCAGAAAGACGTTCCGCAGAGTGCCTTTTGGCCAACTTTGTGAGAAGTTTCGCAATCAAACTGCCCCTTAAATTGGGTTCCTTCTATTTCTTCATTCGATAGTGGTTGAGTTCGTTTAGCTCAGAGTTCCCAACCAAAGGAAACAAAGCTTTGCATTATTATCTTTTGATCATCTCGATGCCGAGTCATTTGGTGTTCACAAGCATAAATTGTAAGATTTACTCGAGATTTGTGCGGCTATATTTTTAATATACATATTTAGTTTTCCAATTCGCTAACTTCATGAAAGTTACAACTGCGACAAAAAAATAAGAATTAATTGTAAAAATTGACTTATTTATTGTGTAATAAGTGCTTGTAATGAATGAACTTTTTGGATTTTCGTGCCTACAGTCCATGTAAATAGAGCATGATTAGCACTTCTCCATCACTTCTTCTGAGTTTCTTGTCCTTCAATTAGTTGTTCTAAGGAGAGATTAATTATGACAAGCATTAAGAAATCTTTTGGTTGGACAGTAAATGAGGCTGTCATGATGAAGACCTTTAGAATTTCCACTGAAAAATTCCACCCTCCCAAGGATGTAGGGTAGTGAAAGAAACTAGAGTGTAGCTGGCCCATGATAAGGAAGAAAACAAAGGATGAGGGCCGACCGATAATATTAAAGAGACCAGAAAGAAAAGGACGGTCAGTCAGCTCAAAGAGACCATAAGGATGAATCTGACTGGATGGATAGAAGTAGGTGAAATATTTGGTCCATTGTGTGGAGGGATTCCAGAAAGCGGCTGAGTCATCTGACTCAATGCAGCTCCATTGTGAAATGAGGAGAAGGAGAAGAGCGGACGTGCACGCCACAGGTGCAATAGTCCTTGCCTTGGTGCCGATCTGTGAACGAGTGGCTCAACAACCGGTCTAGGTGGTCATAAAGACCCAGGTCTAGCTGCATTGGAGTACAGTTCTCTTTCCATTGGTTGCTGAGAGCAGCAAGCCTGATGTCTAATTGCTTCTTGGTTAGAGCATCCGATCCTTTGAAATGGAGTGGATCACTAGTATGAGAAAACAAGATTTTCTTTAATTGAGTAGATTTGTTTTTGTTTTGACATTTAATTATTCTTGCAGAGGAGACTGTGTAGATCATCGACTCATTGATGATGGTAGCCGACCATCCTCCCTGTTCAATAGGCGGCCCTATTCAATAGGCGGCCCTATTCAATAGGCGGCTGAGGGACCTTCTGTTATAGCTTGTGGCATAGGTGCCTCGGGACGTCTGTCTGGGCCTGAGGATGTTGAGAGGAAAACCGACAGTCAGCGAGGATCTTCAGCATCACTGGTTCACTGGTAAGACAAACCAATAAACTGCTTTGCTTGGGAAGCTTACTGTAGAGGGAGATCACCATAATAGATCTATAGGAAAAACTGAAAGCTCTTCATCAAGAAAATATTGTAGAGTTGGCAGCTCTTTGGGGGGGCTTAGCAATTCTGTGGATGGAGCTGACAGAGGTTTGAGCGACTAATTTCATCTCACGGATTCGAGCAGAACAAAAGAGTGTTGAGAGATTTAAATTTGGTGGGTGAGCCTTATATCAGAGTTTTGTAAGTCATGATCTTATATCAACCGAGACGGATAAAGATGCTAGTGTAAAATATTTCTTATCTTTAATAAAAAAGAGTTAATTTCACAAATTTTCAAATTCTCATGTCATTTTATTTTCTTGAATTTCATGTTGATTTCATGTGAATTTACGGATATTAACGTACGGATTTGTGGAGTTTCAAATTACCTGAATACCCAATATAAAAGGGTCAAAGAAAAATGGGGGTTAGTGTTTTTTCGAATATCTCTCTTCCTTCCCTATAGTCATTTCTTGTCACTCCTTTGGGTCGATTTATTTCAAGCAATTTCCATTACTTCCAAATATTCTCTACAACTATTTGGTTTGTTGCTACTAAGCGAGAAATCTTCCCTAACGTTGTTCAATGTGGAGCTTCTCGATAACACTTGTGTATATAACACAAGTATAGTACTAAAGGCAGTGGAGCCGGAATCAAGGGCGACTAATGACTTTGGCAACGATATAATCTTCTATCGAGACGAGTGTAGGTGGGGGCTTCAACTTTCATTTTGTCACAAGCTCTGATCAATGCTATACTAATATGAAGTATTCCCATGCAGATAAAGACAAATTCAATCACGATCGTGATTACCTTCATTATGTACTTGAGTGGATGGAGATCCCCTAGTTATGCGAGCTGTTCAAATATATGTTGTCTTTTAGAGTAGAGCCTGGCAGTTAAGTCTTTTTTAGATCAACCGGGAAGTTCTGTTTGGTCAATCTAGAAAACAAAATCAAATATTGGACAATTCAATTTTATTTTTGGGAATTTGCGAAGACTGGGGGACTGCCACTTGGCCAAATGGAGAGTTGTACTAAAAGAAGGGTCATATAACGAGTCATGGGGCTTGCATTGACATTCGTGCGCAAATAACTTCTAATTATTTAGTATGCTAATCCTAAGACAACACATTATTTGCCATTCTTTTTAGTAAAATTTGATATGGTTGACACCCAACAATGTGTTATAATGTGTCTATTCTCCTCTTCCGGTCATGTCATTACCTAGAATGGTGTTCACCATCGAGATTTTGCCGCTAGGACGATTTATCCAGTGCATAGGTAGTATTTTTCGACACATTTAGCTATTATTATGTGTTGTGCTATCTTGTGCTAGTCATGTGTTACCTTTTTGTTTTTCGGTGTGCTTGTATTCTTGTTGTGTGTGATAGTATATTAGGGCGATCTTCCGCAGGTATCGTGTCTATATTCACACATCCACACAATTATGGGGAAGCAAGTAATGTTTTCTAACCCTTGCTTTCAGATGTTAATAGCTCCCTTGATTATAAGACACTGCTTGTTATTTTGCGTTGCATGGTGTGTCCCACTAACATTTGTTTTATGCAGTTCGAGTCCTTTTTTTCTCTTTAATTTAATAGTCCTATGAGAGTCTGTATCGGAAATAATGTATGACATGAGTTTCGAGGCAGATGACGCACTGAACCACGTGACATGGGCCAGGAGTGGTAGCTCGTATCCCGTACCTTAAGTCCAAATTTTGCATTCTTGAATAGACTTAGGACTGAGCATGTATATGTAAAGTCTGCCACTTTTACTGCTTTTCCTGGATTATATTGTCGGTCTAGCGGCATTTTGCCTCTTTTATGTATTTTTCTGGAATGCTTCTTTTTCTTTTTCTCCTCGTGTGTCTTGCATGTTTAGAGCGCTTTATATTGTTTCTTTCTGTGTATTTGGACCTCGCGAAAAATGCAGTATAGGTTCATTAAAGATACTAAAATTCTAATTCTTCCTACATAAAAATCCTAATAATAAAAGATGAATATAATCTAAAATTTTAGGATTAAAACTTTCAAGATATTTCAAAATCAGTTTTTACTTTCTGCATAGTCTTCAGGCCAGTTTTAAATATGGATTGCATGTCTGACTATAACTCAATCATACTTAATAGTGCTTCCACGCTTAGAATTGTGATAGATAATTGCATCATACTTACATGTCCCAAGCAGAAGCCCCATTCTTCTCCAATCCGACTGGCACTGTATAACTTTGCTTAGGTGGTTGTCTAGCACGCTTAGGGTGTTAGAAGGTTTCCCAATCCAGACGGGGCATATGTCATCTTGTTGGAGCGTTTTCAGCTTTGTAGATGAACCTCCGCTTCTCTTTCTTTTCTTAGGCATCCTCATCACTTCCAAGTGTAAGACCCACCTCTTGGAGCCCCATCCGATATTCAGAAGAAAATGTTTCGTTCCTTTGACCTTAGGGCTATCGAGATTCCCCGTGGACGACGCAATTCATGGTTTGCTGAATGAGGATTTCAGAATGTGTTGGGCCGACTACCTTCACGATCAAGTAAACTTGGGTCTTAGTGGCTTGGGATGACGGGTTTGTGGTACCCTGATCTGACTACCTTTACCTTCAAGGTATTACTCTTTCCCTCTTTTGATTACCCCTGTTGAGCCCTTTTAACTCTTTTGCCTTAGTTGGCAGCACCGTAACGACCCGCGGCCGATGAGCTGTCGCCCATTTGGGATACGACGATTTATCCTCTGTCATTATGGCCTGGATGTGCTTTGACATGTAGGTATCCCCCGTCGAGATGATACGGTTATTTTACAAGTTGTGTATGCCGATAAGACTGTTACCCATGTGTGGACCGCGAGAGACTCACTCTCCGGCCCGTGGTGTAGCAAGAGCTTAGAAGCAACGAGGCATTCCTCCTGCAAAATAACCTCCCTTGATAGCCCTGTGCTAGTTGTCACTCTCAAGCAAGCAAAACCCCATTGGATCAAGAGTATTCTTGGGCAACCCCTAAGATGTAATTAACTAAGAGGGATATGTCCCCTTAGAAGCATGCATGCCCCAGAACAAAAACCTACAACCGACTCTCTGTTTTTTGAGTAGTTTATGTAAGTATTCTTTCGTGAATATCGGTTTAAGGTGCTTTCACGCGATCTTGTTTGGGTGGACACTCTTAACATATCCTTACGAGGTTTATCGCACGTAGACTCTCCACGTTTTGTGTTTTCTCTTGTTTGTTGAGTTGTTATATTTCTATTTTTATTCAGTTTCTCTCATCTTCGAATCACTGATATGATTCGGGAGGGAGATTTATTCGAATGAGGGAAATATATGATGATTGACAGACTGACAACTTCTTCTAAAATAAATGAACAGAAACAATCAATACGTGGTACTCTTTAACGCATTATTATTTGAAACGTATACTTGCGTGAGAAACCAACTTATTTCGCGATATGTTTTCGTCTCGTCACTATAACAACCATCTGGTTGGGGTGGTTATAGTGTTATAATTCACTTATAACATTGCTTCCATCAATTGGTAAGCATGTAAGGAGATTTACATGATTGTTGATGATGGCGTCGTTTAGATGCCCCATAGAACTAACGAAAGTAAGTCGGCCCAATTCTCTTTTTCTCGTTCAACTTTCCTCTTTAGCAAATTTAAAATTACTTTGTTAGCAGTGTGTCCATTTGTTTGGAGATGGTATACAGATAAAAACTTCAGGTTTAATCCTTAAATTTGACAGAAATCCTTTACCCTGGGTCAGCGAATTGTGTTTCATTGCTAGTGATAAACACGATTGATAAGCTACACCGATAAATGAAAAATCTGTCCAGATGAGGTACCAGATGACGTTCGTGATAAATTGAGCGAGGACCATTGTTTAGATCCACTTTAAAAGATAGTCCACGATGAATAAACGAAATTTCCATTAGCCATTTGAAGGAGGAAACAAGCCGATAATGTCAAGCCCCTAGACGTCGTAAGGCTAGAAAGTGATAATCGATTGTAGTTTGTGGGCCGACTGATGCTGCAACGAAGCATACTTTTGGCACTGCTCGTACCTCTTGAAAAACTCATCTTTATCTTTCATTAAGGTCGGCCAAAAGTAGCCTTAAAGTTAATTCCATTACTAAACTTCTATACAAACAAAAATTTAAATACCCATTTGTTTGGAGATGGTATACAGATAAAAACTTCAGGTTGAATCCTTAAATTTGACAGAAATCCTTTACCCCGGGTCAGCGAATTGTGTTTTATTGGTAGTGATAAACACGATTGGTAAGCTACACCGATAAATGGAAAATTTGTCCAGATGAGGTACTGGATGACGTTCGTGATAATTTGAGCGAGGACCATTGTTTAGATCTACTTTAAAAGATAGTCCACGATGAATAAACAAAATTTCCATTATCCATTTGAAGGAGGAAACAAGTCGATAATGTCAAGCCCCTAGACGTTGAAAGGCTAGAAACTGATAATCGATTGTAGTTTGTAGGCCGACTGATGCTGCAACGAAGCATACTTTTGGCACTGCTCGTATCTCTTGAAAAATTCATCTTTATCTTTCATTAAGGTTGACTAGAAGTAGCCTTAAAGGTGAATTCCATTACTAAACTTCTCAACCCGACTTATAGGAATTCACCAACTCACTTCATAGTCGAGCAAGGCAACGAGTATTTTACCAAAAGTGAAAAATCTAAGAAAAATTATTCATGGGAACCATTACCAATATGAGTTATTACCAACCAGAAAAAGGCAAAGAGAACAGATTAAGGATTTCTTAAAATTTAACTTAAATAAATACTTAATTTGTAATGAATAAGCTAACTTCACTCTGTAGATTGAGGGGGAAACAGGAAGAGAGAGAGAGAGAGAGAGAGAGATGGGACAATCATTTTCTCACAGAACTCTTCCTATTATTTGTGCTGGAATCATTTTCTTATTTTAGCTCTTTTGATGGTGTAAATTCACAAATAAATCAAGATCTAATATTTTATAAATCATGCTTAACTCAAACTACCAATAAGCCCCTAAGGTAGTGTTTGGTCGCAGACGCATATTTACGTTAACAGGTTTTATAAAATCAGCGAAATCCCGCATGTTCGCGGCGGAGGTGGAGCACGCTAGAAACGGCAATGTAAATCCATATAATCCGCCTCATAATCGGATTTGATAAGTCCAGATTTACGTCGCAGAGATAGAACGGGAGAGAATTGGATTCAATGGAAAGTTGCATTTGATTTTCTCTTATTTGGTGTTTGATTGGATTTAGGTGAATCCCATAGCTAAATCCCATTAAAAGTGTGCTACCAAATACCTCCTAAGTTCTTCTCCATTGAGTTCAATACAGATAATACAAACAAAATTGCCATCATTTTGACGAATCAAGTAATTAAAAACAAAAAGGAATATAAATTGGAAAGCATTACAAAACCTGAAAACTATTGGTCTCCTCGTGGGAATGCAAACCAGTCACACCAACATCAACCACGCCAACAGGAACTGGTTTTTCAAGACTTGTGAATTTCATAGAGCCAACCTTTTCCAAATTCTCAGCATTTTCATCCTTTGAGGCAACAATTACAGAAGACAAAACACCGTCAGACTTCAATGTGGGTGCACCAGTCCTGCGCTCCTCCGAGAACCCTAGGCTCTCCTCCTCTTCTCCACCGTCTTCCCTCTGTTCTTTCGTTACTAAAGCATCATTAGCCTTTCCTTCCCCACTTAGCTCAATAAAGGACAAGTCCTCCGACTTCAGCGTTGGGGGTTCAAGAAACATTTCGTGTCCATTGTCACCATCAAAGTTTCTCTCTATCAAATCCTCCGACTCCAGTAACTCTTCGTCGGCCTCTTGCTTCAAAGGTGGTATAGGAAGCAGGGCGCTCATAATTTTATCTGCGCACATGCATCCGGCCATATAGATTCCAAAGGGAACGGAGAAAAGGAGACCTAAACCTGATAAAAAGAAAATGGAAGGGATTATGACGGGCGCGGACGTGATTGCGACTCCGGCGATGGCAACCCTCTTTCCGATCGAGCCACTACGGCATTGGACGGCGGCGGCCAGGTTAGGCTTTCCCATCTCACCTTCCTCTTCCTCGATTTCGGCATCTGCCCGATCCATCGCACATCAACACCGTCATGGTTGCTCGAGTGGATGAGTATGATATGAGAACATGCCCGCACGTGTCAGTACGGAAGACACGTAGCGAATGCTCAGAAATAGGAAGCGGTCGTTTTTATTTATGTTCATTACAAAATATTGACATTAACAAATCACATGGATCAAGTATTGATGTGATTTTTTAAACCATCCTTGGAAGCATTTATGGCTAAATAATTAAGATTGTAATAAAAATTGAATATGAATTTGAGTTTTATCATAAGTATTGATAATTGAGGGAGAATTAAGAATGGAAGAAAATGGAAGAAAGAGAATATTATATTTATAAATAGTAATGATTTGGGTGCTCTTGTATGTAATCACCCCTTTTTTATTGAAATAATAGTCGAACTCAATTTATTTGTAAGGAGAAAGTACCCATAAAAAGGTGGTTAGAATGGGCTGCATAAAATATAACTTTATGGAGTAGCTCAAGAAACAAATTTTAATTTAATTTTGGGGTTTGCTAAAACGAAAAAAAGTCGAAGTAAATTACCATCACAACAAGGAAAAGTTAAAAAAACAAAATAAAATTGAAGAACTCGGTAGCAATTCTAGCATTAAATGTCTGTGATAAAGCTAGAAATGTGTAGCAAGATTCTAGTAGTATGTTTATTATGCTTAGGGTTTATTTGTGGTAGCTGTAACTTATTAATAAACTGTCTTAGATAAGATGACTGACTGGTTATTTTTTGCAGTTTGAAAACAGTTGTACGGCTGTTATTTCCAGACAAATGATCATTCTACTTCTGTGTAGTAATGTTAAGCTGTTATAGCAATACATTTGATACTTCAGAAGCAAAAATCTACTTCATAACAGTANCCATGGTTGCTCGAGTGGATGAGTATGATATGAGAACATGCCTGCACGTGTCAGTACGGAAGACACGTAGCGAATGCTCAGAAATAGGAAGCGGTCGTTTTTATTTATGTTAATTACAAAATATTGACATTAAAAAATCCATGGATCAAGTATTGATGTGATTTTTTAAACCATCCTTGGGATGCATTTATGGCTAAATAATTAAGATTGTAGTAAAAATTGATTGTGAATTGGAGTTTTATCATGAGTTTTGATATTTGAGGGAGAATTAAGAATGGAAGAAAATGGAAGAAAATGGAAGAAAGAGAATATTAGATTTGTAAATAGTAATGATTTGGGTGCTCTTGTATGTAATCACCCCTTTTTTTATTGAAATAATAGTCGAACTCAATTTATTTGTAAGGAGAAAGTACCCATAAAAAGGTGGTTAGAATGGGCTGCATAAAATATAACTTTATGGAGTAGCTCAAGAAAAAAATTTTAATTTAATTTTGTGGTTTGCTAAAACGATAAAAAGTCGAAGCAAATTACCATCACAACAAGGAAAAGTTAAAAAAATAAAATAAAATTGAAAAACTCGGTAGCAATCCTAGCATTAAATGTCTGTGATAAAGCTAGAAATGTGTAGCAAGATTCTAGTAGTATGTTTATTATGCTTAGGGTTTATTTGTGGTAGCTGTAACTTATTAATAAACTGTCTTAGATAAGATGACTGACTGGTTATTTTTTGCAGTTTGAAAACAGTTGTACGGCTGTTATTTCCAGACAAATGATCATTCTACTTCTGTGTAGTAATGTTAAGCTGTTATAGCAATACATTTGATACTTCAGAAGCAAAAATCTACTTCATAACAGTAAAAAGGAAGATGTGCATCTTACTTAACACTAAGTGTCATGATTACTAAAATAAACAAAAAAAACTTTTAAAATAATATTTAATAATATGATAATATTATTTTTAAAATGCAGATGACGTATGTCACGAATTACATTGTCCTTCAGGGATACTATCCATTCTCGATCACACAAGACGGTGGAACCTGTAAGGCTGTCTGTCCACCGGAAGAACTCACATTTCTCCATGATTCTCCGCAAGCCCTGTAGAACTATCTCTCATAGCTATTTGATAGACTCAATGTCAGCAAAGAAGTATGAAATCTTGTCGGCACTACTTTTGGTTGATGAGTTGCCCGTAAGAAGTTGTCGGTCACGAGAATCAAAATCCCATCGCCCGCTTCGGAAGGATATTTTAATGTTTAGAAAAATATGAAATCAAACTGACCCCATATTTTTCATAATTTAAATGAAATAGTGTTGTACCTCAAACCATGTATCTATCTTGAAGGGTAAACACAAGACTTGAGCATGAGACTCGATCAAATAAACTGAGAAATATATGACGTTCGTTTGGTTTGCGAAACTTTTTTATTTACTGACAATTTCCCTTATTTAATATGAAGAATTAAATAGGGTTTATATTAAGTTGGTTTCGAACGAGCTTCCTCTAAGGGCAAGCCCCTATAGTTNCGGCCGGGTTAGGCTTTCCCATCTCACCTTCCTCTTCCTCGATGTCGGCATCTGCCCGATCCATCGCACATCAAAACCGCCATGGCTGCTCGAGTGGATGATTATGACATGAGAACATATCCGCACGTGTCAGTACGGAAGACACGTAGCAAATGCTCAGAAATAGGAAGCGGTCGTTTTCATTTATGTTAATTACAAAATATTGACATTAAAAAATCACATGGATCAAGTATTGATGTGATTTTTTAAACCATCCTTGGATGCATTTATGGCTAAATAATTAAGATTGTAATAAAAATTTAATATGAATTGGAGTTTTATCACAAGTTTTGATATTTGAGGGAGAATTAAGAATGGAAGAAGATGGAAGAAAGAGTATTAGATTTGTAAGTAGTAATGATTTGGGTGCTCTTGCATGCAATCTCCCCTTTTTTATTGAAATAATAGTGGAGCTCAATTTTACCAAAAAAGTGGTTAGAATGGGCTGCATAAAATATAACTTTATGGAGTAGCTCAAGAAAAAAAATTTTAATTTAATTTTGAGGTTTGCTAAAACAATAAAAAGTCAAAGCAAATTACCATCACAACAAGGAAAAGTTAAAAAAAATAAAATAAAATGAAAGAACTCGGCAGCAATCCTAGCATTAAATCTCTGTGATGAAGCTAGAAATGTGCAACAGGATTCTAGTAGTATATTTATTATGCTTAGGGATTATTTGTGGTAGCTGCAACTTATTAATAAACTCTTGTAGATAAGATGACTGACTAGTTGTTTTTTGCAGTTTGAAAACAGTTGTGCGGCTGTTGTTTCCAAACAAATGATCATTCTACTTATGTGCAGTAATGTTGTTTGTAATAGAACTGTTATAGCAATACATTTGATACTTCAGAAGCAAAAATCTACTTCAGTACAATATAAAAAAGAAGATATGCATCTTACTTAACAGTAGTGTCAAGATTACTAAAATAAACAAAAAATTAAAATAACAGTTAATAATACAATAATATTATTTTTAAAATGCATACGACCTATGCCATGAATTACATTGTCCTTCAGGGATACTATCCATTCTTGATCACTCAAGATGGTGGAACCTGTCAGGCTATCTGTCCACCGGAAGAACTCACATTTGTCCATGATTCTCCGCAAGTACTGTAGAACTGTCTCTCACAGCTATGTGGCAGATGCAATGTCAGCAAAGAAGTATGAAGTCTACAATGGCACAGAAATCCTTGGGTGGTCCAAGAAATCTTAGAACTCATCTTTCCTTAATGCTTTAAAAAACTTCCATTAGTCAAAACACTAGTAGAAATAGATAAAAGAAAAAAATAATTACAATTTTTGTACAAGCATGAGGTCGTAGAGAACTCAGTATACCATAAGAAATTTGTCTCTACAAGAAGTCAACATACTTTGTTAAAAAATGGTTCTTGGTTGCCTTTAACTCACGTAATACCAAGCTTGTGTATCACACATGCATATCACCAAAAAATATTATCCAAAAGAAACTTAAAAAAATTATTGCCAAAAAAATGGTTGCCTTCAATAGGATTTTACATGTGACACCAACAAACACCGACAAGCAGGGCCTCTAGAAGAACTCATCAGGTTGAACGTCTCATCATTGCCATCTGATCCACCTAAAAATTATTTATTTTTAGTGTACATTTTGTGCTCATTTTATGCATATTTTTAATGATATTATACTTTAATGGAATGTATTTTCAATATTTTTATCTTTAGGTACAAGAAATAGACTTTTGATGAAAATTAAGCAAAAATAGTGCAATTTGGAGCCAAATTGAGCAAAGAAGAAAATTTTGATCAAGTGCATTTCAATATGACTTTCCATGTTTAATCTACTTCATATTATTCCATGTTTTGAATGAAATTAAACTTTAAAGAAAGGTTGTTTTCATATATATCTTGTAGGTATACCAATCTGAAACTCAACGGAGCTGAAACAGGATAAAATAGAGTTGAAACTGGGCGAAACAGTGGAGTTGCACGCAGTGTGGCATTATAGCACCCAGAATAGAGTTATAGCACCAGGCACAGGTGTTATAGTGCTCCAAACTTGCTTTTTAGAACCCGAGATGGTTATTGGACGGCTTTTGGGCGATTATGGGCCATTCTGAGATGTTCTGGAAGCTTCTGGACAACTTGCATGCCCCATGGAGCGATTCAATGAATCTAGATACCTAAAAAAGATTTTTTTATGAAGAGTTGTTTCTCTTGGAATGAAAGGGTGTGTCTCTTGGATGAAAGGGTGTGTATTTTGGAAAAAGGAGGTGTTTGGCTCCTCTTTAAATAGAGGGGCTTGGTGCCTCTCATGGGAAGTAATTAGAGGAGTTTAGAGAATTCATTAGGAAGTGTTTTAGGAGGAGTTTGGTGTGAGTTTATGGAGATGTATATTTCTTCATTTTATGGATAGATTGGTAAAGGATTTTGAGAGATATGAGCAAGAAAGTATGAGCAGCGCATAGATCAGTAGGAGACTTTGTTGGAGAGATTTTTCTTCTTTCTTTTCAGAGAGAAAATGCTAAGTATTATGTTCTTCATTTCCTTTTAATTATTGTAAATACTTTCTAGTGGATTTTCTTTTATCTAAATGAAGTTTTCTACTGTTTTTTATCCATATTTTGTCAGTAGTTTTCCTTACTCTTTTCTTTTAATATGAAATAGTGGCATGAATAGGAAAATTTGTTTTATGATAGAGTTCTTTTTATTTTCATGTGATGAGTAATATCTCGTTTACTTCATTGACATAAATTAAGTGGAAATAAGTCATGTTAAATTTTTTTGCATGTGAAACTAAGACTCAGGAGAGCAGTGATCTTGCATCTTGAGTGCACTCACATTGATCGACTGACTAGTAAATTAGTTAGTTGGAAATACAACTTTTAAGGAAATATAATTTAATGATCTATTTCTTATAGATGCTTCTATGTGACATATAAATGCATAAAACTAATAGAAAAATAAACATAGATATATGCTCGAAAGAGGGTAGGTAGACATATGTTCCTTATTGGCACATAACTTATTACTTAATTCTATCAATTCTTTTTATTGTTGATCCATCATCTTCATTATACTTTTCTTTTGCAATGAAATATATGCATGTTTAGGAATTTAGATTTGCTTAGAATTTCTCCTAATTTATTAATGTGATGGTATTTTCACTGTCTTTTAATTAATTTGTAAATTAAATACTTGTGAGGTTAAAATCAGTTAAGAAACATAATGACCCGAGAGGGCTATGATTTTACCCAACTAGTGGATACCACACTTCATTCTAGGCAGAGCCATGGTGATCGCCTAAGGGGGAGTGCAAATAAATAGAAAGATAAGTTTTTATGGGCGTAGAAATGGTTAGTTCTAGAGTGACATGCTAGATTCTTATCAATTTGGCTAAAAGTTTAGTACACTTACTCTGAGAATTGATCATCATAGTAGCATAGGCTTAAGGGCATCTAGAGGTGAGAGGCTAGATAGTTCTAATGCAGAATCTAGATGTTAAGGAATCAGCCTTAAGGTAGCTAATGTTCTTTGCTAGCACCGGGAGGGGGTAAAGAATATGTATACTCCTATTTGTCACTAACTACATTAAATCGTAAACATTTCATTCTTTCACATTATCTAGGTTATTGCACAAGAAGGGTATTCTTGAACATCTCAAAATTCTCTAAACCAAATTATTCAGATAAGTTATTTTAGATTTAATATTTCAATTTAAGATTAGTCGTGACAAAAACCACTTTAATCGATATTCCAAACTAAGGCCTGATAGTAGTAGACTAGAATTAGCCTAAAGGATTTCTTACTTCGCTTCTCTATAGGATCAATATTGGGGTTTTGAAAAAAAAAACCCTATCTTACTCAAAACGATACGTATACTTGCGTTGTACCCTAATGCGTAAACTATTTTCTAAATTTTATAACATTTTAATTTTGCACACTAATCGCTAAATATAAATTAAGTCAAGTTTTTGTCCATCTTTTGAAAGCTAAATTACTGTGTAATTGCGGGTCGAGTCAAGTTTTTTGCTCCGTTGTCGGGGTAGCTTCAGTAAGAACTTTTAGGAGAATTTTAGTTAAACCTATAAGACTTAGATATAGAAGCTATAGTATTATAGTGTATTTAATTATTGTGTGTTTATTTTTAAAAAAAAAATCTAAAATAGCAAAAATAATTTTGATATATATCCTATTAGCTAAGCCTTTGGATATGCGTAGTTCATGAGCTACAAACTATAAATTATACGACTCAGATCAAGAGAGAACTTTTAAGAGGATTATGAATAAGAAAAGATTGCATGAATTTAATATAAAAACGATGGATCAACAAAACTATGACTATTCAGTTTTGGATTATAATGCTAGTAGCTTCGACAAAGTAAACCCCAATAACGTAGCAAATTTTCATGAAAATATGCTGACTATTTTAACTTCTCAGGGTGCAAATATTGTGAGGAAGTTAGATCCATATGTAGTAAGTTATTCTTAATGGCCCCCAAATATAGAGGAAAATTCATTTTGATAATTGATCGAGACTAATTCTTGTGAAACTAGCCATGAGTTATAAAGTCCTTATTTTGATTATTATAACCCAGGTTGGGAAATTTATTCAAAATTTAACTAAATAACTATTTTGGAGGAGAAAACCAATTGTGGAAAAATAATCAATATAATCAGATATGTGATTGGAATAATCAGCATGATAATGATGGACTTTCCTTTCCTTATAGATTTAACTCTAGCCATAAGACGTGGAGAAGGAATTACGATTAGAAGAGGTTGTGATTCAAATAACGAGTCAGTTGGAAAGTCAAGGAGTCGCAATAAGGAATATAGAAAACCAACTAGGGCAGATTATTAATTTAATTAGCAGTTACCCCTAGATATTTTACTTAGTGACCATGAGACAATCCTTAAGGAGAAGAATGGTGAAAGTTATCCAACTAATTAGTGGAAGAGAATTGGAGAAGATGGTTTGAATCAATGTTGAGTTGCAAAAAAAGGAAAATGAGATTTAAAGACCAATGAAAGAAATTCCTAAGGGATTAGAAAAACCTATTTTATCAATTAAGATAAATATAGAAAGACTACCTCAACTATTTCCTTAGTCTCAAGGAGAAGAATTGGAAGATAACTTGAAACAGAAGAGCAACCTAGTAGAATTTGATCCAAAATCTGAAAAACCAAGAGAGAATCCAATCCAAATTTTGGGAGATTCTGAATTATCATATAGAGATCCATTTCTTATAAATCCTAAAGAGGATATTAATATGAAAATTGAGAAAATCATTAGAAGAATATTGGATCTAGAAAGTATCATGAGGAATTATAATCTGAATTAATCTTAAAAGAAAAGGCTAACTAAAAAACTAAAAATTGAGGATATTGTAGAAAATCCTAGATTCAGAAAAGATTAAGCTATCGATCAAGGATTGATTAAATGGAATTTTGATCCAGAAGGAATCATTTGTCGAGCTGAAGACATTCAACCAAGCGCTTTATGGGAGGCAACCCATAATTATCGGTGTGCTTTGATTTAGTATGCTTAAGAGTCATGATTGTCAGTGTTGTATTATGATTGCTTTTTTATGGATTGATCAATTTGATTGAAGTTAGTGGATGTTTGGATCGTTTGTGGATTGATATGATCTTTGTGTCATGAGGAAGGCGATTCCTCAACTTCTTATTATGACTAAACTCGATTATTTTCTCTTTTAGTAGTTGGATTAATGATTCTACTACCACTCGGGTCTCAACCGGACTTGAGTTTTTACAAAAGACATCTTGAATTTGAACAGTTCAATTCCATCTCAATTTTGTTACTTCCTTTCTTTGACCTTGTTTTCATTTGATAGGAGTCATGAACCTGTTTGATGAGCAACATGTGGATGATCTTATACTACCCTTATAATTGTTGGAAGTGCTTAATTAAAAGGATAAGGTGATGCCTGAGGTTGGTGCTTGAGAGTCAATATATCAATGAAAATTGTATTCATGGGATTAGACTATATAAAATCATTTATAAGTACCCAATTTTTTAGTGTAGTAATTCCGTTAGAAATCGGAAGTAAGATAATGAGATGCGATGAGTTAAAGAAATAATTGACCTCATTTATCATGTGTGTTTGCGTTACAACAATATATAAGGCATGAAGAACACACACACACACACACACACACACACACACACACACACACACACACACATATATATATATNCTTTTTTGATTTGGGCTTGTAGTGCTTTTAAATATGTTCAATTTTTAACTATGTTTACTTTTCTAATCCTCATTTAATCAGATTTTATTTAGCTTATGTCACTACTAAGCCCTTTAGACTTTTGATAGATGTCTTAGTTATATTTTGAAAGACATTGAATTTTTAGGTGATGATGATTCATTATCAAAATTTTTAAAATTCATTTTGAATCATTAAATAGGGGTATTAAATTGGTGAGTTATTAACACCCAAAATCATACCCCTGAGTCTAGGATCATTTAATTTGATAGACTCCCAAAGTTTGTTAATTTAAGAAAAATTACAAATTTATCCTTTAATTAATAAAAATGAGATTGGTTTCTATCAATTAATCCCCTTGTGTTTCAATCATCCAAATATGTTGATTAAGATTAGAGATTGTCCATTCCACTTTCTTGAATTAAGCCTAAATGTTAATTAAGGCTAAATCTTTAAAATTACACTTTTGCCCCTAAGGCTCTAATACTTCATAATTCATCAAATTTAATTCAAATGACTTTGAAATTTGCATCCCATCTCACTCATGGGTCAATTAATATATCAGAGAAGAAAATGTGATTTTTCAAATTTTAATTTAATTTATAAATTTATTTATATGCAAAAATAAGGTTTTTTAAATAAAAATCCATAACTTGACCAAGGCAAAGCCTATTCCCTTGAAATTCTTATTGGTGGTAGACTTTGACCAGAGAACTATTTGGACCAAGTTTCATGATTTATTGAGTTATATCTAAATTATTACGATTATTTTAATTTTTGGAGCATTTATTAACTATAAAATATTTTAAATATGGAAAATTAAGTTTTTTATTTTTATTAAATATTTCTGAGGTCAAGGAAACCAGAGAAATAAATTTCACATTTTTCCAATTTTTTCTTTGAATTATTAGAATTACTTTAGTGAAAATCTATTTTTAGTTATTAGAATTATTTTAGTGAAAATCTATTTTTAGCCTTTAAAAATTATTTTAGGTTTCAAAATTCAATATCTTCACTTGAAAAATTAGAAAAAAATATTCCAATTGTTCCTAAGTTCATATTAAACANTTTTAGTGAAAATCTATTTTTAGCCTTTAAAAGTTATTTTAGGCTTCAAAATTCAATATCTTCACTTGAAAAATTAGAAAAAAATATTCCAATTGTTCCTAAGTTCATATTAAACAATTTAGAATATTTCCATGAATTTTATTATTTTTTGTAATTTTTCTTATTTTTTAATTATTTAAATATTAAAAAAGAGGCTAAAAAATGAAATTTTTATTTTAATTACTATTTTATTTTTAAAAAATTCCTTTAATCACAGAGAACTCCAAAAACCAATTTTTATAATTTTTTTAGTTATCTTTTTGTTATCAAAAATCATTTTAGTGTTAAAAAAGACATTTAACATAGAAAATCAATTTGAGTTTTCAAATGAGCTNAAGGCTAAAAATGAAGTTTTTATTTTAATTACTATTTTATTTTTAGAAAATTCCTTTAATCACAGAGAACTCCAAAAACCAATTTTTATATTTTTTTTAGTTATCTTTTAGTTATCAAAAATCATTTTAGTGTTAAAAAAGACATTTAACATAGAAAATCAATTTGAGTTTTCAAATGAGCTCCAAATGTTTTGAAATTTTTATGAGTTCTCTGAACCTCAAATTAGAGTGGAGATTAAAAATCAAGTCATTTAAATGTTTGTATTTCCCAATATAATTTTCTTTTTTTAGGGTTTTGCGTAAATTAAGTGTATTCTTAATGACTTAACCCATGCAAAATTTTTCAAAGGATTCNTAGGGTTTTGCGTAAATTAAGTGTATTCTTAATGACTTAACCCATGCAAAATTTTTCAAAGGATTCTCTAGTCATAGAAAACCTTCCAAAATTTTCTTGGATTTTTCTACAAAACATGCTAATTATTATGATTAATTTATGCAAATAATAAACATAAACTTAAAAAATATAGATCTCTGTTTAGAAGTCTCCTCTGACTTTGGAAAAATCAGAGAATGTTCCCTAAGATAGAGGCAACAACATTCCAAAATTTTAAGCTATGGTGAAATGTCTACATGCATGGAGAATTAAAAGACTCAAAATAGTGTTTAATTAATTAAAAATAAAATATACATCCAATAAATTTTAAATCATTTTCACATTGTTCTCCTCTGTTCACTGAGCAAGTGGGTATTTTCATTTTATTTTTTTTTATTTTTCTTCACTAAGATATGGATTTTTGAAGTTAGGGCTATTTAAATAAATCAAATAAATCCCTATTTTTCTATTTGAATGCGCGGCGCCACCTCATCCTAGGCAGCTCCAAATGCTACACGTGGCGCGCTTCCATTCGACGCCACCATCCATGCCAGCTGCTACACATCCCGCCTTTTCAATCCATCCCTCCATTCGGTGCGATTAGAACCATCCGTGCAGTACACACGCGACCCAACGGCGCGTGGTCATTGTCTCCAATGCCTTAGCCCGAGAACCATCCATTTTCAAAGCTTAAGATTTCACTCATTTCTCAACCAAATTAGGTGAGGTTTGTATCTAATTGCTCGTCTAAGTGTGACGAACACATCCATACGGTAATCAAGCCATTAAATTAACTCTAATCAAATGGAGAATCAAAATAGGCTCGGGAAGAGGGAAAATTCAATAACTTTGCTCTGAGAGGGAAGCTTCAATCAGAGGTGCTTGGCACGTTCGTGAAGGTCCAAGGAGGGTAGGGATTGAGCCTCTTGTTGTGGTGAAAGGTCTAGGTATGAATTCGACCAGGCTCGATTTCAGGTGTTGGTCTAGAGCTATGCTAGTGGCTCTATATGAGGGGGATTTGATGGAGCTTTGTCTTCTTTCACTGTGGTGATTGTGTGGGTGAGTTTAATTTGATTTTGGTGGAGTGTAGAGGTGTGGAGAGCTCTGTCTTGTCTCTGGCAATGTNATTCAATAACTTTGCTCTGAGAGGGAAGCTTCAATCAGAGGTGCTTGGCACGTTCGTGAAGGTCCAAGGAGGGTAGGGATTGAGCCTCTTGTCGTGGTGAAAGGTCTGGGTATGAATTCAACCAGGCTTGATTTCAGGTGTTGGTCTAGAGCTATGCTAGTGGCTCTATATGAGGGGGATTTGATGGGGCTTTGTCTTCTTTCACTGTGGTGATGGTGTGGGTGAGTTTAATTTGATTTTGGTGGAGTGTAGAGGTGTGGAGAGCTCTGTCTTGTCTCTGGCAATGTAGTGGTTGGGTTGCACTGTGGAGGTCTCAAAGAAGCTCAGGGAGTGATTTTTGAAGGATCTCCTTGAGAAAATTTCAGCACCCTCCCATTGTACATGGAGGTGAGCTTTTATAAAAATGGCTTAGGGTGGCTGTCATGGCCAATTGAGGGGTGAAAAGGGTTGCCTATGTGGAGAGCAGAGAGACACTAAACTTAAAATTGGATGAGGTGGCATCATGGTTTGAATTGGGTTTGATTCCATGGGGGTGGCTCACAGTTTTGGTGTTTTCCAGCCACTAGGCCAGCCGGCCAGGCCAGGGGAGGTGGCTAGGAGGTCAGGTGGGTCAGGGGAATCTGTCATAGTAATTAAATGGGTTGGTGTTTAGTTTTGACAAAAAAAAAATACTTGGCCTAAGTAAATTTGGATTCAAATCCCTTGATTTGGGGATCCCTTGGTCCATGGCTCATTTGGGTGGTTCCATGGGGTTTAGGTCTGGTTNCCAAAAAAAAATCCTTGGCCTAAGCAAATTTGGAATCAAATCCCTTGATTTGGGGATCCCTTGGTCCATGGCTCATTTGGGTGGTTCCATGGGGTTTAGGTCTGGTTAATAAGGTTTAAATTTTGATTGTGGTGGTTTTGGGTTGGCCAATTTGGTTTGATTGGGTCAATTTTTGGTAAAGGGGTCCATGTAGGTCAATTTGGCTTAAAGTGGGTTTGGGTTAGGCTAGCCATTACCATGAGATGATTGTAATGAAGATTTTTGGTGAAGGATTGAAATGATTTGGAGTTCAATTGGGGGTTCAATTTGAGGGATTTTGGAATTTTGATCAATTTTGGCATGTTGGGCTAGAATTGGGTCTAGATTGGGCTAGGCTTGGGCTTAGTCCAAATTGATTATTGATAATGGTCAATAGGAATGTCGTGAAGAGTTTTCAACATGAATTGGGTTCCAATTTTGGGGCTAAGGCATTCAATTTGATGGAATTTGGGGGCATAGTCAATTTGGGGCAAATTTGGGAATTTTTGGATTTAAGTTGAAATTAAATGAAATTTGGGGGCATAGCCAATTAAAGGTCAAGTTTGATGTTTAGGAATGTTATGAAGAGGTTCAACATAATTTGTGACAAATTGAGTAGGTTATAGGTTCAATTGTGTGAGATCAAGTCATATGGCCAAAATTGAGGGTTTGACTCATATCAAAATTGGGCTCAAAGCATGGGCCAATTGAGCTTGGCTTTGGTTTAGATTGTTCATATGGAAGGTGAATTTACGTTTAGAATTTAAATTGGGGGAAATTGGGCCCAAAGTGATGGACATTTGAGGAGAATTTAGGGAAATTGGGCCCTTAAAGGCAATTTGGGCGTTTTGGTCAAAATGGTAAAATTAGTCAAATTGGGTCATGTGGTAGTTGAAAAAAATGGAATTGGGAATATTTGGAAGGTTTTGGAAATTTTTAGGATTTTTTTGGAATTTTTGAAATTTTGGGCTAAGAAGGGACATTTTGGTAATTTGACAATTTTTGGTGATTTTGGGTAATTTGGATATTTTCAAAATATTTTAAATGATTTTTGAACCAATTTGGGTATTTTGGGTAAAATTGGGAATTTTGGCCACATTTAGGGTTTCAAGGGTTTTTAGGTAATTTGGGGGAGTTTAGGGGCAAAAAAGGCCAAGTTGATTATTTTTGGTAAAATTGAGGTGCCACCCACCATAGCGAGCTATGGACCAATGGAAACCCCATTTGGGTCCTCTATATACTGGTCTTAGCTAAACCCTAGCCGAGGGCCNGACCATAATGAGCTATGGACCAATGGAAACCCCGTTTGGGTCCTCTATATACTGGTCTTAGCTAAACCCTAGCCGAGGGCCAGAGGGTTTAGGGGACCATCTACATGAATCTCCCAAAGTATTAAGGGATCAAAGCCATGAAATTTTGGGTTTAAATTTTGTGAGTGATTGTGAGTGAGGTGAGTGCAAGTAAGTTCCTTAGCCCTAGAACAACACCTAAAGTCAACCCTAAGGGAAAGCAGTCCTATAGGAACTCTCCTTGGGCTCCCCCATAATGACCCCACCTACAAGGTGCTAGAGGTTAGGACCAATATGTANGATTAAAGGATCAAAGTCATGAAATTTTGGGTTTAAATTTTGTGAGTGATTGTGAGTGAGGTGAGTGAAAGTAAGTTCCTTAGCCCTAGAACAACACCTAAAGTCAACTTTAAGGGAAAGCAGTCTTATAGGAACTCTCCTTGGGCTCCCCCATAATGACCCCACCTACAAGGTGCTAGAGGTTAGGACCAATATGTAGAGCTTCAAGTTGAGTAAAGAAGAGTTTGAAATTTCTAATGGAGAGGATTCCTTTTCTAGTTTTCTAGGAATAGTCAACAGGAAAGTCCCATGGCTAGACCCTAGGCTACTAAAGAGTAAAAACTATACCTCAACCAAAAGTGAGGTCAACAAGTCCACAATGGCACGAAAATCCTCAGGAGGTCCAAGAAATCTTAGAACTCATCTTTCCTTAATGGTTTAAAAAACTTCCATTTGTCAAAACACTGGTAGAAATAGATAAAAGAAATAATTAATTACAATTTTTATACAAGCATGAGGTCTTAGAGAACTCAGTATACCAACCAACAAATCTATCTCTAGAAGAAGACAACATACTTTCTTAAAAAATGATTCTTGGTTGCCTTTAAATCACGTAATATTGAGCTTGTGTATCACACATGCATATCACCAAAAAATGTCATCCAAAAGAAACTTAAGAAAAAGTATCGCCAAAAAAAAAGAGAGGAACGCGGTCGCCTTCAATAGAATTTCACATGTGACACCAACAAATACCGACAAACAGGCCATCTAGAAGAACTCATCAGGTCTAACGTCTCATCATTGCCATATGATCCACCTAAAAATANTGCCTTCAATAGAATTTCACATGTGACACCAACAAATACTGACAAACAGGCCATCTAGAAGAACTCATCAGGTCTAACGTCTCATCATTGCCATATGATCCACCTAAAAATACTTGTTTTTAGTGAACATTTCATGCTCATTTTATTCAACTTTTTAATGATATTACACTTTAAGTGCATGTATTTTGCATATTTTTATCTTTAGGTACAATAAATGGACTTTTGGTGAAAATTAAGCAAAAATAATGCAATTTGGAACCATATTGAGCAAAGATAAAAATTATCTCACGCATTTCAATATGACTTTCCATGTTTAATCTGCTTCATATTTATTCCATGTTTTGAATGAAATTACACTTAGAAGAAAGGTTGTTTTCTTGTCTATCTTGTATGTATACCAATCTGAAACTCAACGGAGCTGAAACGGGACAAAATGGAGCTGAAACAGGGCGAAACAGTGGAGTTGCACGCAGGATGGCATTATAGCACCCAGAATGGAGTCATAGTGCTAGACACAGGCGCTATAGTGCTCCAAACTTGCTTTATAACACACGGGATGGTTATTAGACAGCTTTTGAGCGATTTTGGGCCATTCTGACATGTTTTGGAAGCTTCTGGACAACTTGCATGCCTCATGGAGTGATACAATGAATCTAGATACCTGGAAAAGATTTTTTATGAAGATATGTCTCTCTTGANCAATGCAATTTGGAACCATATTGAGCAAAGATAAAAATTATGATCTGACGCATTTCAATATGACTTTCCATGTTTAATCTTCTTCATATTTATTCCATGTTTTGAATGAAATTACACTTTGAAGAAAGGTTGTTTTCTTGTCTATCTTGTATGTATTCCAATCTGAAACTCAACGGAGCTGAAACGGGACAAAATGGAGCTGAAACAGGGCGAAACAGTGGAGTTGCACGCAGGATGGCATTATAGCACCCAGAATGGAGTCATAGTGCTAGACATAGGCACTATAGTGCTCCAAACTTGCTTTATAACACTCAGGATGGTTATTAGACAGCTTTTGAGCGATTTTGAGCCATTCTGACATGTTCTGGAAGCTTCTGGACAACTTCCATGCCTCATGGAGTGATACAATGAATCTAGATACCTGGAAAAGATTTTTTATGAAGATATGTCTCTCTTGAAGTGAAAGGGTGTGCTCTTGGATGAAAGGGCGTGTCTTTTGGAAAAAATAGGTGTTTGGCTCCTCTTTAAATAGAGGGGCTTTGTGCCTCTCATGGGAAGTAATTAGGGGAGTCTAGAGAATTCATTAAGAAGTGTTTTAGGAGGAGTTTGGTGTGATTTTATAGAGATGTATATTTCTTCAATTTCTGGAGAGATTGGTGAAGGAATTTGAGAGATATGAGCAAGGAAGTATGAGCGGCGCATAGATCGGCAGAAGACTTTATTAGAGAGATCTTTCTTCTTTCTTTTAGAGAGAAAAGACTAAGTATTGTGTTCTTTATTTCCTTGTAATTGTTGTAAACACTTTCTAGTGGATTTTCTTTGATCTAAACAAAGTTTTCTGCTATGTTTTATCAATATTTTGTAAGTAGTTTTCCTTACTCTTTTCTTTTAATATGAAATAGTGGCATGTGTAGGAAAATTTATTTTATGATAGAATTATTTTTATTTACATGTGATGAGTAATATCTCCTTTACTTCATTGACATAAATTCAGTGACAATAAGTTATGTTAAAATTTTTTTCATGTGAAACTATGTCTCAGGAGAACAGTGATTTGCATCTTGAGTACACTCACATTGATCGGTTGACTAGTAAAATAGTTAGTTGGAAATATAATTTAATGATCTGTTTCTATTAGATGCTTCCAGGTGACAGATAATTGCATAAAACTAATAGAAAACTAAACATACATATATGCTAGAAAGAGGGTTGGTAGACATATGTTCCTTATTTGCACATAACTTATTACTTAATTCTATCAATTCTTTTTACTGTTGATGCCATTATCTTCATTTTACTTTTCTTTTGCAATGAAATAGATCCATGCTTAGGAATTTAGATTTTCTTAGAAATTCTCCTAATTTATTAATGTGATGGTATGTTCACCGGCTTTTAATTGATTTGTAAATTGATTACTTGTGAGGTTAAAATCATTTAAGAAACATAATGAGCGGGGAGGGCTATGATTTCACCCAACTAGTGGATACCACACTTCATTCTAGGTAGAGTCATGGCGATCACCTAAGGGGGAGTGCAAATAAATAGAGAGATAAGTTTTAATGGACGTATAAATGGTTAGTTTTAGAGTAACAGGCTAGATTCTTATCAATTTGACTTAAGGTTTAGTACCCTGACTCTGAGATTCGATCATCATATTAGCATAGGCTTAGGGGCATCTAGAGGTGAGAGGCTAGATAGTTTTGATGCAGAATCTAAATGTTAAGGAAACAACCTTAAGTTAGCCAATGTTCTTTGCTAGCACCGGGAGGGGGTAAAGAATATGTATACTCCTATTTGCCACTGACTACATTAAATTGTAAACATTTCATTCCTTCACATTATCTAGGTTATTGAACAAGAAATGTATTCTTTAACATCTCAAATTTCTCCAAACCAATTTATCCAGATAAGTTATTTTAGATTTAATATTTTTATTTAAGTGTAGTTATTACAAAAACCACTTTAATCGATATTCCAAACTAAGTCCTAATAGTAATAGACTATAATTAGCCTAATGGATTTCTTACTTCACTTCTCTGTAGGATTGATATTGGATTTTGAAAAAAAAAATCCTATATTATTTAAAACAATACATATACTTGCGTAGAACCCCAGTGTGCAAACTATTTTCTAAATTTTATAGAATTTTGATTATGCACACTAATCGTTAAATATAAATTAAGTCAAGTTCTTTGCNAGTAGTTATTACAAAAACCACTTTAATCGATATTCCAAACTAAGTCCTAATAGTAATAGACTAGAATTAGCCTAATGGATTTCTTACTTCACTTCTCTGTAGGATTGATATTGGATTTTGAAAAAAAAAATCCTATGTTATTTAAAACAATACATATACTTGCGTAGAACCCCAGTGTGCAAATTATTTTCTAAATTTTATAGAATTTTGATTATGCACACTAATCGTTAAATATAAATTAAGTCAAGTTCTTTGCCACCTTTTGAAAGCTAAATTATTGTGTAATTGCTGGTCGAGTCAAGTTTTTGGCTCCGTTGCTGGGGAAGCTTCGGTAAGAACTTTTAGGAGAATTTTGGTTAAACCTATAAGACTTAGATTTAAAAATTATAGTATTATAATGTATTTAATTATTGTGTGTTTATTTTAAGAAAATATTTAAAATACTAAAAATAATTTTGACATTTATCCTATTAGTTAAGCCTTTGGATTTATATGCGTTGTTCATGAGCTACAAACCTTAAATTATACGACTTAGATCAAGAGAGAACTTTTAAGAGGATTATGAAGAAGAAAAGATTGCATGAATTTAATATAAAAATGATGGATCAATANATAAAATACTAAAAATAATTTTGACATCTATCCTATTAGTTAAGCCTTTGGATTTATATGCGTAGTTCATGAGCTACAAACCTTAAATTATACGACTTAGATCGAGAGAGAACTTTTAAGAGGATTATGAAGAAGAAAAGATTGCATGAATTTAATATAAAAATGATGGATCAATAAAATTATGACTATTCAATTGTGGATTATAATGCTAGTAGCTTCAACAAAATCCCAATAGGGTAGCTTCAAGAAAACATGCTAACCATTTTAACTTCTCAGCATGCAGATATTGCAAGGAAGTTAGATCAATATGTAGAAAGTTATTCTTAAGGGCCCCCAAATATTGAGGAAAATTCNCTATGACTATTCAGTTGTGGATTATAATGCTAGTAGCTTCAACAAAATCCCAATAGGGTAGCTTCAAGAAAATATGCTGACCATTTTAACTTCTCAGCATGTAGATATTGCAAGGAAGTTAGATCAATATGTAGAAAGTTATTCTTAAGGGCCCCCAAATATTGAGGAAAATTCATTTGGACAATTGATCGAGACTAACTCTTGTGAAACTAGCCATGAGTTATAAAGTCCTTATTTTGATTATTATAACCCAGGTTGGTAAAATTATTCAAAATTTAACTGAAATAACAATTTTGGAGGAGAAAACCAATTGTGGGAAAATAATCAATATAATCAGATATATTGGAATAATCAACATGATAATGATTGACTTTCCTTTCCTTATANATTGTGAAACTAGCCATGAGTTATAAAGTCCTTATTTTGATTATTATAACCCAAGTTGGTAAAATTATTCGAAATTTAACTGAAATAACAATTTTGGAGGAGAAAACCAATTTCGGGAAAATAATCAATATAATCAGATATATTGGAATAATCAACATGATAATGATTGACTTTCCTTTCCTTATANCATGTGATGAGTAATATCTCCTTTACTTCATTGACATAAATTAAGTGACAATAAGTTATGTTAAAAAATTTTTCATGTGAAACTATGTCTCGGGAGAACAGTGATTTGCATCTTGAGTACACTCACATTGATCGGTTGACTAGTAAAATAATTAGTTGGAAATATAATTTAATGATCTGTTTCTATTAGATGCTTCCAGGTGATAGATAATTGCATAAAACTAATAGAAAACTAAACATACATATATGCTAGAAAGAGGGTTGGTAGACATATGTTCCTTATTTGCACATAACTTATTACTTAATTCTATCAATTCTTTTTACTGTTGATGCCATTATCTTCATTTTACTTTTCTTTTGCAATGAAATAGATCCACGTTTAGGAATTTAGATTTTCTTAGAAATTCTCCTAATTTATTAATGTGATGGTACTTTCACCGGCATTTAATTGATTTGTAAATTGATTACTTGTGAGGTTAAAATCATTTAAGAAACATAATGAGCCGGGAGGGCTATGATTTCACCCAACTAGTGGATACCACACTTCATTCTAGGTAGAGTCATGGCGATCACCTAAGGGGGAGTGCAAATAAATAGAGAGATAAGTTTTAATGGACGTATAAATGGTTAGTTTTAGAGTAACAGGCTAGATTCTTATCAATTTGACTTAAGGTTTAGTACCCTGACTCTGAGATTCGATCATCATATTAGCATAGGCTTAGGGGCATCTAGAGGTGAGAGGCTAGATAGTTTTGATGCAGAATCTAAATGTTAAGGAAACAACCTTAAGTTAGCCAATGTTCTTTGCTAGCACCGGGAGGGGGTAAAGAATATGTATACTCCTATTTGCCACTGACTACATTAAATTGTAAACATTTCATTCCTTCACATTATCTAGGTTATTGAACAAGAAATGTATTCTTTAACATCTCAAATTTCTCCAAACCAATTTATCCAGATAAGTTATTTTAGATTTAATATTTTTATTTAAGAGTAGTTATTACAAAAACCACTTTAATCGATATTCCAAACTAAGTCCTAATAGTAATAGACTAGAATTAGCCTAATGGATTTCTTACTTCACTTCTCTGTAGGATTGATATTGGATTTTGAAAAAAAAAATCCTATGTTATTTAAAACAATACATATACTTGCGTAGAACCCCAGTGTGCAAATTATTTTCTAAATTTTATAGAATTTTGATTATGCACACTAATCGTTAAATATAAATTAAGTCAAGTTCTTTGCCACCTTTTGAAAGCTAAATTATTGTGTAATTGCTGGTCGAGTCAAGTTTTTGGCTCCGTTGCTGGGGAAGCTTCGGTAAGAACTTTTAGGAGAATTTTGGTTAAACCTATAAGACTTAGATTTAAAAATTATAGTATTATAATGTATTTAATTATTGTGTGTTTATTTTAAGAAAATATATAAAATACTAAAAATAATTTTGACATCTATCCTATTAGTTAAGCCTTTGGATTTATATGCGTAGTTCATGAGCTACAAACCTTAAATTATACGACTTAGATCGAGAGAGAACTTTTAAGAGGATTATGAAGAAGAAAAGATTGCATGAATTTAATATAAAAATGATGGATCAATAAAACTATGACTATTCAGTTGTGGATTATAATGCTAGTAGCTTCAACAAAATCCCAATAGGGTAGCTTCAAGAAAATATGCTGACCATTTTAACTTCTCAGCATGTAGATATTGCAAGGAAGTTAGATCAATATGTAGAAAGTTATTCTTAAGGGCCCCCAAATATTGAGGAAAATTCATTTGGACAATTGATCGAGACTAACTCTTGTGAAACTAGCCATGAGTTATAAAGTCCTTATTTTGATTATTATAACCCAGGTTGGTAAAATTATTCAAAATTTAACTGAAATAACAATTTTGGAGGAGAAAACCAATTGTGGGAAAATAATCAATATAATCAGATATATTGGAATAATCAACATGATAATGATTGACTTTCCTTTCCTTATAGATTTAACTCCAACCCATAAGATGAGGAGAAGGAATTATGGTTAGAAGAGGTTGTGATTCAAATGACAAGTTAGTTCGAAAGTCAAGGGGTCGCAATAAGGAATATAGAAAACAAACTAGGGCAGATTATTAATTCAATTAGCAGTTACCCCTAGATTTTTTACTTAGTGACCATGAGACGATCCTTGAGGAGAAGAACGGTGAAAGTTATCCAACTAAGTAGTGGAAGAGAATTGGAGAAGATGGTTTGAATCAATGTTGAGTTGCAACAAAAAGGAAAATGAGATTGTAAGACCAATGAAAGAAATTCCTAAGGGATTAAAAAAATCTATTTCATCAATTAAGATAAATATAGAAAGACCACCTCCATCATTTCCTCAGCCTCAAGGGTAAGAATTGGAAGATAACTTGAAACAAAAGAGCAACCTAGTAGAATTTGATCCAAAATCTGAAACACCAAGAGAGAATCCGATCCAAATTTTGGGAGATTTTGAACTATCATATAGAGATCCATTTTTTATAAATTTTAAAGAGAATATTAACATGAAAATTAAGAAAATCATTAGAAGAATATTGGATCTATAAAGTATCATGAGGAATTATAATCTGAATCAATCTTAAAAGAAAAAGCTGACTAAAAAACTAAAATTTGAGGATATTGTAGAAAACCCCGGATTCGGAAAAGATTAAGTTGTTGATCAAGGATTAATTAAATGGAATTTTGATCCAGGAGGAATCATTTGTCGAGCTGAAGACGTTAAACCAAGCACTTTATGAGAGACAACCCATAATTATCAGTGTGTTTTGATTTAGTATGCTTGAGAGTCATGATTTTCAGTGTTGTATTGTGTTTACTTTTTTATGGATTGACCAATTTGATTAAAGTTAGTGGAAATTTTGGATCATTTATGGATTGATATGATCTTTGTGTCATGAGGGGGGTGATTCCTTAACTTTTTATTATGACTAAACTCATTTATTTTCTCTTGTAGTAGTTGGATTAACGATTCTACTACGACTCGAGTCTCAACCGGACTTGAGTTTTACAGAAGACATCTTAAATTTGAACAGTGACAATTCTATCTCAATTTTCTTACTTCCTTTCTTTGACCTTATTTTCATTTGATAGGAGTCATGAACCTATTTGATGAGCAACATGTGGATGATCTTATACTACCCTTATAATTGTTGGAAGTGCTTAATTAAAATGATAAGGTGATGTCNGCTGATACCTGTCATGGTTGTTACACCTTTCTTTAGTTCAATTTTATTATGAAATATTTAGTTTAGATTTACTTTTTGTTGCAAATTGTTCTATCCTGATGAATACTTGTAATTGTTTGTGATAGACATTTGTGGTAGATAGAATTTTTGAACTTTTTTTCATCCTGCTCAAATTTGGGGGTAGGAAGAAAAATAAATTTTAAAGTTAGTATACTTCCTTACTCTATCTCTTACTCTTTCTTCTTGTTTGGAAATAGTAGAATGAGAAGATTATGCCATTGTTTTCATTTTACTTTTTTTTTTATAATGAATAGGATTTATGTGTAGGATTTTGGGATGCATGTTAGTGTGTGATTTAATTATAAATGAGATGGCTTTTTACTTGAACTTCATTTACATTCAAATTTAGGCATGTTGTAATGTTAAAATTTGTTGAAAAACATAAGATCTGAAACAGTTATACTTTCTACAACAAAGTAAGAATCACATTCAATTTCATGGATGAGAATGTAGTCCATGAGGTTGAGTGCAAATAAATAGGAAAATATACTTTGATTGGTGTAGAATTAGAGATTTTTGGGTGATAGACTAAAATCCCCAATTTAGTTCAGTTGCTTGAAAACTAAAACAAGATCGTTAGCCCTCGAGTGAGGAAGAAGTGGGAGCTCTAGAGTGACAGCAAGTATCTTCTCAACCTAACCACGGATTCAGGGACCAAACTCTGGATTAGTCAATGTTTTTTATGCACTCTCAAGGAGTAAAGAATAGGATTTCTCCTATTTGGCACATACAATATTTAATGTATCTCATTCTTATACATTATCTGATTCACTACATTAAAATAGTATTAACAAAAGCAGTCAGGTAATACTGACAAAATGAAATTTGTAACCACTGCGATGTTCGAATAAAAGTAATCTGGTCAAGCGCAAATTTTTGTGAAATAATTTGGATTAAAATTTGTTAAATTCATTTAAGAAATTTAAAATTTTATTTTGAAAAATATTAGAATTTTTTGGGTAATATTATAATATATTAGATTGATTATATATTAATAATTTTCAAAATAGATTAGTATCTGCTTTTAATAGTTGTGGTTGCCTGAAAATACCACTACTCTATTTTCCGTAAATTTTTAAAATATCTTTATGTGGTGTGTTTTCTAGTTTATTTCAACTTTTAATTTTTTTTATTTTTATAATACCTATCTTTTTTTAAAAGATAATTCAAAATAATATATATATATATATATATATATATATATATATATATATATATATATATATATATATATATATATATATNATATATATATATATATATATATATATATATTGTAGTATTCTCGTAGGATTAAAAATACTTACCCTAAAGGAGTTATAGAAGATGTTTAAGTAAAAGTTGACAAATTTATCTTTCCTCTGAACTTTATTGTATTAGATACGGAAGAAGATAAAGAAATTCCTATCATTTTAGAAAGACCATTCCTAGCCACTGGAAGAGCTTTGATAGATGTACAGAAAGAAGAACTAGTCATGAGAGTTAGTGATCAAGAGGTTGCATTTAATATTGTAAAATCAATGAGATACCCTGCAAAAAAGTAAGAGATTGAATGCTTTAGAATGGATATTAACAAAAATTTAAGCCATGAATATTTTAAGAAGACTTCTGAAAGAGAATTTGAAAAAGAATATATGTAATATCAAGATGAGGACAAAATTCAAGATGAATCTATGGAAGAGAGTAAAGAGAATTTGGATTATGTTCAGGAAAAAATTGAAATGTTAGATCCTACAAAAAGTAATAAGAATTTGATTTCATCTATTGAGAAGCCTCTTGAACTAGAACTAAAAATATTTCCTACACATTTGCAGTATGCATTCTTCGGAAATTTATCTACATTACAAGTTATAGTATCATTAGAATTAACTGATATGCAAGAACAACAGTTGTTAGAAATTATGAAAAGATATAAAAAATCTTTTGGATGAACATTAATTGATATTAAAGAAATAATTCCTTTAATTTGTATGCATAGAATTTTATTAGAGTATCAACATAAACCAAGAGCTTATCAGAACACTATGGGTCAGACCATGATATGGGTAAATGGAGGTCAACCGCTAGCCAAAGAATGCATTATCCTAACAGATCTCTGATGTTAAGCCCTAACATTCCATCATTAGAATCCCTTAAGGGTCGGAGTGATCTGACTGACCACATTTCCATATTTAACTCGAACGTGAGCTCTCTCAAAACATTTAGCACACTGGAGTGTGAGTTATTTTATACTCTGCTAAGAGATTCAACTCTTGGGTAGTTTAATTACCTCTTATTAGAAGTTATCACCTCCTTCGATGAGTTCTAGAAGATGTTCACCACGTAGTTTGCCAGTACTCAAAGGCACACTAAGTACTCATAGGAACTGTGGCACGTCAAGTAAGGGTAAAATGAGAACCTTTGAGCGTATATTACTAGGTTTGAAAAAGAAATGTTGGAAATACAAATTTTGGAGCTCGCAGTTAAAAAGGTTATCCTAGTACAGATGGTAAGGAGCAAGCAATTTAGATATTTTTTGGGTTTATGACAACCCAATAGCCCGGCTTAACACTTGGACATAACTAACCCCCACATTGCAACAGAGAAGTATGTTCACTCGCTCTACTATAAAGGTGAATAATCTGACAATTTCTTTAGAAAAGGGCTTGCAAAATGATGGGTGGCGGCTGAAAAAAGATTCATAGACCAAACATAGAGACATTCATCCTTCTTGAGATGATATAGAGATTGACAAAACAACCTAAGAGGTCAAAGTCAGTCAAATGAATGATCATCAAGTGATTGAAGATCACCAAAACCCACTTATTTCTGGGTTTCAATGGTAGAGTTAGTGGAATCTGAACATGCTAATAAGTACTTCAAAAAGGATCCACCAATGAGAATCGAAGCTTTTCTTTGAAACACTGACAAATTTAGTAATTACCTTAAAGAACATGTTCATGAGAGGAGTGTAAACACCTTCAGTACCTGATTAAAGAGTTAATTCGGGCCTAGAAACTAAAGGAGTCTATGGCGTTAGAGGTATTTACCCAAAGATAAGGGAAAGCTGCACTAGAAGAAGTCCCTAACGAAATTGTCTGAGTTAATGCTATTCACATCGTAGGGATAATGCCATTAATCTTTAGAGGAAACTCAGTGAGGCTAGACAAGCAAAGGAGGCTCCATAAATGGGAACTTTGGGATGACTTCTACTCTAGAGCAGAAGCCTCATCCACAAATTATTTTTACTGGTGTAGACTTGCCCTCAAAGTGGAATCCCCTAGTGATAATTAACAACTATCAACTTGATAGTATTTTGGTCGACACTAGTAATTTTGGAAATATTGTGTTTAAGTTAACCTTTGATAATATGCACCAATTGGTCAACCAGCCAGTGGCACTAACCAACCCAATATATGGGTTATCTGTCGAGCTAAAGGAAGCCTTAGGAATAATTGACATATATATCACCTAGAGGAAGGTAACCGATAGTTTACCAATATGGAGGACTTTATAGTGGCTGACGTACCAACAAAACATAATGTTGCCTTTTGTTAATGGCTACTTAATGACTTTAGAGCTGTAGTTTCCATATACCACATCAGGATAGAGTATTTAAGTGTCTGGGAGATAGTAACTATCTAAGTCAATTTGGTATAGTCCAAGACATGTTACCTCCAGACAATCATTATCATGTAACAAAATTCATTTGACATTTAAAACCAGTGAGAAGGAGGCCTCCATTGACAAAACAACTTTAGAGATTCTGGTTGTTCATAAAAAGCTATGTAATTTTAATCAGTGAAGCTTTTGATGTAGGGTAAAAATACTTGTTGATCAAACTCTCTAAAATCATTAAGATATTTTTTTCTCGGTCAGTCGTTGAAATATCAGGCATCTTGATTGACGTAGCATGCGACCGTTTGAATATTAATCTGGTCCATCAATTAGTAATGCAAAAGATAAGATTATCGATCATGATTTTGGCAGGTTAGCTCAGTCAAGAAGTGAAAAAGCTTAAAGAAGTGGGCTACATTTGGGAGGTCCAATACCCAACTCGGCTCTCCAATGTGGTTATGGCTAGAAGTCAAAGGACAAATGGAGAATGTGAGCAGGCTTCATGAACCTGAACTATACCTACCAAAGGATGGTTATCCCCTGTTGAAGATCAATGCTCTGGTAGACATAGTAGTCAACAATTCAATAATGAGCTTTGTGGATGCTTCCTCTGCTTATTATTAGTTTAAGATGCATTCAACCGATGTAGAGTAGACGACATCCATTAAGAGTGAAGGTGTCTATTGTTGTGATGTAATGTCCTTCGGGATAAAAAATATTGGGGTGACCTACCAGTTTTTAATGGATTTAATCTCTTAAAATGATATAGTTAAAAATATTGAAGTCTATGTGCTTGATGTCCTAGTCAAACGTTAGTCTGTAGAACAATATATAAATAATCTAAAAGAAACATTTTAAACTCTTAGAAAATATAACATGAAACTAAATCTACTGAAATATATGTTTGGCTCTTTAACCGATAAATTCCTCGGTTACCTATTGATGCCCGAAGGTATAAAAGCCAACCCAAAGAAACTACAAGAATAACTGAATATGCATTCTCTTTGAACACTAAGGAGCTTCAAAAGTGGGCTGGTCTAATATCAGTGCTCAGCGAGTTCATTCCAAAGTCAAGAAAAAATGTGCAATGTTCTTAAAATTTTTAAAGAAAGACAAGAGCTTTAACTAGTGGAATAAATTTAAGAAAACATTGAAAAGCTTAAAACAATCACTAGCCCCAGGAATGCTTCTACAAAGCCCAAAACTGAAGAAAGAACTTTCTTTGCATTTAGTAGTAGCACTTAAAGTCATCAGTTAGTTCTTAGTTTGATTGGAGCAAGGGAAGAAACTCCTAATCTACTATACTAGTATGGCTTTTAGAGTTATTGAGGCGCGATACCCTATATTGAAAATCTAACATTTGCTCGAAGTATCTTTGATCAAAGCTCTGGACATATTTCTAAACGCATTTGATCAGGATCATCACTGACCACTCTCTCAGATCTTTGCTCACTTGGCCAGAACATTCTAGCCGACTCCTAAAGTAGCATAAATTTATGTGAATATGACATCATCTATATTCCCCAAATGGCTTTTAAAGATCAAGCCATAATAGTTTTTTTGGTGGGCTTCTCCTAAAAAAGATAAGTTGTGCAAAGGAACTACTTCTGATGACCAAGCTTGGACTTTGAACGGTGATGGAGCCTCAAGTTAGGTGAGACCAAGAATCGGACTAGCATTGTGTGGTTTGATTAGGGGAATAACTTTATCATCTTATCATCCTTAAGTTCAAAGTGCCAATAACTAGGTCGAATTGAGTCACCAAAAGTTGGTCTATGCCCAGCTTATGAAATGGACATCTGACATTTGCTAATAGACTCAGATTTACAATTGAGGTAAATCAAGTCAACAGAGAAATGAAACCCAGAGAAGAAATGATTTTTAAGTAGTTGAATAAAGGAAAGGCAGAGAAACAAAAGTTTGTGAACTTTTAGAATTAAGCATGTCCATTATGAAGAAGAACATGTGGTTGATCTTCTATCTAAGAGGGGAACACCCTAGAGACATCTCTAGTCAGCTATTGAAGAAGCAGAGGCCAAGGAGATAGATGCTGAGAATGTAAAAAGTTGGATCAATCACTACATCTAATGTCTAAACATCATAAAGATCCCTTGAGAAAATGACTGATCCTTAAAGCTACATGATACACCTAAAAATTACATATTTTTAAAGTACATTTCATGATCATTTTATGCACATTTTTAATAAAATTACACTTTAAAGGAAGGTATTTGATCCCAATGTGAAATGTAGTTGTGTAAAATTTATATAAGTTTGACTTCGCTATGTAACAGTACCAAAAACTTGATGCAATATTTATGATTAAGAAATTTAAGCAATCAATGTTGGGATTCTACGCAAGTATACGTATTATTATCAAGTAATAAAGGATTTTTTATTTAAGCCCCGAATATCGATCCCACGGGGAAGGTTTAAATTTTAAATGATAAATTAACCAGGAAATTCACATTAATCAAACAAAAATACTGTCACTAATTTTGAATGTGTAAGATATTATCAGAACTAAATTATTTAACTATTAGCAAAATTGAATTGTAAAATTTAAACACTAACTACTAAACTATGTTTATGTGATGAAGATTTCTTATGTGAAAAATATCTTTCCCACTACAATGAGATTTTGGTAAAACAAGATGAGATAATTGGTTTTAATATGTATTGTACCAATTAGGAGCAGTTTTAATTCTCTACCCTGATACAATGCTATAGAAAATCATTGGCTGATCCCAGGTTTAGTCTCTAAATCCGTGGTTAGGCTAGGAGGATACTGACTCCCACTCCAGGGCTCCCACTTCCCTTCACCTGAAGGCTAACTCTCGCTTTAGTTTTTAAACACCAAGATCAAACTGGGGATATCAGTTTGTCACTCTAAAATCTCTAATTCTACACCCAACAATATATATTTCCTTATTTATTTGCACTTGATTCCATGAACGAAATACTCATTCATGGAATCAAATGTGATCCTCACTCTGTTGTAGAACTCATACTCCATTTCTCGGATCATATGTTTCACAACATATAAACAAATTTCTCCTTCATGAAATCAAATGTGACCCTCACTCTGTTGTAGAACTCATACTCCATTTCCCGGATCATATGTTTCACAATATATTTTAATTGTTATAGAACTCATACTCCATTTCCCGGATCATATGTTTCACAACATATTTTAACAATTCAATTAGCCAAATCAAAAAGTAAATTAAGTTCTGAGTTGAAAAATCATCATAATTTAATTTATATTTTAATATTGGCACATTCATATTATCTCTTCATTTCACCATATCTCAGAGTAGGGAGAAAGATAAAGGAAACTACTCAGACTTCATGAGAAAGATACAATAAAACACAAATTTCATATATAAAAGAAAGTTCATACAATATTAACAAACAAACAACACTTATCTGGAACTTTTTCTCAAAGCAAATCCCTTGTACCCTCTCCTAGGAAATGTAGGAAGAAGAAATTTCTCACTTTTCTCCTTCTCGAACACTCTCATAGAAGAATTCACACTTATTCTCACCACAAAAAACTCTAAACTCTTAAGGAAAAATAACTAATAGACTCTTGAATTGTGGTGGAATGAAGATGGAAAAAGTGTATGGAGGCGAGGTGTGGAGATTATGAACAAGGAGGAATGAAGAGGAGCCCCTTTTCTGATCAAATTTGGCCCGAAATAGAGCCTAGAGTTGGTTCTCTAATAGGTGCATCCAAAAACTTTTCAAAAAATATTCAAATTCATCAGATCTTCTAGAAACAGGGTCTGAACCGACATTGGCATCGTCAGCGCCAGTGGTCCATAATTAATTCACTACTCTTTATCAAACGGTGCCATCGGCGCTAAGTAAAATCCACCATCTGTTCTGTAAGTCTGCGTCATTAGCGTTGCTCTTGGCGTCGTCCGCGCTGAGTATTTCTTCAAAAACACTATTTTGACTCAAAATTTCATCCTTTTTTGCTTTAAGTCATAAAAACCAACAACCTGCAACAAAACATAAAATATCTTCCATTAAAGTGCAATATCACAAAAAATGAGTATAAAATATGGGTCTAAAAATGATTTATTTTTGGTGTATCAAAATCCCCCAAACTTACATGTTACTTATCCTCAAGTAACTTCTCTACTATATAAAAATATGACTTATGATAAATAATTTAACTTCTAGATTTCCATATTTTAGTCTACTAAACATAACAACATAACTTAAGAAAAATTCAAAATAACTCCAGTTAATGTCAAAGTATAAGAATATTCAACAATCAAGTCTATGATTTCTGATTCTCTATTATTTTCAAGAAAAAATTACAAATTGTCATATTAAACTCACTTAGAGTATTCATACGAAAAAGAACTTCATGAAACTTTACTATTAAATTAGTTAATACTCAAATATAAATTTAGAAAATGTAGCTAAGCTTTCTTCTTGAAGTTGATTTAAGTGAAGCCAATTTTTAACTAGGCATCTCCTCAAGCTTCTCCCCATATTATCGTTTTCTTTTCTTTACTTTTTAGGATCCTTTTTAATCCTTTTTCTTTTCTTTTCTTTTCTTTTCTTTTCTCTCTTTTTTTTATGTGAGGATTACTTAATTTGGATAGCCTTTAATAATTTTGAACTTTACTATCTTCTTTTTAAAGTCAAAAACTTTTCACATTTCTTCACTTAAACAAATTTATATTAGCTTAAGGATTTCATAAAGTATAATTCGTTTCTTCTTAAATGAATCTTTAAGATTTTTTATACTTCAAAAATGCAAATTTTTTTACTTAAAATTGAAAAACATAGTCTTAATCTCTTATACCAAATGTCTTACTCTCTAAAATTAACCTTTATTATTGAAAATTTTTACTTAAGTTTACTATATATTTAGAAACATAGAAATAGTTATCTCTTTATTATTGAAAAATTTTACTTAAGTTTACTATATATTTAGAAACATAGATATAGTTATCTAAAGTTACCCCTCTAATATCAAAGGTCATGTTAAATTTAAAATTTTTGAAAATATAGCTAAGTGAGGACAAATAAAATTAAGTTTCTTTCTTTAAAAAAGAAATTTTCTTTCCTCCCCAAACTTAAATTTTTAAAAGATTTACCATGAAGAATTGAAAAATATAAGGTTCTGATTTTTTAAACTTTATTCAGAAATACTGCAGGTGCTAATGTGAAAATCTACAAAACTTAAAATATTAAATAAAACATAATACATATAAAGTTTGCTGAGAAAGAGTTAATTACGATACATTTAACAAAATTCTAACTACAAACAATAGAACTAAACTGAATTTCAAATAACAAACAGTTTTACAATTTGTACTTCACAACACAACAAAACAGAGTCTTACAAGCTAACAACCAATAGTTTATGTTTGCTACAAAACTTACAATATAGCAAAACAAAAAATAAATTAACAAAGTACAATCAAACATAAACTAAAAAAAGATCACCAATCAACATCTTCTTCTTCATCTACATCCAAATTCTATCGTTGATATGGAGTAAAAACAGGGTGAGTAGGAAACTAAACTAAATGATCGCCCTTCATGTATCTCACCACACATCATCATAAGCAGCGTCCTTTTCAAACTTTTACCGTATCAAATCATTAATGTGATCATATCTGGCCTCCATGTTTTTCATTATATGATCCAACCTCAAGTTATCTTCCTATTGGATCATCATCTGGTCCAATAGTTCTCGAAGAATAGGGTCCTCGAAGTAGAAGGAATATCTCTGGTCTTACTTCCAGAAATCCATCCAACATGAGATTCATATATCTTTATATTGGCAGGCCGAATAGATTTTAGAGACTCAATCCTCTCTTCCTCAATTCTAAAATCAACTCCTTCTTATTCACAGAGTGTGAAGATCAGAACAGGGTGTGCCAAATCATCAGTAGTCTCTCCCAAAGCAATGGATCTAGTGTTCATATAAATAATAGAGCCTACATTTAGCCTCATCATCTGCTAGATATAGAAGTTCAGAATTTCTCTATCCTTTGTAACCTCACTGTGATGATTTGTCAGTATCAATCTTCCAGAAATAAAGTAGTGTCAGGCCTTAGATACTACATTTAACATAGAAAGAGGAGAGTTTATCTTAACACCAAGTTTCACCTTCTAGGTTCCTCTTCCATCAGTAAGAAAATAATAATCTCAACCAATACCTCATTTGTAGTAGAAAATGATTTATACTAGCAACTGTACACATCTTCCAACTGATAAAATTCATTATTTTTTCTTGGAAACAATTCCATCATTTTCTCACGAACAAAAACAAAATTATCAGAAGCCTCTGTAAAATTGGCGTAGAACTCCATCACTACTCCAATAACAGCCTTGATAATAAAATAATAGAAATTTTCCCACTGTCAAGCATTGATTAATTGCTCAACTTCTCCTCTTGAATTTTTGAAATCACGATCCATAATCATTTTTTTTATTTTCAAGTAAACTATTGAATCGAGCATTAGCTCTAAAGCTGACAATTTTTTGTTCATCATAATCTACTTTTCTTTCTCCTTTGCTCATTCTTGAGGCTATGGTAAATCTAAGAAAATTTGATAAAAATCTGAATAAACTCCTAAAATTCCAAAAATCACAATGTAAAACGCTTTAAACTTAAATCTACTAAGTAAGAGTTCTTCACCAAAGGATTTTCTCAAAATCTCTCAAAAATTTCCAAAATTTTTGGATCTCGGTAATGTGAGATAAATCCTTGGTGAAAATAAAAAAATTTTAGTCCAAAGTGTAGATTTTATCTAGAGAAGATGAAATTTGAACTTCCTTAGCCTTAAAATTGTTTCAAATCCGAGCAAAATCAAGCCTTAGGTGTAAAAACCGGAGATTGAAGATGGCTCAAAGAGTAAAAATGGAGTTTTACGGTGCAAATCACGAATTTTAAGGGGTTTAGGCTGTTCTCGGGTCGCGCCCATGCCAGCGTCGTCGGTGCTGAAGGCCTAAAAATTTCATTTTTCATTTTTTCAATTTTCAATTTCCTTTCAATTTTCTCCAAAGTCTTTTTAGTATTTTTAAACACAAACTTTTATCTAACAATAATTCACAAACAAACATTTCAAGAAAAACAACAAACTAACTTTTATATATATAAATACATTTTTTTAATCACACTTTTACACTCATATAACAAACTAAATTATAAATCAACATCAAAATCAAGTGACAACACTAAACACTAACACAAAACAATACACACAATCAAAGTTCATAATTCTAAAGCAAAGCAAACTAAATCAAATCCACACAATAACATTAAACACGCCAATATTTTAAACTAGCAGAGAGCCCAAATTCTTCACTTATTTTGCCTCATCTTCAGTGTTTTCTCCTCCTCTAATATCTACCATAAACTGGTAATGATCGTACAGATTACGGGAATTGGTTAGTCAAATTTTCTTCGATCCATCCTTTATCCTTAAACATCCGCACTAATCCTGCATCAAATAATCCAGTATGATCAAAATTCTCCTTCATCCTCCAATCTAGGTGATCGAAAAGGTACTTAAGATCTCCTATTGCATTCGTTATACTATGAAGTTCTCTTTCAATTTTCTTCATTTTCTTTTCCAAAGTGAACTTCCAAGTGTTGGTGGCATCAATGGAGTTGAAGCATGTGATGAATGATCCAAGATAGTATCTATTGCTTTATTTTCATTCCCAACATAATTATCATCAATATGAATCCTGGGTTCCCAACGTAATAAAACTTTTTCCCAACTTTCATATGGAACTTGAGATTGACTGCAAAGTAGGAAAATTTTGAAAGGATGTTCAAGTCCATAAATTGGCTCATTCATATTAATACTCATAACATATTTAAAAATGATAGATCCTACATGAATGGGTTTTTCCATTCGAATGCAATAATTTAAAATAGCATTTTCTTTGGTGACTCTACTAATCTTCATGGTAGAGAGTAATTTTGCATAAATGAAGAAATGTCATTGTTTCGATATTGGATTAAGTAATGAAGCAGAGAAACTAACATATCATTCATCTCGCATTTCCCAAATATCACTTTCATCCGTCCGAAAATTATAGATATCTTGCATTAAATCTCTCGTTGGGATAAAATTTGTATAATGACAGATATGAACGTTTTCTATCATATACAACACATTAATTCTTGCCGAAGTACATGGTATAACCTTACCTTGTACAAAGACAACTTCTTATGTAATTCCATGTAAGTTGGCATAGAATTCCTTCACCACTAATACAACAACTGCAGCAGTAGTGTAGCACATAACTTTCCATCGTCTTTGTACAATGATTTCATCAATTGGAGAACTTGGATTAATCAATCCATGATTGACAAAGCCTCTCTCCTTAATCAATCTCTTCTTTGTAATAAATTTATCGTATAATCTCTGCACGTCAAAACTGATAAAATTTTTTCTATTGAAAACTCCGTTTCTGAAAGTATTTCTCGAATTGAAAGCCATGGATTTTGAAAATATGAAGTTTCTAGTCATCCAATGCAGTTTTTAGGACTTTAAAAACATCTCCCGGTGGTTATTACGGAGCGAAATCCCATCAAAGTCTGCCAAATTAGTCTTGAACCATGCAAACTACTTTTGGCATCATCGGCGCTCTCGATGGTGTTCTCGGCGCCATGGTGAGTTTAGTGGGCATCATCGACGCCAGAGGCCAAAATTACGTCTTTTCAAATTTTTTGTTCAATTTGATTCCAAATTTTCCTCCAATACCAATATTTGTCTTAATTTATAATATATAAAATTGTGTAGGATTGTTATCTACTAATATAAAAAACACTTATCAAACAAAATAATAATACATAGATATATATTATATTAATATGGGTTGCCTCCCAGGAAGTGCTTAGTTTAACGTTGTCAGCCCGATGTACTATTTGTCTAGTTGGGTTAACTTAACATTAAAACTTCCTTAAATTGTGGTATGTGCCATTCATAATAATTTTTCAATTGATGCCCATTAACTTTAAATATCTTTCCAGTGTTAAGATCTTTAATAACAATAGTTTCATAATGATAGACTTTAATCACTTTAAATGGTCATAACCATCTGAATTTCAGTTTTCTTGGAAATAATCTCAATCTTGTATTACATAATAGAATTTCTTATCCATGTTCAAACTTCGTCTTGACAATCTTCTGATCATGCCATATTTTCATTTTATCTTTATAGATTTTTGCATTATCATATGTTTCATTTCTAATCTTCTCAAGTTCATTGAGTTGCTTTTCTCATCAGCATATTTTAGATTAAAATTAAATTCCTTAATAGCCCAAAATGTTTTATGCTCCAATTCTACTGGTAAGTGGCATGTTTTTCTAAAAATAAGTCTATATTAAGACATTCCTATAGGAGTCTTATAAGCAGTTATGTTGCTCATAATACAATATCTAATCTGGCAGACCAATCTAATTAATAGGGATTTACAACTTTTTCTAAAATTTGTTTAATTTTACGATTTGATATCTCTGCTAGACCGCTAGTCTAAGGATGATAAGCAGTAGACAATCTAAGCATAATATCATCTTTCTTATTTAATTTTTTGATTCGCTTATTCATAAAATGAGATCCTCCATTAGTAATGATTACTCTCGGCATTCCATATCTTGTAAAAATATTTTTAATTAAAAATTTAGAAATACTCCGAGCATCACATCTGGATTCAACAATAGCTTCAATCCATTTAGACATATAATCAACAACAAGTAATAAATTTAAATTTTCAAATGAAGGCATAAACGGTCCCATAAAATCTAATCCCCACACATCAAAAATTTCAACTTCTAATGTGTAATTTAGAGGCATTTCGTTTCTTCCTAAAAATATTTCCTACTCATTTACATCGATCGCATGTTTTAAAATATTCATTAACATCTCTAAAAAGAGTAGACCAATAAAATCCAACTTGCAAAAATATTTATGTAGTTCTATTTATTCCAAAATGTCCCCTAAATTTAGAATCATGACATATTTCAATTATCTATTAAGATTCCTCATAAGGCACACATCTTTCTATAATTAGATCTTTACATTGTTTATATAAATATGGGTCATCTTGAATCATATATAAATTTCTTTAATTGTGAATTTTTGATATCAGGTGGTAAGATATCACTTACAATAAAATTAAATATATCAGCATACCACGGTACATTCATTTCATCAATACTATATAATTTTTCATCTGGAAAATTTTCTAAAATTTCATTTGCAAACATATTTACTATTTCACTTTCTAATCAAGACAAATGATCAATTATTTGATTATCATTTCCCTTTCTATCAACTACGGTAAAATCAAACTCTTGCAATAGAAGTATTTGGTCTAACATATTCTTTTGCATCAAGTATTAATAGTAGAATGATCTATATGCACTATACATTTAACTCCAATTGAGTAAGGTCTAAATTTATCAAAGGCATAAACAATAGCTACTAACTCTCTTTCAGAAGTAGTATAATTAATTTGAGCATCATTTAGAGTTTTACTAGCATAATATATCACTTTAAAAACTTTGTTATGCCTTTGTCCAAAAACAACCCCAATAGCATAATCACTAGCATCGCACATTATTTCAAATGGTTTTTTCCAACTAGGTAGAACTATTATAGGTGAAATGATTAATTTTTCAGTCAATAATTCAAATTCTTTTATACATTCATCACTAAAATCAAATTTCGTATATTTTTCTAAAAGTTATCATAATGGCTTAGTTATTTTCAAAAAAAAAATTATATAGTTCCTGTAGAAACCAGTATGTCCTAGAAAACTTCTTACCCCTTTAACAATAGTAGATGATGATAATTTTTCAATAACTTGAATTTTTGCATTATCTACTTCCAAGCTAATTTCAGAAATTGTATGCTCAAGTACAATACCTCATGCAATCATAAATTGACATTTTTCACAATTTAGTACTAGGTTGATTCTTTCACATACTTCGAGGACTTTTCTAAATTATTTAAACATAATTCAAACAAAGTTCCAAATATAGAAAAATTATCCATAAACACTTTCATTCCATATTCAATAAAATTGTTGAAAATTGACATCATACATCTTTGAAATGTTGCAGGTGCATTGCATAATTCAAAAGACATTCTACAAAAAGAAAATGTTTCATATGAGCTTGTAAATATTGTTTTCTCTTGATCCTTTTGAGCAATTGGAATTTGGCGATAACCGGTACATCCATCTAAAAAGCAATAATATTTCTTTCCAGCCAATCTATCCAACATTTGGTCTAGAAAGGGTAAAGGAAAGTGATATTTTCTGGTGGCCATATTTAATTTCTCTATAGTCAATACAAATTCGCTAGCCAGTAACTTATCTAATTTGAATTAATTCATTTTTCTCATTTTCTTCAACGATCACTCCTCCTTTCTTTAGAACACAGTGAATTGGACTTATCCAAACACTGTCTGAAATAGGATATATAATTTCAACAACTAACCATTTTATAATTTCTTTTCTAACAACTTCTTTCATTATTTGGGTTTAATCTCCGCTGAGGAACAACTTTAGGTTTGTACTATTCATCTAATAAAATTTTGTGCATACAGATTAAAGGACTAATTCCTTTAATATCTGCTAAAGTCCATCAAAAAACCTTTTTATATCTTTTCAACATCTTTATTTATTTTTGTTTTTGAATTTCCTTTAATTTAGAAGATACAATAACAGACAATGTAGATGACTGTCTTAAAAATACATATTTTAAATGGGTAAGTGATATTTCCAGTTCAGGTGGTTTAATACTTGAAGGAATAAGATTTTTATTATCGTTTTCCAATAAGTTTAAAGTTTCAATATTGTCTTGAATATAATTCAAATCCTCATCTTTTATCTCTTCCTTGTTCTCAAGAAAATCTCTTTGCTTTAATTTGTCTTCAAACTCATTCTTAAATTGCTCATTAATTAGATAATCAATTACTTCTATACTGAAACATTCATTATCTTTTTCTATTGCAAGATATTTCATAGCTTTTGCTATATTAAATGTTATTTCTTGATCATTAACTCTCATTATTAATTCTCTTTTTTGCACATCTATCACTGCTCTTCCTGTTGCTAGAAATGGTCTCTCCAAAATAATAGGAATCTCTTTATCTTCCTCCATATCTAATATTATAAAGTCTATAAGGAAAATAAATTTATCCACTTTTACTAATACATCTTCTATAACTCCTTTTTGATAAGTTATTGATCGATCAGCTAATTGAAGAAATACAGTAGTAGGGGAAATCTCTCCCAAATATAAACGTTTAAAGATCGATAGAGGCATAAGGATGATACTCGCTCCTAAATCACATAAAGCTTTTCCAAAAAACTTTTCACCAATAGCACAAGGTATAGTAAAACTACCAGGATCTTTTAATTTTTCAAGAAGCTTTTTCTGAATAATAGCACTACACTCTTCACTAAGCGCAATGGTCTCATGATCTGTAAGCTTTCTTTTCTTGTTTAGTATATCCTTCATAAATTTTACATAACTTGGCATTTGTTCCAAAGCTTTAAAAAAAATGAATGTTTATCGTTTACTTCTTAAGAATTTCCAAAAATATTGTAAACTGTTTATCTTTATTCTTCTGCTTTATTCTTTGAGAAAACGGAGGTAATGGTTTTTCTAAAGGACCTTGTGTTTGTTCATTTTCATTTTGGTCACTTTTCATTTCTTCCTTCTCTTCATCAACTTCAGTTTCTATTTGGATCATTGTTTCAACTTCTTTTCCACTTCATAATTGAATAGCTTTAATTTGCTCCTTATTTTGATCTTTTGGATTAACTTCCACAGTACTCGAAAGAAGTCCAGAAAGTGTGTTATTGAGTGTAGTGGCAATATGTCCTAATTAATTTTCAATATTCTTAATAGCAGCCCTTTGATTCTGTTTTTGATTTCCCATGTTCAACATTACTTCTTCCATTGTCAACTTCTTTTCCTTAACTTGTGGGTTGCGGATAGAATTAAATCCAGGAGGATAAAAAGGTCAATGATTAGGATTTCCTTGGTTGTTCAAATTTTCGAAGGGATTCACCAAATTATTATAATTATTTCAACTACAATTAAGGTGATTTTTCTATCCAGGGTTATAATAATTAGAATGGGATTGCTATTTCGATTATATACAACATTTAAAGTTTCATAAGATGATTGAGTATCAATTATCTACTCCAGTGAATTTTCCTCTAATACTAGGGGTATTTGAGAATATTTCACTCCAATTTGATCAATATTTTTCCAAAATAGCAGCAATTTGAGATGCCAAAATAGACATTACATCAGAATCATAAAAACTAGCTACTCCCTTAGGATTTACCCTTTCTGAGGGCCATTAAAAATTGTTAGTAGTCAATTCTTCAATTAAAGAGTATGTTTCATCAGAAGATTTTGACATTAGTGATCCACCTGCAACAGCATCTATAATAGATCTAAGTGATCCCACTAATTTATTGTAAAATGTTTGAATTATTAACCAATCTGGTAAAGCATGGTGTGAACATTTTCTAAGAAGATTTTTAAATATTTCCTAGGTTTCATATATTGATTCCCCTTCAAACTGGCAAAAAGATGTAATATCATTTCTAAGCTTAGCAGTTTTCGAGGGTGGAAAATATTTAGCCAAGCCAAGTTCTGATAGATCCAGGTGCTAATAAATTTAACCAAGCTTTGGCTTTATCCCTTAATGAAAAAAAAAGTCTAAGCCTAACAACATCATTAGACACTCTATCACATTTAAAAGTAGCACAAATTTCAAGAAAACAAGCAAGATGTAAGTTATCATCTTCAGTAGGTGTTCCTCTAAACTGATTATTTTATACCACATATATAATAATAGGTTTAAGCTTAAATGAATTAGCAGCAACATCAGGATTTTGACTAGTTAAGTGAAGTTCATCTAATGTCAGATTAGCATAATCTTTTAAAGGTCTTTATCAATTTTCATTTATTTGATTATCTATGTTATTCACCATTTTGTTTTAATTTTTAATTGCTTTTTGTTGTTTTCAAATTTTTCTAATAGTACGTTCTAGTTCTAAATCGTAAGATACTAAACCTTTAGATGCAACATTTTGCATAAACAAAAATAACAAACAAAGAAAAATTTCTTAAAAATAAATCTTAAATAAAAATAAATTTATTTTTGGATTTTTTATTTTTATAATTATTTTTATAATTATTTTTAGTTATATTATCTCTAAATTTCCTAATTTACCAAATATATTTAGTTTACCGTTATAATCGTCGTCAATGACGCCAAAAACTTGATGTGACCCGAGTGCATGTTGATTTTTGTCATGTTTTATGTCAATTCAATTCCCCGGCAATGATGCCAAAAACTTGATCCCAATGTGAAAAGTAGTTGTGTAAAATTTATATAAGTTTGATTCTGCTATGTAACGGTGTTAAAAGCCAGATGCAATATTTATGATTAAGAAATTTAAGCAATCAATATTGGGATTCTACGCAAGTATACGTATCGCTATCAAATAATAAAGAACTTTCTATTTAAGCCCTAAACATCGATCCCACCTGGAAGGTTTAAATTTGAAATGATAAATTAACTATAAAATTCACAGAAATCAAATGAAATTACTGTCAATAATTTTGAATGTGTAAGATATTATCAAAATTAAATTATTTAACTATTAACAAAACTGAAATGCAAACTTTAAACAGTAACTACTAAACTATTAAAGTATGTTTATGTGGTGAAGATTTCTTATATGGAAAAACATCTTTCCCACTACAATGAGATTTTGGTAAAATGAGATGAAATAAATGGTTTTAATAGGTATTGTACCAAATATGAGCAGTTTTAATTCTCTGTCATGATACAGTGTTATAGAAAATTATTGGTTAATCCCAGGTTTAGTCCCTAAATTCATGGCTAGGCTAGGAGGATACTGACTCCCACTCCAGAGCTCCCACTTCTCTTCACCTAAAGGCTAACTCTAGCGTTAGTTTTTAAACACTAAGACCGAATTGAGGATTTTAGTCTGTCACCCTAAAATCTCTAATTCTACACCCAACAATGTATATTTCCCTATTTATTTGCATTTAATTCCATGAACGAAATACTCATTCATGAAATCAAATGTGATCCTCACTCTGTTGTAGAACGTGCACCATTTCTTGGATCATATGTTTCACAACACATTTTAACAATTCAATTGGTCAGATCGAAAAGTAAATTAAGTTGGAGTTGAAAAATAATCACAATTTATTTTATATTTTAATATTGGCACATCCATATTATCTCTTCATTTCTGAGTTGAAAAATCATCACAATTTATTTTATATTTTAGTATTGACACATCTAAATTATCTCTTCATTTCATCATATCTCAGAGAAAGGAGAAAGATAAATGAAACTACTCAGACTTCATGAGAAAGATAGAAAAAAAACACAAATTTCATATATAAAAGAAAGTTCATACAACACTAATAAACAAACAACATTTATCTGAAACTCTTTTTCAAAGCAAATCCCCCGTAGCATCTCCTAGAAAATGTAGGAAGAAAAAATCAATCACTTTTCTCCTTCTCCAACACTCTCAAAGAAGAATTCACACTTAATCTCACCACAAAGCATCTAAACTCTTAGAGAAAAATAACTAATAAACTCTTGAATAGTGGTGGAATGAAGATGGAAAAAGTATATGGAGGCGAGTGTGGTGATTACGAATAAGGCGGAATGAGGAGGAGCCCCTTTTCTGATCAATTTCGGCCCCAAATAGAGCCTAGAGTTGGTTCTCGAATAGGTGCATCCAAAATCTCTTTAAAAAATGTCCAAATTCATTGAATCTTTCTGAAACAAGGTTTGAACTAAAATTGGCGCGTCGGTGCTAGTGGTCCATAATTAATTCACCGTTCTCTGTTAAATGGCGCCATCAGCGCGGAGTAAAATCCACCATCTATTATGTAAGTCTGCACCGTCGATGCTGAGTATTTCTTCAAAAACATCATTTTGACTCCAAATTCCATCCTTTTTGTTTCTTTTTTGCTTCAAGTCTTAGAAATCAACAACCTGCAAGAAAACATAAAATATCTTCCATTAAAGTGCAATATCACCAAAAATAAGTATAAAATATGGTGCTAAAAATGCATATATTTTTGGTGTATCAGTATTTTACATATTTTGGGCTTCAGGTACAAGAAACGGACTTTTGAAGAAAAGAAAGCAGAAACGGTGCAATTTGGAGTAAAAACGAATAAGAAAGAAAATTCTGACTTGACACATTTCGATATGTCTTTTTATGCTTAATCTCGATTACATTTCTCACCTGTTTTTTTCATGAAATTACAGTTTAAAAAAAAGGTTGTTTTCATGCTTATCTTGTAGGTATATCTATTATGAGTGAAACACAACTAAAACAGGGCGAAACAGAGCTTAAACGAAGCCAAAAAGAGTGAAACTGTGGAGCTGCTGCAGGGTGGCGCCAAAGGAGCCAGAATCCAGAGAACAGGTAGCAGAGGCACCAAAATCCATAGAACATGTGCCAGAGGCACCAGAAACCGGCGTCGGAGGCGCCGGAAACCGGGGTTAGAGGCGTCAGAGACAGTTATGAACAAAATTTTGGCGGTTTTTGACTATTTTGAGTTGTTCTAGATGGATATAAGCAAATCAAACGCCCCATGGAGTGGTTCAATGAATCTAGACACTTGGGAAAGGCTCTTGAATGAAGAGATATGTCTTTTGGATGAAGAGATTTATCTTTTGGAATGAAAAGATGAGTCTTTTGAGGGAAAAAAAGGAATTTTGTGTCTCTTTAAAATTGAGGGGTTGTCGCCTCTCATAGATGGTGTCTGTGTGTGGGGGTGTGTTAAGAAAAATGAAAGGAATGCTTAGAGATTTTAGAATATGTGTAGAAATGTTGATTTCAACCTTTTTTTGAGCAATTGAAGAGAAAATTTTTAGAGAATTTATAAAGAATTGTACTACCATTGCGTAGATAAACGGGAGACTTTGTGGGAGAGATCTTCATCTTTCTTTTAAAGGGAAAAAACCAAGTATTGTGTTTTTCATTATCTTATAATTTTGTAAACTCTTTGTAGTGAATTTGCTTTGATGTAATTATGTTTTTCATTGTGTTCTCTTCATGCTTTGTGAGTAGTTTTTCTTATTATTTCATCTTGTTTGAAAATAGTGGCATGAGAAGATTATGTAGTTATTTTCATATTTCTTTTTTTTCAATGAGTAATATTCATGTATAGGATTTTGGGATGCATGTTAGTATGCATTTTCATTATAAATGTGATGGTTTTTACTTGAACTTCATTTACATCGCAACTTGACCTGTTAGAATGTTAAAATTTGTTGAGAAAAATAAGATTCGAAATGACTATGATTTCTACAACAAATTAAGAATCACATTCAATTTCATGGATGAGAATATAGTTCATGGGGTTGAGTGCAAATAAATAGGGAAATATACTTTGATGAGCGTAGAATTGAAGATTTTAGGGTGACAGACTAAAATTTCTAATTTTGTCCAGTTGCTTGGAAACTAAAGCGAGATTGTTAGCCCTCAGGAAAGGAAGAAGTGGGAGCTCTGGAGTGGCAGCCAATATCCTCTCAACCGAACCATGGATTTAGGGACCAAACTCTGGATTAATCAATGTTCTTTATGCATTCTCAGAGGGTAAAGAATAAAATTGCTCATATTTTGCACATACAATACTTAATATATCTCATATTATACATTATCCAATTCACTACATTAGAACAGTAGTTTTTAACATCTCAAAATTCTCTAAACCAATTCATTAAGAAAGGGTTCTCTTTAAAATTAATTTTTTCGTAGTTGGTGGTTGTTTTAAATATTAGATTTACACTTATGAGTACTTGTTAGAAAAATCACTTAAATCGACATTTCAAACTAAGGGCTGATAGTAGTAAACTAGAATTAGCTTAAAGAATTTTTTACCTCGCTTTTCTGTGGGTTCAATACTTTTAAAGAAAACCCTATATTACTTGAAGCGATACATACACTTGCATAGAATCACTAGTGTGTGAATTATTTCTATATTTTATAACATTTCAAAATTACGGGTCAAGTTTTTGACATTGTTACCAGTGATTTAAATTGACATAAATCACTCAGAAAAACAACACACTACTTTCAAAAATGAGTTAGCTAGTTATTTGTTGAAAGTGAAAAAATTAAAATTATTTGAAAAAAACTTCTTATATCGCTAATAACATAGTTTTAATTGCTCAAGTATATTTATTATTCCATTATTTCAATAATTATATCCAATAAATAGCTTCATGCTAATTTACATCAATTATACAGAAATAAGACTCAAAATTCCTGCTCAAGTGTCCCGCTTGTCATTATTAGCCCTCTTAACACTTAATGACAACAATACGGACTAGAATTAATGCATAATATATAATATTTTTATAATCTTTTTATATTTTGATGCACAACATTTCCTAAAATTGTGAGGTGGCATTGATTTTTATTTACATGCTCATCACATCTAAACTCCACAAGACAATGCTAAAATTAACAGAAGCGGCCAGGTAATCTTGACAAATTGTAATTTGACTACAGCTCAAGCGCAGATTTTTGTGTAATAATTTGGATTAATTTTTTTTAAATTCATCTTAATTAGGAAATTTAAAAATTTATTTTTAAAGATATTAGAATTTTCTTGGGTAATACTGTAATATATTAGATTGATTATGTATTAATAGTTGTCTTTATTCTAATCTTTGTTCTATATTTACGCTATTACTTTTAAAAATATCTTTACCAAGTGTGGTTAGGGCTGTCAAAATGGCTCGTTGTTCGCAAACTGCTTGTGTTCGGCTCATTCACTAAGTTAATGAATCGAATACGAACAACACGAACAAAGATTTATTTATTCGTGTTCAGCTCATTTTGTGTGTCTTCTTGTATTTGATGATTTACAAAGATTTATAATCAATTAAAAATATTAATTAAGAAAATAAAATAAAAGTAATTAAATTAAATTAAAAAATGATGTTTTAATATAAATAATAATTTTTAAATTATGTCCCAATCCTTAACATCTTATGACTACGTGATTAGAGTTGTTAAAACGATTCTTTATTCGTGGAAGACTCGTGTTCGGCTAGTTAAGCAAACGAACTGAACACATCTACACTTTTTGAGCTTCAAATATAAACGAGCCGAAAACCAGCTTCGTTAGGGGTTTCTAGTTTATTTCAACTTTATATATATTTTATAAATTTTTATAAAACCTATATTTTTTAAAAGATAATTCAAAAAAATTAAAAAAAGTATATCATAGGATTAAAAATACTCCTTTTATAGAATTTTTTTAAATAAATAGCCGAAGAAAAATAAATTATAAATAGCATTAATGTAATTGCTGTTTAGAGAAACAATAAAATATTCAGTTATATATNTTGAAATATTTAGTTTAGATTTACTTTCTGTTGCAAATTGTTCTGTCCTGATGAATAGTTATAAATATTTATGATAGACATTTGTGGTAGATAGAATTCTTGAATATTTTTTCTTCCTCCTTATATTTTCTGTACTAAATGTTATACATGATAAAAATCAAGTTTAGGGGTAGGAAGAAAATTTTTTTTTTAAGATAGTATACTTCCTTACCCTTTCTCTTACTCTTTTTTCTTGTTTGGAAATAGTGGAATGAGAAGATTATACCATTGTTTAAATTTTACTTTTTTTTACAATGAGTAGGATTTATGTGTAGGATTTTGGGATACATGTTAGTGTGCGATTTAATTATAAATGAGATGGTTTTTACTTGAACTACGTTTACTTCCCAATTTAGGCATGTTGTAATGTTAAAATTTGTTGAGAAACATAAGATCTGAAAGGGTTATGCTTTCTACAACAAAGGAAGAATCACATTCAAATTCATGGATTATAATGTAGTTCATGGGGATGAGTGCAAATAAATAAGAAAATATAATTTGATTGGCATAGAATTGGAAATTTTAGGATGACAGACTAAACTCCCCAATTTGGTTCAATTGCTTGGAAACTAAAACAAGATTGTTAGCTCTCGGGCGACGAAGAAGTGGGAGGTCTAGAGTGGCAGCAAGTATCCTCTCAACCTAACCACAGATTGAGGGACCAAACTCTGGATTAGTCAATGTTTTTTAAGCACTCTCAGAGGGTAAAGAATAGAATTTCTCCTATTTGGCACATACAATATTTAATGTATCTCATTCATATACATTATCGAATTCACTATATTAGAATAATATTAACAAAAGCGGCCAGGCAATATTGACAAATTGAATTTTGTAACCACAACGATGTTTGAATAAAAGTAATCTGGTCAAGCGCAAATTTTTGTGAAATAATTTGGATTAACAATTTTAAATTCATTTAAATTAAGAAATTTAAAAATTTATTTTGAAAAATATGAGAATGTTCTTGGGTAATACTATAATATATTAGAATGATTATATATTAATAATTTTCTAAATAGATTGGTATCTACTTTTAATAGTTGTGGTTGCCTAAAAATACCACTAATCTATTTTCCGTAAATTTTCAAAATATCTTTATCTGGTGTGTTTTCTAGTTTATATAAACTTTTTATTTTTTTTTAATTTTTATGATACCTATCTTTTTTTAAAAGATAATTCAAAATAATTATATATATATATATATATATATATATATATATATATATATATATATATATATATATATATA
>JXCR01066195.1:121601-147148 GCA_002079205.1 Phalaenopsis hybrid cultivar
TTGGATGATTCTTCCAACTTGGGTTATAATAGTTTGAATAAGGGTTGTTGGGTCTATTAATAGCATTTAAAGTTTCAGCTGCAGCATCTATAATCGATCTAACAGATCCCACTAATCCATTATAAAAAGTTTGAATTATCAACCAATCTGGCAACGAATGATGAGGGCATTTCCTAAGAAGATCTTTAAATCTCTCCCAAGCTTCATATATTGACTCTCCACCAATTTGACAGAACGATGTTATGTCATTTCTAAGTTTAGCAGTTTTGGATGGAGGGAAATATTTGGATAAAAATTTCTGTGAAAGTTCTCCCCAAGTTCTAATAGATCCTGATGGTAACGAATTTAACCACATCTTAGCCTTATCCCTCAGTGGAAAAGGAAAAAAGTCTAAGACTAACAACATCATTTGAGACTCTGTCATATTTAAAAGTAGCACACAGTTCTAAAAAACTAGCAAGGTGTAAGTTTGGATCTTCATTTGATGTACCTTTGAGTTGATTGTTTTGTACCTTTTGGATAATAATAGGTTTAAGCTCAAATGAATTAACAACTACATTAGGATTTTTGTTAGATAAGTGAATTTCATCTGCTGTAGGATTTGCACAATCGCTTACGGGTTTAGGTTGGTGTTCATTCTCTATTTCTTGATTATTCATGTTGTTTTCCATTGTATCAGAATTTCTAGGTTCTCTTCTTAATCTTCTAATCCTTTTAACAGTGCGTTCTAATTCCGAATCATAGGGTATAAGACTTTCAGGTCCAAATTTATGCATGCAATTTGAAATCAGTACACAGTAATATAATTAACTAAATATAAAAATAAGTTGCAATTCAAGTAAAAAATTTTCTATAATCCTAATTTGTCCGTTACTCTAATTGTGATTTTTGTTTCCTCACTCACTCCCCGACAATGGTGCCAAAAACTTGGACTGCGACTTTATATATGGTTAAATATATAAGATAAATATGGACATAATAAATATTCAATAATTGTAAAGTCACACTTATCAACACAAGTATACATATCGATCAAGTAATATAGGGCTCTAATGGAGTCCTAGATATAGATCCCACAAGGAGTGGTTTAGAACTGCAAACCAAGACTTTAAAAAAGCAACACTTTAATCGCAACAACGAAGTTTAATTTGCTTATCTGTCACTAATAGGCAATTGAAATAAATATATAATTTNGGCGACTTTATATATGGTTAAATATATAAGATAAATATGGACATAATAAATATCCAATAATTGTAAAGTCACACTTATCAACACAAGTATGCATATCGATCAAGTAATATAGGGCTCTAATGGAGTCCTAGATATCGATCCCACAGGGAGTGGTTTAGAACCTAAACCAAGACTTTAGAAAAGCAACACTTTAATCGCAACAACGAAGTTTAATTTGCTTATCTGTCACTAATAGGGAATTGAAATAAATATATAATTTTAATAACTAATAAATAACTAATGATACTAATGAGGGTTTAAATTTGATATTCAATATATAAAAAAGCATCATTCTCCTTGTCAAGAAATTATAGTGAATGGATAAAGTGAATTTGTTCAAATTATATTATGCCAAATAGGAGCATACCTATTCTTTACCCATTGGTTCAGGCATAAAGAACAATAACTAATCCTACGCTTGCTTACTGAATCTGCGACTAGGCTGGGAGGATACCGACTCTCACTTCGGAGCTCCTACGTTCCCCTCGCTTGAGGGCTAACATCTACACTTCAGCACCCAAACGATAGGGCCAAATTAGGGATTTTAGTCTGTCACTCTAAAATCTCCAATTCTACGCCCGATAATATTATTGCCTATTTATTTGCACCCAACTTCTAAGGGCTTTGACCTCCCTGAATCTTGGATGTAATCTTCANTCATTTGATGTACCTTTGAGTTGATTGTTTTGTACCTTTTGGATAATAATAGGTTTAAGCTCAAATGAATTAACAACTACATTAGGATTTTTGTTAGATAAGTGAATTTCATCTGCTGTAGGATTTGCACAATCGCTTACGGGTTTAGGTTGGTGTTCATTCTCTATTTCTTGATTATTCATGTTGTTTTCCATTGTATCAGAATTTNGAAAGCCATAACAACTACAATAAGTAAATAACTTATCTCTAAATTCTCCCCAAGAACACTCCTCGAAGTTCCTCTGAATAAATAAGTAAATACCACTTATCTCTAATTCCTCCACAAGCAAACTCCTCGAAGTTCCTCTGAACAATAATTAAATAACTTATCTCTAATTTCTCCCCAAGAACACTCCTCGAAGTTCCTCTGAATCTCTATTTCTTTAAAACACACAAAATTCCTCTTGGAAGTAGCAAGGAGGAAGAAATCTCTCACTTTCCCTCCACTCTTACAATCTAAATAAACTTATCTCTAATTTCTCCCCAAGAAAACTCCTCGAAGTTCCTCTGAATCTCTTCCATCTTTACAGCACACAGAATTCCTCTTCGAAGTAGAAAAGAAGAAGAAATCTTTCACTTTCCCTCCTCTCTTACAATCTCTTGAAGAAATCCTCACAATTGTTACACTCTAGTAACTATACTAATNATTCTCTAACATTTTTGTGGCTCAACCAATTCAAATCACCATTTCACAAATCTCAAGACAAGGAGAAAAAGAGAAAACTCCTCAGATCTCATGGGGAAACACAACATTACTCAGAATTCATACATAAAATCAAAGCCATACAAACTACAACAAAAAATAAACTTATCTCTAATTTCTCCCCATAAAAACTCCTCAAAGTTTCTCTGAATCTCTTCCTTTCTTTACAACACATAGAATTCCTCTTCGAANGCAAAACTTGGAATTCATATTTAAAATCAAATTCATACAAACTACAATAAGTAAATAACTTATCTCTTATTTTTCCCCAAGAACACTCCTCAAAGATCTTTTGAATGTCTTCCTTTCTTTATAGCACACAAAATTCCTCTTTGAAGTAGCACGGAGGAAGAAATCTCTCACTTTCCCTCCACTCTTACAATCTCTCTAAGAATTCCTCACACTTTTTACACTCTAACTAACACTAATGGAACCTTTCTAACCTCTAAGAGCTCTAGACTCTCTTCCAACCCCATTTACTTTTCCATCAATTTTCGATCAAAATAGTATTTTAAAGTTGTGGATGAGCTTTCCCAAGAGTTGCGTAAGCATCTCTTCAANTCGATTTTTGACCAAAATATTTTTTTAAAGTTGTGGATGAGTTTTCCCAAGAGTTGCCTAAGCATCCCTACAAAATTTATCCTTATCCGCAGCCTGATTGGTCATAGCCACCGAGCTCGCCGTCGGTGGCCTCGAGGGCACCCTCGGCGGACCTTCTGAATGAATTAATTCTGGAGTCTCCGAAAAATCTTGTCGTAGGCGCCCTAGTTCAATTCTTTACATTTTGCTTCTTTTCGCTCCAAATTCACTCCTTTTTGCATCTTTTTGCTCCAATGAACCTAATTCATCATTCCTGGAACGAAACTTCAAAAATATTTTTCTTTAAAGTGCAATATCATCAAAAACAGTATAAAATAGGTATGAAAATCTCAACATATNTAACACTAATGGAACCTTTCTAACCTGTAAGAACTCTAGACTCTCTTCCAACCCCATTTTCTTTTCCAACAATTTTCGATCAAAATAGTATTTTAAAGTTGTGGATGAGCTTTCCCAAGAGTTGCGTAAGCATCTCTTCAAAATTTGGCCTTATCCAGAGCTTGAGTGGGTATAACCGTCGAGCTCGCCGTCGGTGGCCTCGAGGGCGCAGTCACTGGATTTCTGGAGAATGTTATATTCTAGCCTCGGGAAAAACTCGTCGTCGGCGCCCTTAGTTCAAATCTCCACATTTTGGTCATTTTCGCTCCAAATTTGCTCATTTTTGCGTCTTTTTTCCCATTGACCCTAATTCATCATTTCTAGAACAAAACATCAAAAATACCTTTCTTTAAAATGCAATATCATTAAAAATAATATAAAATAGATATGAAAATCTCAACATATTTTCCTTTGGTCAGTTAGTGGCNCGCTCATTTTTGCGTCTTTTTTCTCCATTGACCCTAATTCATCATTCCTAGAACAAAACATCAAAAATACCTTTCTTTAAAATGCAATATCATTAAAAATAGCATAAAATAGATATGAAAATCTCAACATATTTTCCTTTGGTCAGTTAGTGGCTACGTGGAAGGCGGCGTCTAAACAGAGTACGCCACGCGTGTCTTCGAAGCCGCCTAGAATCTAGTCAGCGCCGTGTGTTTAAGTAGGAAATTAGGGATTTCTTGATTTAATAAATAGCCCTAACTTAAAAAATCCATATCTTGGTGTAGAAAAATCACAAAAATAAAAAAAAAANGAGCCGCCTAGAATCTAGTCAGCGCCGTGTGTTTAAGTAGGAAATTAGGGATTTTCTGATTTAATAAATAGCCCTAACTTAAAAAATCCATATCTTGGTGTAGAAAAATCACAAAAATAAAAAAAAAATACTCGCTTGCTCAATGAACATAGGAGAATAATGTGGAAATGGTTTAAAATTTATTTGATGCATATTTTATTTTTTATTAATTAAATACTATTTTGAGTCTTTTAATTCTCTACGCATGTAGACATTTCACCTTGGCTTGAAATTTTGGCATGCTGTTGCCTTTATCTTGGGGAACATTATTTGATTTTTCCAAAGTCAGAGGAGACCCTTAGACATATATCAATATTTTTCAAGTTTATGTCTATTATTTGCATAAATTAATCATAATAATTAGCATGTTGCTTAGAAAATTCCAAGAAAAATTTGAAAGGTTTATTATGGTCAGTGAACCCTTTGAAAAATCTTTTATGTGTTAAGTCATTAAGAACACACCTAATTTTTAGAAACCTTAAAATGCAAAAGAAAATTAATTCTAGGAAACACNATGGTCAGTGAACCCTTTGAAAAATCTTTTATGAGTTAAGTCATTAAGAACACACCTAATTTTTAGAAACCTTAAAATGCAAAAGAAAATTAATTCTGGGAAACACNATTTAGTACTATATAAAAGTTATGATCTATTGTAGTAAAGTTTTCATTTAGAAATACTATAAGTTCGATTTAAATATCATAGTCAGATTTTCAGAAAAAATTCAAGTAAATGAATTAACTCTGCAGCCAGAAGATTATATAGTCATCAAGTTTAAGAGTTCTAGTTTTCTATTCATTTCAAGAATGACTATATGTTGCAATATTAAGTCACTTAGAATATTTAAATGATAGGAACTTCATGAGAACTCTACTAGTAAAAGTTCTATTCCATAAATATAAGTTCAGGAATGTATTTAGGTTTTCCCTTTAGGTAGGTCCAGTGAAGCCAATGTTTGATTAGGCATATCCTCGAGCTTCTCTTCACTTACATAATTTTTTTTTCATTCTTTTCTCTTTTTTCATTTTGATTGATTTCAATCCTATATATTTTTCTTTTCTTTTTAGGGATTGTTTTAAATCCTTTCTTTCTCCTTTTTCAAGTGAGGATTACTATATTTGGATAGCTTTTAATGATTTTGAACATCACCTTTCTTTCCCTAAATTNTGGGAAACACAAACATCTAAACGACTTAATTTTTAATCTCCACTAAGATTCAAAGTTTAGAAAACTCCCCATAAAAAATTCTAAATCTTTGGAGCTCATTTGATAACTCAAATTGATTTTTTATGTTAAATGTCATTTTTAACACTAAAATGTTTTTTAACAATTAAAATATAACTCACAAAATTATAAAAATTACTTTTTAGAGTTCTCTGTGATCAGATGATTTTCTAAAAATAAATTTGTAATTAAAATAAAAATTCCATTTTTCAGTCATTCTTTAATATTTAAATAATTAAAAAATGATAAAAATCACAAAAATAATAATATTCATGAAAATGTTCTAAATTGTTTTCTAAGAACTTAGGAACAATTGGGATATTTTTTCTAATTTTCTAAGTGAAGATATTGAATTTTGAACCTTAAAATAATTTTTTAAGGCTAAAAATAGATTTTCATTAAAATAATCCCAACAATTCAAAGAATAATCAGAAAAATGTGAAATTTGTTTCTCTGGACTTCTTGACCTTAGAGATATCTAATAAAAATATAAAACTTAATTTTCTACATTTAAAATATTTTATAGTTAATAAATACTTCAAAACTTGAAATAATTATAATAATTAAAATAAAACTCAACAAATCATGAAATTTGGTCTAAGTGTTTCTCTAGTCTAAGTCTACCTCCAGAAAAAATGTCAATTGATTGGGCTTTGCTTGTTCGAGTTATGGAATTTTCTTTGAAAACTCCTATTCTTGCATATAAATAAATATATAAATTAAATTAAAATTTGAAAAATCACATTTTCTCCTCTGATATCTTAATTGACCCATGAGTGAGGTGAGATGCAAATTCCAAAGTCGTTTGAATTAAATTTGATGAATTATGAAGTATTAGAGCCTTAGGGGAAAAAGTGTAATTTTTAGAAATTTAGCCTTAATTAACATTTAGGCTTAATTCAAAAAAGAGAAATGGGAAATCTTTGATCTACATTAACATATTTGGATGATTGAAACACAAGGGATTAATTTGTAGAAACCAATCTCACTTGTTCTAATTAAAGGATAAACTTGTAATTTCTTTAAATTATTAAAATTCGGAAGTTTAGTCAATTAAATGATCCTAGACTTAGGGGTATGATTTTGGGTGTTGATAACTCACTAATTTATTACTCCTATTTGATGTTCAAATGACTTTCAAAAAAATGAATCATCATCACTTAAAATTCAACCCTTTTTTTTTAAAAAATATATAACTAAGACATCTATCAAAAGTCTAAAGGGCATAGTAGTGACCTAGGCTAAACCAAATTTGGTTAAATGAGATTAGAAAAGTGAACATAATTAAAAATTGAACATCTTTAAAACACTACAAGACCAAATTAAAAAGTTGGCGAAGTGTCTTGATAACATTAACTTGCCCATTTAAGGGTCTTCACCCACATAATCCTCAAATTAAATTATAAGTGATGATTACCTTACTCTTAGATATAATTGAAACATCAATGTTCACTGAGCATTAGGGGTATTTTATAGGATAGGTTATTAAGAACCATAATAAGTTTAAAAGGAGCTCGAGACTTTTCATCAGGCAGTGAGAGGGAAGCATGGACCAGCTCCTTCTCTAGATCTGTTGGATACCTCAAAGGTCTACTAAACTTAATATGTTTTGCTTAACAAAAATCATCCTTAATCAAATTAATAGAGACCCACCAAGATATGACATAGGGTTGGGTAGATCACTAAAACCTTACTTTTCTGCTTTATATAAAGTGTTCTTACATGCATTTTGAGTTTCAGGTGGTGGAACGAGAAGACTCCCCATGTACAATTTTTATAGTTTACAGCGTCGTCTTTCTTCTAATTTCATACTGTACTTTTTTATGCTTACAAAACTTGAATNAGCTTTATATAAAGTGTTCTTACATGCATTTTGAGTTTCAGGTGGTGGAACGAGAAGACTCGCCATGTACGATTTTTATAGTTTACAGCGTCGTCTTTCTTCTAATTTCATACTGTACTTTTTTATGCTTACAAAACTTGAATNTAAAAATGTCAATTGATTAGGCTTTGCTTGTTCAAGTTATGGAATTTTCTTTGAAAACTCGTATTCTTGCATATAAATAAATATATAAATTAAATTAAAATTTGAAAAATCACATTTTCTCCTCTGATATCTTAATTGACCCATGAGTGAGGTGAGATGCAAATTCCAAAGTCATTTGAATTAAATTTGATGAATTATGAAGTATCAGAGCCTTAGGAACAAAAGTGTAATTTTAGAAATTTAGCCTTAATTAACATTTAGGCTTAATTCAAAAAAGAGAAATGGGAAATCTTTGATCTAAATTAACATATTTGGATGATTGAAACACAAGGGATTAGTTTGTAGAAACCAATCTCACTTGTTCCAATTAAAGGATAAACTTGTAATTTCTTTAAATTATTAAAATTCGGAAGTTTAGTCAATTAAATGATCCTAGACTTAGGGGTATGATTTTGGGTGTTGATAACTCACTAATTTATTACTCCTATTTGATGTTCAAATGACTTTCAAAAAAATGAATCATCATCACTTAAAATTCAACCCTTTTTTTTAAAAAATATATACTTAAGACATCTATCAAAAGTCTAAAGGGCTTAGTAGTGACCTAGGCTAAACCAAATTTGGTTAAATGAGATTAGAAAAGTGAACATAATTAAAAATTGAACATCTTTAAAACACTACAAGACCAAATTAAAAAGTTGGCGAAGTGTCTTGATAACATTAACTTGCCCATTTAAGGGTCTTCACCCACATAATCCTCAAATTAAATTATAAGCGATGATTACCTTACTCTTAGATATAATTGAAACATCAATGTTCACTGAGCATTAGGGGTATTTTATAGGATGGGTTATTAAGCAACATAATAAGTTTAAAAGGAGCTCGAGACTTTTCATCAGGCAGTGAGAGGGAAGCATGGACCAGCTCCTTCTCTAGATCTGTTGGATACCTCAAAGGTCTACTAAACTTAATATGTTTTGCTTAACAAAAATCATCCTTAATCAAATTAATAGAGACCCACCAAGATATGACATAGGGTTGGGTAGATCACTAAAACCTTACTTTTCTGCTTTATATAAAGTGTTCTTACATGCATTTTGAGTTTCAGGTGGTGGAACGAGAAGACTCCCCATGTACAATTTTTATAGTTTACAGCGTCGTCTTTCTTCTAATTTCATACTGTACTTTTTTATGCTTACAAAACTTGAATGCTAAACAACAATGTCACCCTGCATGAAAACCAAAACTGCAAGGATAGCCACAAAACCAAAACTAAAACTAAAATCAAAATTAAAATCAACCAAGATAAAATCCACCCCCACAACATTCAAAATATAAGATAACTCAAAATTTAATCACAAACATCATGAAACAACAATTGCAACTAAATTAAGACGTCTCTATCGGATGATCAGGAATCCCTCAGAGGAGGTAACTTACGGTTGCTAATGAGGCCTCCCACAGTCTAATTGAAAGTATGGAACTCATTAAGTTGAGTTTAGTAAATTCATTTGGACTAAGTGAATCCAATAGAAAATAGTGGTACCAGAACGAGGGAATAGTGGGATCTTAATCAGTGTCACTCTAATAAACTTTAACATCCCCAGAACATTTAAATAGCTTCAACCATAGTGCCGTCTGATTTGACATCATAACTTGATACCCTGAAAAACTTAAACTCATCATAATGAAAGTAACCGGTCTAGAAATTTAGGAGCCATCTGTTGAGTTCAACCTAAACTATCTTCAAGACTTCCCTTCTTAGAAGAAGGCCAAGACTACTATTGCCACTATGGCACCTACCAAGCCTGTTGTCCCCGCTGCTGCTAAGGAGAAAAAAGTAATGATCATTAAAGATCTAACTGAGGGATTAGTTGTCCCACCATTAGTATTCAAAAATAGATCAAGTTAACGAACTGCACCACTAACCTAAACTCAAAGGAGAAACCGCAACAGGAGAGTTCGAATGGCCATTAAANCACAATTCCCAAAATGATCCTTAAATCATACTTGAGTCCGATGAACTCACTAAAAAAACCGAAGAAGACATTGACAATACTGCTTACGACAACACCGGGAGTGAGGAACTAATTCTCGAGCACCATGGTGCACCACTTGTCATCAAATTAGATCTTTTTGACAAAGATGAAACACCAAAAGATCAACAATGGTGTCACAAGAAGGATAAATTACAGAAGGGAACATAAGGAGCGGGAGAGTGTTACCCTAAAAAGTAGCTCTGCTAGATAAAGGAAAACACATAGTAACTCAAGATGAGCTACCTCCACCTCCACCAGTGGAAGAACCGCACACCCAAGAGAAAATTGGAGGATCATACAAAGTGGATTATAACGTGCTAGCTCATCTTAGGAAGTTGCCGACCATNGGATGCTCAGTTATCAAGTTACTTAAATGAGTGGGGCATGTGATTTCCCCTTGTATGAAGAAAGAAATTTTAAGGGACGTCAAATCTGCCAAACAATCTCAGAAGTCAACTGAAAAACCTGCCTGCCCGTATTCTCGTCTGGTTCTGCTTAGGAAGCAGAGTCGACACTACTATTGTCGCCACAACTTCTACCACTACAAGGACCATAGGTCGTTGACCAGTCAAGTCACGACTGGGTCCAAGAATTCTACTGATCACACATTACAAGGACGTTCCTAAAGTTTCAATGGAAAAGATGAAGAAATTACCCAGTACTGTGGTCGGTCTGCACCATGGGAGCATACTTCTTTTTGACATACTGATGTTTCTGCTGAGACACTTCGTCTCAAGACATCATCGTCAAAAATAGGGTACCTAAGGTCATTGTACCGATATGGTCCGGTGAGCCCGCAGGGCAAGATCATGGAATGAAGCCAGGGTCCAAAATTTCTGACATTTTTACAACAATTGCCAACGAGATGGAAGACCAAGAGGAGGAGGTCCAGCATGGTCCTCCAGATCTTAAGGCAATCCAAGAATCAATAATTGAAAGAAAAGTTAAAAAGCTCAGGATCGAGATTTTCGAGTTGGCTTGAGAACATGGAGTCTCCATCAATGATGATGAAGACTTTGACTATAATGATTACCTCAAAGAAGATTTCATGGATGTCCATGTCAATGAACCCTGACCTGCTACATCTGTGCGTGAGGCTCAACCTCTTGTCAAAGAGCACCTTAGATTAGCTGCATAGGGCATTCCTCCTAAGGGATGAGCAAGTCACCCAACTGGAGAGAAGAATAGAAGAGATGGCCACAGCCCTGGCTGCCATGGCCACAATTCAAGGACAATCTCAACCCCCACAGTTAGCCTCTACAGAGATCAACCAACCAGAAATTATACATATTACAGATGAAAGAAGAGAAGTTGCCTTAGCAAACATAGATGAGCAACAAAAGAAGGATTCTCCATCTGGTGCCATGTCAGAGAAGGAGTTTAAGTGAATGGTCGAGCAAGTTTGGGAGGCCTTAACCCAATATAAGGGTGGTGCATTGATTTTGAAGGGTAGACCTTACCTGGAAGAATTCAATGTTGTACCCTTTCCCAAGGGTTTCGTGGCCCCAAACTTCAATATATTTGATGGGCCTGTAAATCCCAGACAGTATATAACACATTTTTGAGCCAGTTGTGGAAACACAAAGAGTAATGAAGCTTTACTCTTCCAACAGTTTGTTAATAGCCTGTCAGGGATTGCTTTTGATTAGTATGCTAATTTACCGAGTAGATCAATTAAGAATTTTGTCGAGCTGGAACAGTTATTTGTGAAAATATTTGCTGGAGCGCAACACCATATTTCTATAGGAGAGGTCATGATGGAAAAGCAAAAGCCCAACGAGACTTTGGTGGATTACATCTTGAGGTGGAGAAACCTTAACATGAAGTGTGAACCTTAGCTACAAAGACATCACGCAATTGAGATTTTATTCAAAAGCATTCATGGGCCAATAGCTTTCATGCTCAAGGGAATCACCATCAAATCCTTCAAGAAGCTACTTAGCAAAGCCAGCAGTCTTCATTAAGAAATCAAACATATGGATTCTCACAAGAAATCTAAGGCAACTAGAGTATTTGAAAAGAAGTCAGGAACAATAGTGATTGTCGAGAAAGGAAAGCAACCAATGAAGATATATCCAGAAAATCTTTGCCAATATTCATACAAAATGCTCAAAAATAGAGTAGCAAGTCCAACCAGCGACAGCCTAAAGAAGGATCACCTCGAACATGGAATAAGAGGATATCTCTGACAAAACGACAGAAAATGGTGTATTCTTTCAAAGATGAAGTTGTATTTAAAATATTCAGAAGCCTGATGAAGAAGCTTGAGTNCGTACCCTTTCCCAAGGGTTTCGTGGCCCCAAACTTCAATATATTTGATGGGACTGTAAATCCCAGACAGTATATAACACATTTTTGAGCCAGTTGTGGAAACACAAGGAGTAATGAAGCTTTACTCTTCCAACAGTTTGTTAATAGCCTGTCAGGGATTGCTTTCAATTAGTATGCTAATTTACCGAGTAGATCAATTAAGACATTTGTCGAGCTGGAACAGTTATTTGTGAAAATATTTGCTGGAGCGCAACACCATATTTCTATAGGAGAAGTCATGATGGAAAAGCAAAAGCCCAACGAGACTTTGGTGGATTACATCTTAAGGTGGAGAAACCTTAACATGAAGTGTGAACCTCAGCTACAAAGACATCACGCAATTGGGATTTTATTCAAAAGCATTCATGGGCCAATAGCTTTCATGCTCAAGGGAATCACCATCAAATCCTTCAAGAAGCTACTTAGCAAAGCCAGCAGTCTTCATTAAGAAATCAAACATATGGATTCTCACAAGAAATCTAAGGCAACTAGAGTATTTGAAAAGAAGTCAGGAACAATAGCGATTGTCGAGAAAGGAAAGCAACCAATGAAGATATATCCAGAAAATCTTCGCCAATATTCATCACAAAATGCTCAAAAATAGAGTAGCAAGTCCAACCAGCGACAACCTAAAGAAGGATCACCTCGAACAGGGAATAAGAGGATATCTCTGACAAAACGATAGAAAATGGTGTATTCTTTCAAAGATGAAGTTGTATTTAAAATATTCAGAAGCCTGATGAAGAAGCTTGAGTTCGGACTACTAGATCCAAAGAATCCCTAAGAGGTCGACAAGAAGGATCAACTGAATTATTGCCCATACCACAGGTTGCTTGGGCACACTATAGAAGAATGTTTCATCTTTAAGGATTGGCTCGAGAAAAATCTTAAAGAAGGGAATATAACAATCCCGAAAGAACATTTAAAAGAACCGGAAAAAGGTTCCATAAATATGATTTTGGCTGAGCCAATCACTCCGATTGATCCATATGCTGGAGAAAATGGTTGGAGTACAACTTGGAACAAGCTCAAGAGGGTCCTAAACCAAATACAAGATTCATTGAAACAATCTTTTGCATATAGCAAAAAAGATGAATGGAATGAAGTTTGGAGCAAATCATCCAAGAAAATATTTAATCAAATCTAGAACGCATCAAAACAAGCCTCCATTCAAAGTCTTCAGTCTGCCAAACCTGAGACAAAGATTTCGCTAGGAGATTCGTCATCATAAAAGACAAAAAAAAGAAGAACACTACTACAAAGATTGATAGCACAGAGGGTAGGATAGGGGCTGTCTCTACTAGATTATTTGTTTCAGATTCAAGAAAGAAAGTCCTTAAACCCCTAACTTTCTATGATTATCTTTATGCCTCTCCGGGGTCTTATGATATAATGATTGTGATTTCAGTTACGTTTTAACTGTTTCTGGTGATAAAATAATTGATTTTAACCAATCTAGCTTTGATATCAATTCCCAAAATGATCCTTAAATCATACTTGAGTCCGATGAACTCACTAAAAAGACTGAAGAAGACATTGACAATACTACTTACGACAACACCGGGAGTGAGGAACTAATTCTCGAGCACCACGGTGCACCACTTGTCATCAAATTAGATCTTTTTGACAAAGAGGAAACACCAAAAGATCAACAATGGTGTCACAAGAAGGAGAAATTACAGAAGGGAACATAAGGAGCGGGAGAGTGTTACCCTAAAAAGTAGCTCTGCTAGATAAAGGAAAACACATAGTAACTCAAGATGAGCTACCTCCACCTCCACCAGTGGAAGAACCGCACACCCAAGATCATACAAAGTGGATTATAACGTGCTAGCTCATCTTAGGAAGTTGCCGACCATATTAAGCATCTACGACGCTCTGATCCTATTAAAGGAGATGAGAGAGTCTCTGGTTACAGATTTCCTTGACCAATAGATTTGCCTAGTTTAGTTGGCCAGCACATCCTCAGATGAAGTTTATTCACTGAAAGAATATCCTAGGGTAACCTTCACAGATGAAGATTTGCTGCTTGGTACCACCGACCACAACTGACTTCTTTACATCTTCGTTAACATTGGCAGATTTGTGTTGTCCAGAGTTTTAATAGATCTGGGAGCATCCTTAAACCTGATGAGTCTACGGACATTGGCCTATTTGGATATTGAAGCTCAGGAGCTTACGGCCGATAAAATGATGCTAAGAGGATTCAACAAAAAGGGAGAAAGAACCCTTGGATCTATTACATTGTTTATGAAGGTTGGAGAACTAGCAACAACTGCTAAGTTTCATATCATCGACACCGAGACCTCTTTCAATGCTTTACTTGGTCGACCATGGATTCATGAACACAATATGGTTTCATCATCTCTGCACCAGTGCATCAAATATTATAAAAAAGGACATGAACATTGCATCAAGGGAGATTTTCAACCGTTTTCAGTTCATGAAGTTGGTATTCATGAAGATGCCGCCTACTACGCGCCTCCAAAGAAAACTGTCTTCTCTCGTAAAATTGCAACAAATAAAAGTGAAGATTCATAAAAATCACAAAGAGGAAGCCATTCAACTCTTCTTCACCGATCCTCCACCACTCCTTTACAACAAGTTGGTNAACTTTTTCACCAAAATAAACTAAAATTTATTTTAATAAAGACTTTGTTTTGTTCTTGTTCACGCCAAGTTTCAGCTCACAGACATTTTTCCTGTCGTTTGTAGAGAAATGTCAGGCTAGAGATTGACCTTGGCCTTTAAAGATGGCTGGAACCTTGCACTCAACATAGAAATGGCGCCGCTGGGCAGTACCATAGAATTTGTCATGGAAATTAGTCAAGTCGACATAGATTATGAGGGGCCTCTAATAGATGTCATCAGCCGACAAGAAAAGGAAGGGTTTCCCTCACTACTAAGGTTGACCACTGACAGCGACTTTATATATGCTTAAAAATACAAGAATTTGATACTGCTCCTAGAAGATTTAAATCCCCGACAACGACGCTAAAAACTTGATAACAGTTATAGATTTGATAAAGATGTGTATAAAATATTCAATAATTGCAAAGTCACACTTATTGCAAGTATACGTATCACTCAAGTAATACGGGCTCTAATGGAGTCCTAGATATCGATCCCACAGAGAGTAATATTAGAGGCTACGAACTNCGATACCAAAAATGATGGTGGATATCCCTTCAACACACAAATTTTTTTCCTTCATAGATAGATCGTCGGGATATAACTAAATCAAGATGGCTCTCGAAGATGCAGCACTTACATCCTTCAGAACATTGATCAAAATTTTCTACTACACAGTGATACAATTTGACCTAAGAACACTGGAGCAACATATCAATGTGCAGTGACGAAGATTTTGACGATCTCATTCACAACCAAGTGGAATGCCACGTGGATGATTTGGTCATCAAAAGTAAATGAAAGATAGACCATTTGTACGATTTGAGAATCATGTTCGAATGATTACGATGATATGAACTTAAAATAAATCCCTTAAAATGCGCTTTTGGTATTACCTCCGGGAAATTTCTAGGATTTGTTGTCCATCATCGGGGAATCGAGATTGTGCCGGATAAGATTAAAGCTATCTTGGAAATGCCTCCACCCAAAACCTTGAAACAACTGTGTTCCTTCCAAGGAAAGTTGGCATATCTGAGATGCTTTATTTCTAATCTCTCAGGTAGGTGTCATCCTTTCTCTTCATTAATTAAAAAAGACGACAAATTTTTTTAGGAAGAGAAATGCCAGCGGGCCTTTGAGGAGGTTAAGAAATACTTAATGGCACCTCCTATTTTTGCACTCTATCCCAGGAAAACCTTTGATACTTTATACCGCGGTCTTAGACAACTCTCTTGGAGCCCTCTTAGCCCAAGTCAATGACGAGGGTAAAGAAAATGCACACTACTATTTGAGTCATCGGATAATACCGACAGTGATAAGGTACCCACACATTTAGAAGTATTGTCTAGCCTTGATTTTTGCTACCCAAAAGCTTAAACATTACATGCTTTCTCATTAGATTACCCTAATTTCAAAAGTCAATCCGTTACATTATTTGATGACCTGACCAATACTCTCAGGACGTCTAGCAAGTTGGTCGATGATTTTATTGCAATTTGATATAACTTCTGTTCCCCTCCATGATATCAAGAGATATATTTTAGCAGACTTCCCCGTTGCACACCCACTTCCAGCTAGGTCCCATCTTCTTGATGAACTACCAGATGAGCAGATACTACAAATAAAATTCTCCAGCGCCCAACGATGGGAAATGTACTTCAACGGAGCTTCTTCAACCAGAAAGGATAAAGGATCAGACACAGTTATACCAGGCAAAGTAGGGATCAGTTTGATCTTTATCATGCCAGATAAGGGTATGTTGAGGTTCTCATATCACCTGACAGAGTTGTGCACCAACAATGAAGCAAAATATGAATTCTTAATCACCGGATTGGAATTGGCAATCTCAATGGATAAAACAAACTTTGTCATCGATGGAGACTCTTAGCTCATCATCCAGCAAGTCACCGGACAATACAAAATTTTGAAACCACGGCTAGCAGAATACCATCAGTACACATTGAAGCTGCTGGAGCAGATCCCCAATGTGACTTTCTACTAGATTCCTAGGAGAGATAATGCCCATGCTAACGCTCTAGCAAAACTCACTAAGGAGCTGGCATGTACCCCAGAGGATTCCATTGACATCACAGTACAAGGAAGATAAGTTTTGTCTCGAATCAAGCTCAAAACACTACACAAGCTCGGAAAATAAGAAGCAAAAAAGCAGTTGCTGATTTCAATGAAGATTGGCACAAGCCATTAATAAAATATTTGCAAACTGGAAAGCTGTCAGAGGACAAGTCTGAGGCACATCACATTACAAAAAGGGCTATGTCTTACGCTCTAGTAGGTGATATCCTCTACAAGAGATCTTTCGACCAGAGATGTGGCTACAATGTTTGAGCAGAGCCGAAGCACAAAATATTGTTAAAGAGGTATATGTCAGATTGTGTGGTGCTCACCAGTCAAGGCCAAAGATGAAAATGAAGATCAAAAGACTCGAATATTATTGGCTGACAATGATATCTAATTGCATGGATACAACCAGAAGGTGTCACCAGTGCCAAGTGCATGGGGTGGTCTTGCACCAACCTCCGAATGTGCTACACCCAACTATCGCCTGTGGCCATTTAACTGTTGGGGCACGGACATAATAGGTCTGATAGACCCTCCATCTTCCAAAGGACACATTTTTATACTTGCCGCTACATATTATTTCTCCAAATGAATAAAGGCAGTACCATTACGAGAGGTTACGACACAGCACGTCCTTCAATTCTTCAAAAGCCAATTCATCTACCATTTCGGAGTACCGCGAAGAATAATTTTGCGATAATGGGATAGCTTTTAAAAGCATAAAAATCAACAATTTCATTAAAAGACACGGGATAGATTGAAGATACTCTACAATTTACTATCCTAGAGCAAATGGATTGGTCGAAGCCTTCAACAAGACATTGATACAAATATTAAGGAAAAAACTGGACTAAAATAAAAGAGATTGGCACAACAAATTGTTAGAAGCCTTGTAGGCCTACCGGACGACATTCAGGACTCCCACTCAGTGTACACCCTACATGCTCGTGTACGGGTCCACAACCGTNAAAAGGTCAAGAGTTTAGAGGTCAAAGAAGTCCGTAGTGTTAGTTCAAATTCGATCAAATTTTACCATGCTTCTACCTCTATTGATCTTGAAAATCATGTAAACTTGGATGATGATGCTAATGAGTTAATGGAATTAACTTCTGGTTACTTTTCACCTTGTGTACAAAAGTTAATTCAACAGGGACATAAGGATACTTGCCAAAAATAATACCAAAAGTTGAATTTCAACTTTTTGAAAAATTATGGAAAGTTAAAAAGTCAAACTCCCAACTCAAAAGAGGGTCTCGGATTTGGTACAGTCGGATCAGCTGATGATTCAAAATTTTGCATGATTGTTACTAGTGAATCAGAAAAGGATTGCCTCATCGTAGAGGATGACTCTACTGATCAACTGCTAGAAGATGCTCCGCTAGAATTTGAAGAAGAAATCAAGTCAACTATTGATGAGTTAGAGGAAATCTACCTCGGGATGAAAGAACAACCTCGACCCACATTTATAAGTTTTTTACTCAACAATTAATAATCTTTACAATTGATCAAACTATTAACAAAATTCAAAGATTACTTCGCATGGAGCTATGATGAAATGCCAGGATTGTCAGCAAAGATTGCAGTTCATAAACTCGAGGTGGACAAGAATATAACCCCAGTAAAACAAGCTCCCAGAAGAATGNGTCGGCAAAGATTGCAGTTCATAAACTCGAGGTGGACAAGAATATAACCCCAGTAAAACAAGCTCCCAGAAGAATGCGCCTCGAAATAGATTAACAAATAATTTTCGAGGTGAAGAAATTAATAGACGCTAGCTTTGTAAAAGAAGAGCAATACCCCACGTGGTTGCATAACATTGTACCTGTTAAGAAGAAAAATGGACAAATCCGTGTTTATGTAGACTTTAGGGATTTGAACAAAGCGTGTCCAAAGGATGAATTTCCGTTATTGATACCAAAAATGATGGTGGATATCCCTTCAACACACAAATTTTTTTCCTTCATAGATAGATCGTCGGGATATAACTAAATCAAGATGGCTCTCGAAGATGCAGCACTTACATCCTTCAGAACATTGATCAAAATTTTCTACTACACAGTGATACAATTTGACCTAAGAACACTGGAGCAACATATCAATGTGCAGTGACGAAGATTTTGACGATCTCATTCACAACCAAGTGGAATGCCACGTGGATGATTTGGTCATCAAAAGTAAATGAAAGATAGACCATTTGTACGATTTGAGAATCATGTTCGAATGATTACGATGATATGAACTTAAAATAAATCCCTTAAAATGCGCTTTTGGTATTACCTCCGGGAAATTTCTAGGATTTGTTGTCCATCATCGGGGAATCGAGATTGTGCCGGATAAGATTAAAGCTATCTTGGAAATGCCTCCACCCAAAACCTTGAAACAACTGTGTTCCTTCCAAGGAAAGTTGGCATATCTGAGATGCTTTATTTCTAATCTCTCAGGTAGGTGTCATCCTTTCTCTTCATTAATTAAAAAAGACGACAAATTTTTTTAGGAAGAGAAATGCCAGCGGGCCTTTGAGGAGGTTAAGAAATACTTAATGGCACCTCCTATTTTTGCACTCTATCCCAGGAAAACCTTTGATACTTTATACCGCGGTCTTAGACAACTCTCTTGGAGCCCTCTTAGCCCAAGTCAATGACGAGGGTAAAGAAAATGCACACTACTATTTGAGTCATCGGATAATACCGACAGTGATAAGGTACCCACACATTTAGAAGTATTGTCTAGCCTTAATTTTTGCTACCCAAAAGCTTAAACATTACATGCTTTCTCATTAGATTACCCTAATTTCAAAAGTCAATTTGTTACATTATTTGATGACCTGACCAATACTCTCAGGACGTCTAGCAAGTTGGTCGATGATTTTATTGCAATTTGATATAACTTCTGTTCCCCTCCATGATATCAAGAGATATATTTTAGCAGACTTCCCCGTTGCACACCCACTTCCAGCTAGGTCCCATCTTCTTGATGAACTACCAGATGAGCAGATACTACAAATAAAATTCTCCAGCGCCCAACGATGGGAAATGTACTTCAACGGAGCTTCTTCAACCAGAAAGGATAAAGGATCAGACACAGTTATACCAGGCAAAGTAGGGATCAGTTTGATCTTTATCATGCCAGATAAGGGTATGTTGAGGTTCTCATATCACCTGACAGAGTTGTGCACCAACAATGAAGCAAAATATGAATTCTTAATCACCGGATTGGAATTGGCAATCTCAATGGATAAAACAAACTTTGTCATCGATGGAGACTCTTAGCTCATCATCCAGCAAGTCACCGGACAATACAAAATTTTGAAACCACGGCTAGCAGAATACCATCAGTACACATTGAAGCTGCTGGAGCAGATCCCCAATGTGACTTTCTACTAGATTCCTAGGAGAGATAATGCCCATGCTAACGCTCTAGCAAAACTCACTAAGGAGCTGGCATGTACCCCAGAGGATTCCATTGACATCACAGTACAAGGAAGATAAGTTTTGTCTCGAATCAAGCTCAAAACACTACACAAGCTCGGAAAATAAGAAGCAAAAAAGCAGTTGCTGATTTCAATGAAGATTGGCACAAGCCATTAATAAAATATTTGCAAACTGGAAAGCTGTCAGAGGACAAGTCTGAGGCACATCACATTACAAAAAGGGCTATGTCTTACGCTCTAGTAGGTGATATCCTCTACAAGAGATCTTTCGACCAGAGATGTGGCTACAATGTTTGAGCAGAGCCGAAGCACAAAATATTGTTAAAGAGGTATATGTCAGATTGTGTGGTGCTCACCAGTCAAGGCCAAAGATGAAAATGAAGATCAAAAGACTCGAATATTATTGGCTGACAATGATATCTAATTGCATGGATACAACCAGAAGGTGTCACCAGTGCCAAGTGCATGGGGTGGTCTTGCACCAACCTCCGAATGTGCTACACCCAACTATCGCCTGTGGCCATTTAACTGTTGGGGCACGGACATAATAGGTCTGATAGACCCTCCATCTTCCAAAGGACACATTTTTATACTTGCCGCTACATATTATTTCTCCAAATGAATAAAGGCAGTACCATTACGAGAGGTTACGACACAGCACGTCCTTCAATTCTTCAAAAGCCAATTCATCTACCATTTCGGAGTACCGCGAAGAATAATTTTGCGATAATGGGATAGCTTTTAAAAGCATAAAAATCAACAATTTCATTAAAAGACACGGGATAGATTGAAGATACTCTACAATTTACTATCCTAGAGCAAATGGATTGGTCGAAGCCTTCAACAAGACATTGATACAAATATTAAGGAAAAAACTGGACTAAAATAAAAGAGATTGGCACAACAAATTGTTAGAAGCCTTGTAGGCCTACCGGACGACATTCAGGACTCCCACTCAGTGTACACCCTACATGCTCGTGTACGGGTCCACAACCGTTCAACCGTTAGAAATTTTGACGCAGTCTCTCAGAGTCGTTGTTGTTAAGCAGCTTACAACAGAAGAAAGTGCATAACTCAGACTTAAAGAACTGGAGAGTATTGAGGGAAAAAGACTTGAAGCACAACAACACTTGGAACTTTACCAGGCAAAGATGGTACAGGCTCATGGCAAATTGGTCCGCCCAAGGACATTCAAAGTTGGTGACTTCGTACTCGTGCTCAAAAGGCCTATTCTTGCACGTCACAAGATAGGTGGAAAATTCGAGCCAAATTGGGAGGGACCATTTGTCGTTGAAAAGGTCAATGCAGGAAGAGCTTACTAGTTAGTAGATTTTCGGGGTGAAACACCCATGCTACCAATCAACGAACGATACCTAAAGACATACTGCGCAACCTGACATTGTTTGCCATCGCTTAATTTGAAATTTTGAAATTTGGATTGTTTTGGGGTTGTCTATGTTGCCAAATGTCTGTGAGCTAGTCCAAAATTTTGTACCTCAACATAATGAAAATTTTTGAAAATTACACACTTCAATTTTCTCTTTTTAAACTTAATATCCTACTAAATTAAACAAAATGCATACACAAATAAATAACTTTTTCACCAAAATAAACTAAAATTTATTTTAATAAAGACTTTGTTTTGTTCTTGTTCACGCCAAGTTTCAGCTCACAGACATTTTTCCTGTCGTTTGTAGAGAAATGTCAGGCTAGAGATTGACCTTGGCCTTTAAAGATGGCTGGAACCTTGCACTCAACATAGAAATGGCGCCGCTGGGCAGTACCATAGAATTTGACATGGAAATTAGTCAAGTCGACATAGATTATGAGGGGCCTCTAATAGATGTCATCAGCCGACAAGAAAAGGAAGGGTTTCCCTCACTACTAAGGTTGACCACTGACAGCGACTTTATATATGCTTAAAAATACAAGAATTTGATACTGCTCCTAGAAGATTTAAATCCCCGACAACGACGCTAAGAACTTGATAACAGTTATAGATTTGATAAAGATGTGTATAAAATATTCAATAATTGCAAAGTCACACTTATCAATGCAAGTATACATATCACTCAAGTAATACGGGCTCTAATGGAGTCCTAGATATCGATCCCACAGAGAGTAATATTAGAGGCTACGAACTATGATTTAAAAAATCAATACGTAGTCACAACAATATAGTTCAAATTGCATATTTTTCACTAATAGGCAATTGAAATAAAAATGTAATTTTAATAAACTTTTAATTAACTAATTCTATTAATAAAGTTTCTAATGTGAAGTTCAATATATAGGAAAACATCATTCTCCTTGTCAAGAAATTTAAGTGAATTGATAAATTAAATCAGTTCAAATTGTATTGTGCCAAATAGGAGAATACCTATTCTTTACCCTTTGGACCAGGCATAAAGAACATTGACTATTCCTATGCTTTGTTACTGAATCTGCGACTAGGCTGGGAGGATACCAGCTCTCACTTTGGAGCTACCATGTTTCCCTCGCCTGAGGGCTAACATCTACACTTCAGCACCCATACAATATGACCGAATTGAGGATTTTAGTCTGTCACTCTAAAATCTCCAATTCTACGCCCGATAATTTTTATTTTCTATTAGATTTTAGTTTGTCACTCTAAAATCTCCAATTCTACGCCCGATAATTTTATTTCCCTATTTAATTTGCTCACCTTGTCACTCTAAAATCTCCAATTCTACGCCCGATAATTTTTATTTCCCTATTTATTTGCACCTAACTTTCAAGGACTTTGACCTCCCTTAATCTTAGATGTAATCTTCACTTTAGTTGTAAACTCAACATATTTTAACAAATCAATTGACCAGATTGAAGTTAAAAGGTCATCACAACTTCTTTAGCATTCTCATGACACAACCAATTCAAATCACAATTTCACAAAATCTCAAGACAAGGAGAAAGAAAGAGAAAGCTACTCAGAACTCATGGAGAAGATACGGAAAAACATAGAATTTATATATAAAAGCAAAGTAATACAAACGTCAATAAATAAATACAACTTATCTCTAATTTCTCCCCAAGCAAACTCCTTGAAGTTCCTCTGAATCTCTTCCTTTCTTTACAACACACAGAATTCTCTTCGAAGCAGCAAGGAGGAAGAAATCTCTCACTTTCCCTCCACTCTTACAATCTTTTGAAGAATTCCTCACAATTTCCTTCGAAGCGGCAAGGAGGAAGAAATCTCTCACTTTCCTTCCACTCTTAGAATTTCTCAAAGAATTCCTCACAATACTAACCACTCTCTGCACTCTATTGAGCACAACAAACAACAAAGACTCAGCGAACACCCCTTCTCCCTTTATTTTTCGGCCTCCAAATGTTTCTTTTAAAGTTGTAGAAGAGTTTTCAAGAGTATCCCAAGCGTCCCTTCAAAAATTGTCCACATTCAATGCATCTGTTGAGAGAACTGACGCTCTCGCCATCGGCGGCCTCGATGGCACCATCGGCAGCCTCAATGGCGCCGTCAGCGGCCTTCTAGAATATTTAATTCTAGGCTCTCAGGAAAAGCTCGCCGTTGGCGCCCAAGATCAAATGATCATATTTTAGTCCTTTTTGCTCCAAATTTGCTCATTTTTTCATCTTTTTGCTCAAATGACCATAATTCAACATACTTATAACAAAATATCAATAATACCTTTCTTTAAAGTGCAATATCATCAAAATTAGTGTAAAATAGGTATGAAAATCTAAACATATTTTTATTTGGCCAAAATTCCCAAAATTTAACNTATTATCTGTCTTTCTCCTTGTCTTGAGATTTGTGAAATGGTGATTTGAATTGGTTGAACCATGAAAATGTTAAAAAAGTTGTGATGATCTCTTCACTTTGATCTTAATTTACTTTGAATCTGGCCAATTAATTTGTTAAAATATGTTGAGTTTTAGAACTAAAGTGAAGATTACATCCAAGATTCAGGGAAGTCAAAACCCTTGGATGTTGGGTGCAAATAAATAGGGAAATAAAATTATCGGGCATAGAATTAGAGATTTTAAAGTGACAGACTAAAATCCCCGATTCGTTCCTATCGTTTGGGTACTGAAGTGTAGATGTTAGCCCTCAAGCGAGGAGAACGTGGGAGCTCTGAAGTGAGCGTCGGTATCCTCCCAGCCTAGCTGCAGATTCAGTAAACAAGCATAGGANCGACCAGGCATAAAGAACATTGACTAATCCTATGCTTTGTTACTGAATCTGCAACTAGGCTGGGAGGATACCAGCTCTCACTTTGGAGCTTCCATGTTTCCCTCGCCTGAGGGCTAACATCTACACTTCAGCACCCATACAATATGACTGAATTGAGGATTTTAGTCTGTCACTCTAAAATCTCCAATTCTACGCCCGATAATTTTTATTTTCTATTAGATTTTAGTTTGTCACTCTAAAATCTCCAATTCTACGCCCGATAATTTTATTTCCCTATTTAATTTGCTCACCTTGTCACTCTAAAATCTCCAATTCTACGCCCGATAATTTTTATTTCCCTATTTATTTGCACCTAACTTTCAAGGACTTTGACCTCCCTTAATCTTAGATGTAATCTTCACTTTAGTTGTAAACTCAACATATTTTAACAAATCAATTGACTAGATTGAAGTTAAAAGGTCATCACAACTTCTTTAACATTCTCATGACACAACCAATTCAAATCACAATTTCACAAAATCTCAAGACAAGGAGAAAGAAAGAGAAAGCTACTCAGAACTCATGGAGAAGATACGGAAAAACGTAGAATTTATATATAAAAGCAAAGTAATACAAACGTCAATAAGTAAATACAACTTATCTCTAATTTCTCCTCAAGCAAACTCCTTGAAGTTCCTCTGAATCTCTTCCTTTCTTTACAACACACAGAATTCTCCTTTGAAGCAGCAAGGAGGAAGAAATCTCTCACTTTCCTTCCACTCTTAGAATTTCTCAAAGAATTTCTCACAATACTAACCACTCTCTGCACTCTATTGAGCACAACAAACAACAAAGACTCAGCGAACACCCCTTCTCCCTTTATTTTTCGGCCTCCAAATGTTTCTTTTAAAGTTGTAGAAGAGTTTTCAAGAGTAGCCCAAGCGTCCCTTCACAAATTGTCCACATTCAATGCATCTGTTGAGAGAACTGACGTGCTCGCCATCGGCGGCCTCGATGGCACCATCGGCAGCCTCAATGGCGCCGTCAGCAGCCTTCTAGAATATTTAATTCTGGGCTCTCAGGAAAAGCTCGCCGTCGGCGCCCAAGATCAAATGATCATATTTTGGTCCTTTTTGCTCCAAATTCGCTCATTTTTTCATCTTTTTGCTCAAATGACCATAATTCAACATACTTATAACAAAATATCAATAATACATTTCTTTAAAGTGCAATATCATCAAAATTAGTGTAAAATAGGTATGAAAATCTAAACATATTTTTATTTGGTCA
>JXCR01066196.1:0-10314 GCA_002079205.1 Phalaenopsis hybrid cultivar
AAGTTCAGGTGGTCGAGGCCATTTATTATGATGAAAGCCTATCCTTATGGTGTTGTGGATATTAAAGATCTGAAAACTGAATGAATAATTAAAGTAAACAACCATCAACTGAAACCTTACATTGGTTGAAATGAACCTTTGTATGAAGAGATCCTGATGTTGGGCCAACCTAATTAAAACATTGGATATGTCGGGTTGATGACGTTAAACCAAGCGTGTATGGGAGACAACCCATAATTATCTGTGTGGATTGATTTATATCTTTGTTGTTACGGACTATGTGTTGTAATATTGAGACCTACGAGATGTAAGGAGGTGCAAAAACTCATTTGATGATTGAAACGAGATTAGGACGTGAAAAATTTGATGTGGGGTGAAACAGTGCTTACTAAGGCACTGGCGCCTAGGCGCCAAACGCAGCGCCTGCGCGCCAGCATCCAGTAAGATTGGTGCCTAAGCTCTAGAATTCAACGTCTAGACGCCACAGTATAATACATGAATAAAACTGACCCCCAACCATTTTAACCCATTTCTTTCGATTAAAACCCCCCTAATCTCGTCCTTAAAGCTTGGAACTTCATATCTTGGCCTGAGAGAAGCAGCCTTGGAAAGGAATTGAGTGCTTGGTCAAATTTTCTTATATAAATAGAGAGTAAAAGTAATGGTGGTGTGAATGAGAAGAAGTTTGTGCACAAGGACGCTCAACCTTACTTCAATGGCTTCCTAGAACTGAGTTTGGAGTAGATCACCGACAAATTAATGAAAGTTAAAGAGGGGTTAGCAATTTTGCACAACAAGTTGAGCAACATGTATCACCAGTACAAGTATTTGGAGTGACATATGAAACTCAAATTCCCTAAACCATAAACCCTAAACCCTAACCCTAAACCCTAAACCCTAAACCCCAAACCCCAGACCCCAGACCCTAAACCCTAGGATCATAGAGAAAATTGCTGCAGAATTTCCTTGTGCTCCTTTCTACCACTTGTATGATCATAACTTTCTATCGATTGAATAATTGTGTTAGATTTTTATGTTTGCATGTATTGTGTCCACCTTAGTACTGTGTGTGTTTGATATTACTTGATATGGTATGTGCATTAGTATTGGATTGATCTCTTTTATTGCTTTATTGTGTCTATTGTACTGAATTTTGTTTGTTATTATTAAATTTGTGTTAAGTTTGTGAAAAATTTTGTGTTAGAATGCTTGGATAAATTAAGGTTTGGAAGTTATGATTGAGCAAATGGAACTTAGAAGATGTTGGGAAGATAATTGATTAGTGGAATGATGCTAAATTTATGTAATTTTGGTTTGGAGGCCTCAGGTTTGTTGTGTCACATTTTAAAAATCAAATCTTATGAAATTCGGCCCTGGCGCCTAAGCGTCAGACATTTGCATAGCTGGGCGCCAAGGCTCTGAAACTGGCGTCTAGCCACCAAACCGGCTGAACTTGTCGAAATTGCTTAAAATCACAAATTGAACCGGAACATCACCATTTTTTACCTCAAACTGTCTTCTTCTTCCTCCATTTCGTGAAAGTGACTCCTAGGGCTCTCCATAGCTCGTGATTTTCCAAGTTTTAGAGCCTAAAAATACCAGATTTCGTCTTCTCAATTTTAGATCTACATTTTGGCATATAAATTTTATTATTTCACTATTGATTTCTTCCACATTGATCGAAGGCCAAACATTGAATTTTTTTGGAATTTTAGTGAGAAATCCATAGCTGGAAGCTTAATTAGCTTGGAAATTACTTGTAGGAGCCTTTAGAACTAATATATGCAATTTATTTTGATTTTTTTCTAGATTTTTGAAATGGCTCCTAAAACAAAGAGAGGAGAGGGGAAGGAAATTTTTGACAACACGAAGTTTGTGAATCACAAAGCACGAGATAGATAAGATGATTTTCTATTGTCAATGAATTTCATTGCGAAGCAAAGCTTTTCGAGTCCTAGTGAGGCGGTAGAAAATCTGATTGCTGCTCGACATTGGCAGGTTCTCTGTCATTTTACTGTCGCAACAGTTATTTTGATTGTGAGAGAATTTTATGCCAATTTGCTTGAAGCTCCAGAGAATGAGGTATTAGTTTGAGGAAGGGGAGTTGGGCTCACTCCTGAGAGGATCAATGTGTTATATGGCTTACGTCCTTCTTTGGATTGCTACTATTCAGAGTTTGAGCCTTTTAAGTCTAAGCTAGATGAGATTATTGTTTGTCTTACTGATGAGTGTGGAGTTTGGAAGATCAGAAACAAACATAAGGTAAAATTTTCTTCTTCTACATTTAATGCCCCATCGAACGCATGACACTATTTTATTTCTGCTCGACTAATACCTTTAAACCATTTGAGCGAGTTGACTGACACGCCTAAAAATTACATATTTTTATACATACATTTTACACTTATTTTTAATGATATTGCGCTTTAACAAAAGATATTTTACATATTTTTTTTGTTCCAGGTCCAAGAAATAAATTTTTGGAGAAAATGAGACAAAAATGGTGTAATTTGGAGCCAAATCAAGCAAGGAAGAAAATTATGATCCGACGCATTTTGTTGGAGCAAGATTGGAGTTGAAACGAGACAAAATGAAGTGAAACATAGCAAATTGGAGTTGTCCCAACTTTTGAACTGGCACAATAGCACCCAAACTGGCGTTATAGCCCCAGTCACGTCGAGAAATAGGAATCATAGCACTGATTCTAGCACCACAACACCATTAACCATTTCGGACGGCTGCTGCTCGATTTTGGGAGCTTTTAAGCACCATTTGGCACTTGGGAAGGCACCTTTTGGTCATTCAAACTCTTGGAACTTCTTTAGTCTTTCTCCTTGTGATGAGAATTAGTCATATGTAGGATTAGAATGGTTTAATGATTTCTTCTATTCTAAAATTGTGATGGTATTTTCGTCGATTCTTAATTTACTTTGCAAACTGAGCACTTGTAATATTAAAATCTGTTGTAAGACATAAAGACCCGAGTGAGGTATGATTTCACCGAACTAGTGAGTACACACTAACCTTACGAGGAGGGGAACCACAATCTAAGGAGAGTTCAAATAGATAGGGAGATAAGTCTTGATAGATGTAGAATTGGTGTTGTTAGGGTGACATGCTAGATCCTTTACCAATTTGGTCTAAAGTTGGAACTAAGGGTCACTCACAGGTCCTATATAAAGGGTCCAATGGGTAATCTAAAAGTGGTGAGCTAGAATCTACCTAGCACTATGACACAAGCTGGAACTTACTTTAGATTAGTCAATATTTTTTATGCACTCAGAAGAGGGTAAAGAAGCATGTATGCTCCTATTTGTCATAATACAACATTTCAAACCTTCAACATTTGATTCCTACACTGATTATAATCTCATCACAAGGGGAAATGAATTTTAATTATATAAAAAATTTTCAAAATTTAACCAATCTCCTTATATTAGGTTTTTAGTTAATTTAGTTAACTTTAATTTTATAGTAAATTAGTAAATTTAGGAAAGGCAAACTTTTTGAAAATTCCAAACTAAGACCTGATAGTAGTAGACTAGAATTAGCCTAAGGGAATTCTTACCCCGCTTCTCTGTGGAATCAATATTGGGGTCTTTAAAAGAAAAACATATATTACTTGAAATGTATGTATACTTGCGTAGTTTCTCTAGTGTATAAACTATTTTCTAAATTTTATAGCATTTAGAGATTGCACACTAGCCGCTAAATATAAATTGGGTCAAGTTTTTTTCCATCTTTTGGAAACTAAATTATTGCGTAATTGCGGGTCTGGTCAACGACTTGTGAGAGAGTCATATTGAACTATTGCATTCAGATGATGAAACCCATTGATGTTGGCTCTCTCAACTTCAAGGCCATTTACACCTCCGCTAGAGCTAGTTCTTTTGCATGTTTGGGTTTCCCTTCCCTAATCTTTACTATCTGCAAAGGATCTGGAGTGAAACATGAGACTTAAGAGAAGCAATTAAAGCCACTAAAGCCTATCGGAAAGGCTAATGTGGAAATTTATGGGATATCTCGAGGTACGACTTCTGATATTCCATCTACTTCTACCTCCAGTACTACTGTTCCACCTCTTGATGCTTCAGAAGAACTTAGAGATCGGACATTGGAATTTCAATCATATATGTTTTTAATGTTATGTCAGCTTAAAATAATGAGGATCATAGGAGCCACCTAGAGCAATACATGAAAAAGGAATAGTGATTATGAAGCCAGCTTCAACACTTCCTTAGTTTGTTTTTTATGTTGCAACCATAATGTTGAGTTTACTAGTTATCCTTACTGCCCTCCTTTTGAGCATAAACAAATGATGGATGAAGATGTAGAAGATGAAGATAAGGGGGAGGAGGATTAAGAAGTCTTGATTATTTTTTTGTTGTAGTTCTTCATGTATATTTGATTTGTTTTAGTACTCTTTGATGTATGTTGAACACATGTACAATTTCCTATTCTTACTATTTACTCTTGCTCCTGTTTAGTTTATATTGCCTAGAGTAGTGTTTTACTTTGCAATTTCTATGTTATACATGTTAATTTTAGATGTACTACTACTCAACACTTGTTTTTATTGCTTGCACTTGTACTGTTTACATTTTTAGTACCCTGATATAACTAATTTTGTTAAAATTTTCTCTATTCACAGTTGTTATATACTTTGATGTTTTACACTATTTAAAAATTCAATTTTGGGGGATGGAGAAAAACTTTTTAAAACTAAACTTTATTTGTCCTCGATAAACTATATATTTTTAAAATTATTTTAACATAACCTATTGTATGTGGTGTTAACTTTAGATAATTATATTTTTTACTTTATAAATGTTATAGTAGACTTAAGTAAAAGTTTTTTTGGTAATAAAGTGTAATTCTAAAGTTAAGATATTTAGTATAAAAGTATAAGAATGTGTTTTATTATTCAAAATAGGAAAAATTGTATTTTTGAAACGCTAAGGATTTTAGATCTACACTTTAAAAAGAATATGACACTCTATTCATTACTGCACTAATATACATTATTAAGCAAGGAAATGTGAGAAGTTCTTAACTTTGGGAAGAGGATAGTGAAGTTCAAAATCATTAAAGGCTATCCAAATATAGCAATCTTCACATAAAAAGAAAAAAAAAGTAAAGATTGAAAATGATCCTAAGAGAAAAAGAAAAAAAAATCAAAAGAAAAAGAAGAGAAAAAAGAAAAACATGCAGGGAGAATCTTAAGGAGAAGCCTAATAAAAATTGGCTTCGCTTAAGTTATCTTAAAGCTAAAAACTTATTTACACTTCTAAGCTTATTTTTAATTTTAAAAATTATTAGCCTCTTTACTTGTAGAGTTCTCATGCAATTCTTTTCTTTTAATTCTTTTAAAATTCCTTAGTGTGACAAATTATAGTTATTTTTTAAATAAATAGAAAATCAAAATTCCTAACTTGATTACTGGATATCCTTACATTTTAGTTTTAACTTGAGTTATTGAAAGTTTTTCTAAAAGTTTCACTATCACATTTATGAGACAAAACTATAAGATTCCTTAAGTGAAACCCATTACCGTTAGGTATTATATTTGGTTTACATAGTAAAAAGGTTACTTGAGGACAGGCAATGTTTAAGTTTGGGGGAATTGACATGCCTTAAAATTACTTATTTTTACATGTGTATTTCATGCTCATTTTTAATGATATTGTGCTTTAATAAAAGATATTTTTTGTGTTTTGATTGCAGGTGCAAAGAATGAAGTTTAAGAGCAAAAGAAGTAAAAAGGGAGCAAAAATGGGTCAAATGATGCCAAACAACAAAAAGGTGACATGGCGGGTAGGCGCCAGATAGTTCTAAAAGGCTGGCACCTAGGTGCCACAGTTTGACGCCTAGGTGTCCGAGGCAGTTATGCTTATATTCATTGAATTTGGATGGTTTTCAAAAAGGTGCCTGAAGTGACCCTTGGTTATTTTCAGAGTTTTATATATAGAAAGAATTTCCACACATCCAAGAGGAGAGGAAAGTTGTTTTTGGGTAAGTTAGACCACCATTGGGGTGGGCACCCACCATAGTGAGAGTGTGGTAATTGTGAGTGTTTGTAGAATCTTTTGTAAGTCTTGTGGAGTCAAATTCAGTTAGGAAACTTCTTAGTATTGCTTGGGGAAAAGTTTGAGATAAATATTTGTACTTTTATTTTGTAAACATGGTTTTTAATATGTATCTAATATTTGTTTTGTTATCTCCAAGAATTCTGAGTAATTTTCTTTTATTTCTCCTTGCAATAAGAGCTAATCATGTGTGGGGTTAGAATGTTGTGAAGATTTATTTTATTCCAAAGATTTGTGATGATATTTTCACTGATTCTTCATTTACTTTACAAATTGGTCATTTGTGATGTTAAAATTCACTGCGAAACATAATGACCTGGGAGGGCTATGATTTCACCAACTAGTGAGTATCATACTAAACCTTGGATGGAGGGGATGTCACGTCCAAGGGGGAGTGCAAATATATAGAGAGATAAGTTTTGATGAGCGTAAAATTGATAATTCTAGACTGACGGGCTAGAATCTTTATCAAATTGATCTTAGTTCATAACCTGAGTCTTTAGTTTGTTCTATAGAGAGGGAACAGTGGGTAATCTGGAAGTTAGAGGCTAAAATCTACTCAGCACAACCATACAATCAAGAACTTAACTTTAGATTAGTCAATATTCTTTATGCACTCTGGAGATATTAAAGAGTATGTATGCTCTTATTTGTCACAAAACTTCATTTTTATCTTTAAGCATTTGATTCCTACACTCATTATAATCTCTTTTGAAGGGGAAAGATTTTTTCTTATAATAGTACTTCTTTACACATTTATAGTTTAGAAACTTTTCTTTTTCTTTTAGCTTTAAATTAGAAGTAACAAACATTAGTTACACCCTTTTAAAAACAATTCGATATTATTCTCCTACAAATTTAGTTTTCAGCTTAAGTAAAAATATTTCTAAGTTAGCATAGCAATTCCCTTATTCCCTATGGGTTTGATACTAAGGTTTTTAAAGAAAACGCTATATTACTTGAAATAATACATATATTTGTGTGTACCTCTAGTGTGTAATTCATTAATCAATTTATCACATATTTATTTTACACACTATCCTCTGAAAAATAAATTAGGTCAATGTTTTTGCCATCATTCAGAATTTAAATGATTGTGTAATTGCGGGTTAGGTCAGACTAAATCCTTATCGTTGAAAGAGATTGGTGGATGAATTTTTGTGGTGAAAGTAGTGGCATAGAGTTCCCTAGTTTGCTGCCTCTTTCGGTTCACTTACATGGATGATTCAGTACCTCAAAATATGTCAGGTACAATTCTTAAATTGTGGATGACATGGGTGCAAATTGGTCTGTCCAGTGTTGTGCTCTCCTCATTGAGGCATTACCTAGCCTTTGAATCGCAACTTTTGGAGCGACACATTCCTTCAACTTTCCTTCTTTTATTAGTTCCTCTATCAAGTTCCAGAAGTGCCTACACTCCTTCGTTTCATAGTCGTGCTCCCTATGATACTTACAATACTTCCTGCTATCTCGGAGAAAAGCTCTGGTTCTCATCAGTGTTGCTTTCTTAAAAATATCCTTATCTTGGATGACATATACTATCTACGCCATTGATACCCTCAGAGGAGTGTTCTGAGGGACTTCGAGATCATATCATGTTCATTTGTGGTATTAAGCCAACATCTCATGATGCTGGATCAACTGTCGAATATGGGTCTTTGCCCGTCCTCTTTGCTCCCTTGATGATGGGTTGAGTTGTTGCAACTATGACTTTCATAATGTGGGCGGACGAGCGGTCACACTTTCTCTCTTGGTTTCCACCCATTATTTTTGATAGTCACTTATGGTGCCTCTGATCGGAGGGCTCAAGGGCTTTTTTGTATGCTTTTAGATACTTGTTAGTCATCTCTAACAATTTGCCAAGCTTTGAGGCTCCACAAGGTCGATGTCAAAAAGGAACCTTTTAGATTTCGGTCCCTACGTTAGAGCGACCGGGGCTATGTTCTGTTTCAAATCTCTTACCTCAAGTATTTCACTCTAGAAATGTGTAATAAACCAGTGTAAGCTCTCGTTAGGTCCTTGTCTTAATTGTCATAAAGGCTTGACTCTCTTTTTAGGTCTCTCGACACTAGTGCAATGTGTTAGAAAGAACCTTTTGAATTCCACAAAGCAAATTAATACTCCAGCCCATTATGCGTTGAAACATCTCAGAGAAGATAATCTCAATGTTGTGAAGAGCAGTTTGCACTTAAATGCATTCGAGATCTTTGATAAACACATCGAGGATTCAAAAGACGCAAGATGATTGTTGGGATCCTAAAGTCTCTTATATGACTCCAAAGATGGTAGTTTAAACTTCTCCGGGGGTTGGAATCCAGAGATCAGAAAACAAAAAGCAATCTCCAGTGTTGGAACAATTCGATTCATTTAAGTTGTTGTCTTTCCACCATCGGGGCAGACCCGATGTTGTTCTGATACATCACATCCTTGACACTCTTCAGCAGATAGTTTGGTCTCCTCTCATTGCACCTCGGTGGTTCTTCTCTATGGGGGTTATGTGGTGCTAGTTGAATGATCCCGACTTTCTATATAGATGTAAAATGTTATGCATGTGATTATATGCTTAATTTCCTTAATAGGTATTCTTAATTTGCAACAAAGTAAAAAACTTGATCCAAAGCAAAAGCTAAATAAGTTTTCTACTATGAAATAAATAAGAAACAATTATAATATTTAAATAACATATACTATGCAAGTATACGTATCGTTATCAAGTAATATATGACTTCTTTATTAAACCCCGAATATCGAACTGCAGGGAGACTAACAATATGCACTTTAGAAAACTAGAAAGTTTAGAAATCTTAGATGAAAAAAATCTACTAAGTAAAATATTCTTACTTAAACTTAATAAGCTATAATAGGGATGAAAATTTGATTCTTTTTGTAATTTTTTGTTCATGAAATTAAAGTAAGCAACTAATTAACTCAATAAAATACTTGCAAGATGAAGACATTATAAGTAAAATATATTTTTCCTTATCATGAATCAGTAATAAGTAGAGAAATTTTGTTGTGAAAGTATTATAAATGTGTTGTGTTAAATAGGAGCAATAATATTCTTTACCCTTACTAGAGATGCTATAAATAACATTGGCTAATCTATAACTTGAATAGTCTTGAAGACCAATTAGGTAGGGAAGATACTAGCTCTCACTCTAGAGTTCCCTCTTTTTCCTCCACCTGAGAGCTGACATCTTGTATCAAAACCTAAAACTATAATTCAAATTGAGAGCTTTAGTTTGTCACTTTAAAGTCCTCAAATTCTACACATTTGAAAAATTTATTTCCCTATTTATTTGCACTTAACTCCATGAACTACATTCTCATCCTTAAAATTAATATGTGATTTTAAACCATTTGTTGATTGAGACAATACCATCTCGGATCTTACATGTTCTCACAACAAGTATTAACATCTTAATTGGTCAAATCAAGAAGTAAATGAAGTGCAAGGTTTCAAATCATCAAAATTTCTTCCAACATTGAAACCTAACACTTCACACAACTTCATTTCAACACTTAATCACTTATCATTTTAAGAAAAAAGATAAAGAAAACTACTCAGAATCCATAGAAAAAACACAATCACACATGAGTTTAAAAGTAGAAATTATGTACACAAACAAGAAATATAAATTAAAATTAAGCGTATTCATAAAGATAAACACTTATCTCAAATCATCTTCACCAAATGTCTTGAAGTTCCTTTGAATTATCTTCCTTCACTCACAATACAAACTAAAAACTCAAAATAAGAAAAAGAAAGCGGCTAATGACGGCGACGTACTTGGATGAATGATGGTCATAAATTTTATGGGTGGCTGGCCCCTTGTCTTGATGATTCAAGTCTTTTCTTATAGAAATCTAAGAGGAGTATTGGTGTCTCTTCAAAAAGGTATCTCCATTCAATGAATCTTCTAGAAGTTGCCTCCTCAAAAGCCGGTTGAATGAATGTTTGTGTCCATGGGCTATTTCCCATATTTTTAGCAAGGGTTGCTTCAAACACCTCTTCACAAATTCGCTCAAATTAAATAATTTATCACATAACTACTTCTAGCGTTTAGGCGCCCCAGTTCATTTATGCACATTTCTTCATTTTTGCTCAAAATTTGACCCCTTTTCACTCATTTTAACATTTTCCATCCATTTGATTGTACTTGAAAAAAAACACACAAATATCTTTCATTAAAGTGCAATATCTCAAAAATAGGTATAAAAATGTGTA
>JXCR01066211.1:8105-34324 GCA_002079205.1 Phalaenopsis hybrid cultivar
TGATAGAAAAGAAATAGTAATTTATGTAAATCTTCCAATATTTTATTAATAATTAGCCAACTTCTACAGTTAATAACATAAACCTGAAAGAAGATATGGTTTAATGGATATTTACATACCTAGCACACAATTCTTATGTATTTACATCTCACACCTAAACTTTCATATTTATACACATAACACTCGGGTGCTTTAAGCGTACACAAAAGAAGACGTATTTCACTTTTAAAAAGTGGCAATAGTGCTATTTTTGATGTGATATTAAGGATTTGAGTGCTATGCGTGTAAACATGAAAGTGTAGGTGTGATATATGTAATTACATAAGAATGGTTTGCCATGCATTTAAATGCCCCTCATTTAATTGCTTGAAGTAAACAAACCTCAGTTCTGGCTTGAATCTCATTCATCTCAGCCTCTTTAGTATGAAGCTTCTCCTCCAACTTCAAGTAATACTATACAACACAGATCATGGACTAAAATCTAAGCTGCTCAATCAGATGAGTAAATATTCAAGCAGAATATTAATTAAAAGTAATCCAAATTCTTGCCTCTTTTCTTTTCTCAGCCCTTTCACTGCTTTTAAATTTAAAGGCAGCAGGCCTTTGCTTATCTTCCGCCTTAGAGCTCGATTTAACCCTACAGCAGAAATAAATCAATGTTAAAAAAGCAACGGTACTAGAAATTTGAACAGATACATCAAACACCCAAACTTTACTTTTTACATTTTCAAATCTTTCATATCACATAAAAAATACATTCATGTTAACTTTTAAAAAGTGAAATACACATCTTATGCATGGATAAGATGCATGAGATGGCATATATGTAAAGATTAAAGTTACGATTTTAATATGTAAATACATATGAATCAAGTGTTATGCATGTAAATCTTCCTTAGATAAATCGTCAAAAGCAGTAATCTGAACTAATTAAAATAGAAGTAATAGTATAATGAGCTGCCTTCTTATGGCCCTTGTCATCTTCTTCATCATTATAACCATTATCATCATTAGCCTTATACAAAATGTTTGGGGTTAACTTTGTAAAATTTATCGATCCGCTCCTACTGGCAGTGCATAAAGAATTTAAACCTATTCTAAAAAAAATATTTTTGCATAGTTTATATCCATATAACCTTAAGAATTAAATCTTCCCATTTTCTTTTCTAATCNCATCCGCTCCTACTGGCAGTGCACAAAGAATTTAAACCTATTCTAAAAAAATATTTTTGCATAGTTTATATCCATATAACCTTAAGAATTAAATCTTCCCATTTTCTTTTCTAATCCTTTAATAATAATTTTATAAAGTTATCTTACGCACAAATTTTCTACCGTTTGTGGTACATGTCCACGCTACATAAATTTACTTCCTAGTATTTACACTCGTGGATACAACTCGTGCCATCAATCTAACATAAATTTCCCTTAGTTTATCCTTCATAGAATTGAAAGACAACCATTCTATAAATTTCTGATACAAACCAAATCGATTTTTTCACATAAATCTGGGCAAATGAATATTTTATGATAAGAACATCAAACAACTTAACACAAATGCATAAGATAAGCACCTATAATTCAAAAGGTNCGAATATTTTATGATAAGAACATCAAACAACTTAACACAAATGCATAAGATAAGCACCTATAATTCAAGAGGTATGTGATCTCTCCCAAATGCTACGATTCGCGAGGGGGGAAATCTCTCCTAAGACTCAAGACAACAATCTTATGCATAACCCTAACCATAAACATATTAGCCCTATTTGTACTAAACAATAATAAATAACAAAAGATTAAATTGTTCTTATGCGCAGAAAAGACTAAATTGTCCATTGGTACCGGCGTAATAATACTCACATCCCAAAAAAGACACATTGTTTTCAAGGTGTAAAAAAAGAAAACTATTGTTGGATCAATTTGTGTGGCTCNCTAAATTGTTCTTATGCGCAGAAAAGACTAAATTGTCCATTGGTACCGGCGTAATAATACTCCCATCCCAAAAAAGACACATTGTTTTCAAGGTGTAAAAAAAGAAAACTATTGTTGGATCAATTTGTGTGGCTCCCACTCATAAATTGGTTTGAGTCGGGTTCTTGCCATAAGCACTGATACACTCGTCGTGGCTTTCTTGAACTGCTCAAAAGTCTGGGTTGTCACTTTCCCCCACTGAAAGTTATCATCCTTCAATTTCTCCATCCACGACCACAAAATCAAATTACAACCCTTTAGGAACTTCTTGTACTATCCTGTAAGTATCATAAACATTCTCAATCCCTTCCAAGTCTTACATAGTAGCCCCTCCAACATAATCGACACCTTTGATGGATTCGCTGATATCAAGAACTTGCAATCTTATCTCCCTCCTAAATACTTTGTCTTGTCCAAATCAGTCATTTACACTCTCCCCTGCTCTTCCCCACCTGTCTTGTTCCCATCATTACTCGTTAAACATCTTCTAACCGGAAAGCCACAACAACAAAAGGCACTGACACAGTTGGATGCAACCCTTCGTCGGGCTCACACTCACCATGATTCCTCGTTCCACTATGACATCATTCGAATCGATATTCTCCAGCCCAGAATCACACATCGGCCCATTTCGTTTGTTATCGCTCATTCCAAAACCCCCCATGTCGCACAATTCCCTCTAGTTGATGCACTCCTTCATTGGATCCCACCTGCTTCCATTCATTTGTAGCTGTCTGGATGTGAACCCTGAGCAATCGCAATACAGTCGTGATTAGAGGAAAGGCAACAAAGCGACTAGCTTGAATCTTCGTGATATAGACTTGAATCGCTGACACACATGAGATGTGATCGCTGACGTGATCTAGACTTGAATCCTTGTGCTTGAGGATGTCATGAGGCGAAAATAGTGTGGGAGGTAAGGAATTAGAACTTCCAGGGAAGATAGATCCTGAAGTTTTCAAGGCTTTGGTTTGGCGCAACGAAAGAGCTAGCGTCTCAACGGGAGCCACTGCCTTAGCACTTATTCCGACCCAAATGAAACTGAATCTCCCTCCTGTGGATGTAAAACTTGATGGACTTACCACATATCTGAACGGTCACTTCGAATCAAGGTTGCGCTAGTATGGAAGTGACAAGTGATATCTGACGGGGGTCGATCCAAAAAGTGACAGTGCTGAGGAGGATAAGTGAAGGACCACTACGCCTTAATCTACACCTAGCTACTCAACTCGAAGATTTCGTCAATTGTATCTTTAGTAAAAGGCATTTGAAAGGTGAGAGACATATGGGCAAAGCTGAAGAGGATGTATGATGGGATTGAAAACCGCATGAGGGTGTTCCAGATTCAACAGAAGATAGAAGCAGTGATATATGGTGATAGATTGATTAAGGAATACACCGTAGATCTGGAGCAGTTGTGGGAAGATCTTGATCACTTCTCATCGATGTCGAGCTGTGGCAATCATAAGTGCGAGAAATGAGAGAACTTTACACATATGAGGACTATGCAGTTCTTGGTCCATTTGAACCCGACCTCTGATCAAAGGAGATCACCCTCCTAGCTCATTTGACTATCCCTTCACTAGATGAGGACATTGTTGTGAGAGTCGACGAGCTACACTCTGAGTCAAGTAGACTTTCGAGTGCGCAATCAGCTTTGACTGTCTCGAGCTCAAATATGATAAGCGTCCAGAGAGAGACTCATAAGTATTACAGCTGTGGTGAAGTTGGCATCTAAGCAAGACCTTCCTAGGTCACCTAAGAAGAGAGACAGGTGGACATGGACAAGGTGAAGACCGTGGTCGTGGATAAGCTAGTCGAAAAGGTAGAAAATGGGGTGCCAGACAAATCTAATTGTAGAAGAGGGAAAGAGGTTTTTACCAATTAAGATCATGAGTGTCTAGAGTAGTTGAAGAGAAAGCTGAAAGCAGCAGGAGATGGGTAAGAGGATGCTTTCAACCAGTCGTAATCAAAGAGTAACATTGTCACTCATGTTCACTCTGACAAAGGTACTTATGATACACATGCTCTCGTCTCTATTTCCATCACAAGATCATCAAAAATGGATAGTAGATTCTAATGCATCTCAACATATGCAAGTAATGCTAGGGAAGTTTTTAGCTATACTTCCCACCCCCCAACAATACCAGAGAGCATCCAAACCGTTTATGGCACAACACGATCTGTTGTTGGTAAGGGTACAGTGAAGGGTATCAATTATATGACTTCCTCTAATGTATTGTTTATTTATTTTTTTCAGTGAACATTTATTCCATTAGTGTCATTATTCTTCAACTAAAATGTAATGTTTCTTTTGATATTCCTAAGGTGATCTTTTAAGGGAAGGGACCGGTCGGACAATTGTGACTGGAACGTGACATAGCGTACTCTGGTACTTGGACCGAGAGGGAATGAACTCTACTTTAAAATCCATGGTAAAGAGTGTTAGAGTAAAAGAATTTAGGAGTGTGGAGGATGTTTTGCTGCTACATCGCAGGCGCATAGGAGACTCTTGTTTTAGTTTATTGACTCGATTGTATCCTACTTTGTATGAAAAGGCAAATAAACAAAACATGGTTCGTGATGCTTTTGAGTTTGGTAAGTTTACTATGAACTCTTATATCAATTTTAGGAATATGAGTTCTGGTATTTTTTACTTGATACATTCTGATGTTTATGAATTTTTCTCTACAAGTTCTATGAAAGATTATCGATATTTTGTGATATGTAGTTATTGTTTTTCTCATGTTACATGGTTATATCTTATGAAAAATAAAGATGATGTGTTTGCTTGTTTTAAAAACTTCCACAGTGCAATCCAGGCTCAATATAGTGTAGTGGTGAAGGTATTAAGGTGTGATAATGAAACAAAATATACCGACAAAGCATTTGGGGAATACTTATCAGCCAAAGAATACAACATCAAACCACAAGCATATACACACTGACACAAAATAAAGTAACGGAAAAGATGAATAGACACATTCTAGAGGTAAGCTGAAACCGTTTTGAAAATTGCTCAAATAATCAACAGGATGCCCTCGAGGGTGTTGGATTGGAAGTTTTCTAATCAAATGTTGAAAGAAGATAATAATGGAATCCACTCATTGAAGGTGTTTGGAAGTGCATATTTTGTTAAGGATAATATATCATCAGTAGAGAAGCTGGATCCCAGAGCTGTGAAATGTGAATTCATTGATTATTTTGCTATTCATAAGAGGTACGTCTGCTGAAGCCGAATAGAGAAGAAACTGTTTGTGTGCATGGATGTGTCATTAAAGAATTTGAACCATAGTACTCCCGAAAGAAGACCTCACCCTTCAGTGACTCAATAAAAATGAGGCAAGAGGGGTGAGTGGCAATGGTGAGATGGTGGTGCGTGTGGGAGCATGTCTTATCCTATGATGTGGAATGAATCAGTTGAGAAACTGGAAAATGAGAAAAGTGAACCCAAAGGTAGTGAGATTTAGGTTGAATGTGAGATAAGGGTGTATACACGGAGAATGAAGCAAAATGATGGAACGGTGTCTGTAATGCCACTTGTACCAGCTAGTTCCATGTCTCGATCTTCTCCGACTCTTGAGACACTTACACCATCCACCTCTGACTTAGAACTCTCAGGTGATATCATTCCTCCTCCCAACTCTTCAACTTTGAGGAGGAACTCTCGTAACAATGTGAGACATTCTCCCGATTGTTTTGGGTGAGAACATGACATTACTAACTTTGTTTAATATTCTATTGCCTTTACAAGGAGCATCCATTGCATCTTTAGACATTGTATCTATACACAAGTGTTGGCAAATTGCAAAGAAGAATCCCAAGTGGAAAACAACTATACAGGAAGAGCTTAGGGCTCTCGATAAAAAGCAAACATTGTAGATAGTGCAACTACCGACGGGCAAAAAGGTAGTTGGGTGTAAGTGAATCTTCACAGTAAAGCAAACTCTATAAGGGAAGGTGGAGCATTACAAAGCACGACTGGTGGCGAAAGGGTATAGTCATATATATGGCATTCTATGATGAAACATTTACACCAGTAGCAAAGATGAACACAACGAGGACACTGATTTCTCTAGCAGTGAATAGTGGGTGGAGATTACATCACCTTGATTTAAAAAATGCATTTCTTCGTTGTGAGTTACTAAAGAAGGTATATATGGAGATATCATCAAAATTCATAACAATCTAGATAGTAAACAAGGTGTGTAGGCTCGGGAAGTCACTGTATGGCTTGAAATAATCTCCTCGAGCCTTGTTTGATAAGTTTAGAAAGGTTACGGTGGGCATAAGATATCGGCAGATCTATACAGATCATATGTTGTTCTTTCGACAACATAAAGGTCACACAAGTATACTTTTGTATACGTCGAAAACAATATTATCACCGGTGATGATGAAGCAGAGATTGTCCAATTAAATATAAGATTTGACAATGAATTTGAGGTGAAAGATCTTGGAAAGCTCATATATTTTCTTGGGATTGAAGTGACCCGTGAATCTAAGATGATGGTCTTATCCCAGAGAAAATATATACTAGATCTCGTCATAAAAGCAAGCATGTGCAGCCTCTCCAATTTACCAAAAGGCCAAGATGAGCCCCTAGGCAAAAGAACCATCGTGTGAGGTATCAGAAATTGGTGGGCCATCTAACTTACCTGTGTCACACTCGACCCAGCATATTTTTTGTAGTAAGTGTGGTGAGTCGCTGCATGCAAGATCCAAGGAAAGGCCTGTCGGTCAACTTTTTCGATTGATAGATTTGAAAATATGAATTTGAAAATAAATTTTGAAATTTAATTTAATATAATAGATATATAGTTTAAGTTTTTAAAAATAGTATGTTTTAATTTTTGAAAAATGAGACCAAATGGATCTCATTAGTCCAATAGTTTGCATANTGGTATGGTAATGGATTTAAGTTGTATTTCACTTCAATATTACGGGATCGAAAATGGCAACTTTCACACTTTTCTCTCAAGTTCTGCATTTGCTAAATCGTGTTGTTGGCTGGATTTAGTAAATTCGGATTTACAGGATTTACTAGAACTGCTAAAACCTTTGCCATACAACCCCTTACTCTCTACTTTCTTTCGCATACCATTACCTTGACTTTGCAATGAATTGAACTTAACTTTCTCTTCGCCCCTCGAACCAACAGGCTTTTTCGATGAATGGTTCGATGTTTCGGTACCTCTGACTTTTTCTGTGGCGATCGAGATGGAAGGGGCAATGGGTTGTGTTTTGTCGTGTGTGAACTCACATGGCGGAGGTGTTTGTTGATTTGATGTTGAAGATGGCTGAGTTGGAGGAGTTGAGGACTTGCTCGGAGTGATTGGAGATTTAGATAGTGTGGTAGATGTCTGCATTCAGTTGTTTTTGACGGTGTAAGATTATTGAACAAATTTCCAAAAGTAGTTATTTACTGACAGATTATATTGTAAGGAAGTACTGTTTCAGGGTCCTTGAAATGCTTCACAATGAGAAGAAGAGTTTTCTAAATTTGATCATAAATACTTCGCTATTTTTTTTAAAGCGAAACATATTTGATATGACGTAACATGTTTAGTTATCTTTATGAATTAAAGAGACAATACTGTAGGTATTGGGTGAGCTCTATGCACAAAAACATAACAATTCATGAAATAATTTTTGTAATTTAACCAATAAACCTTAAATCACAATGGATATAGCTTAATCAATTCTCCATGACCGCCTTGTCTTCGACGATATTTTGTCTAATAATGATGCGAGAAACTATGCACTCTATAATTTGATAGTTGGGTTGAGAATGATTTGTTTTCCAGCTAATTTATGCCGGCTTGAAATTGTCTCGATCATGTATTTGGCTCAAAATTGTCTTATGGATCTGATTGATTTGATTGAAGCAAGCCAAAAATGTAACATACACACAAATATATAAAAGTATCAAAATGATCGTGTGACTATTTAGATGAGGTCATTTTAGTCCCAGAATTTATAGAAGTGTTAAATAGTACCCAGACTATTTTAATAGGGGCTAAAATAGTGCTCACCGGGGACTTTTTCAACCCATATGCAAAAAGAACAGGCGGCCATTTTGACATTTTCTCCTAATACATATAAACAATTCAAATTTAGAGTTAAATTCAAGCCAACTGCTTTCAATCCAAGCCAATGTTGAAATCAGCTTCAACACTGGATCAAGTAAAAATTTTGTCCCGTAGCTTAGCATGTTATAAGTTTGAACCGAGCGAAAAAGAAAAAAGAAAAAAAAAATCAATAATCCATTGATCTTTGATCTCCGAGCAAAAAATAGCCAAACTAAACGAGGGTCGTAACACGAAAATATACCTTTTTTACTTCAGAGAGTTTTGTAGTTTCAAGATAGAAAGATGGCATAGGAGTTGCTTTGAAGTTGAGGCTTTTGCGAAATTGTTTCATCTCTGCTTCTTTTATCTCCTGCAGATAAACCAATGGTGGCCATTGGTAAGCAACATAAATTTCATTTTTCAAACTAGAAAAAGGTCTGCATCATACAATTTCCTAGGAAAGAAAAAAAGGGAAATTTACATACATACCACACAATTCTAATGTATTTACATATCTAACCTCTAAAGTTCGATATTTATATTTAAAACACATTGGGGTCATAAACTAATGCATAAATCGATGTATTTCACTTTTTAAAAAATAGTGAGTATGGTATTTTTAATGTGATATTAAAGATTTGAGTGATATGCATGTAAATATGAATGTTTAGGTGTTAAATATGTAAATAAATAAGAACTACGTGGTATGGAAGTATTAGCCCCAAGAAAAAAAAAAGAGCAGAACTACCATAGTTCCTAGTAGCAACTCAAATAGGAGTATATTGTACAAGTACAACTAGAATAAATTATAAAGCAAGACACCATAATCATCATCATCTAACAAAATGAAAGATTTTAGGGTTACTTACATGTCTAACACCATAATTTTGCTTTTCACATTTATACCACCCAAATCTTTCATATCACATCAAAAAAATTAATTTTGTTTCTTTTAAAAAGTGAAATACACCTTTTCATTCATAGAAAAAACTTTATATCTAGATCTATATATATATATATATATATATATATATCTTTGTGTGTGTGTTAAATTTGCGACTAGAGTATAATTTTACTAATAGAATGAGGGGTATTTAAACCCAATTACAATAAAAAAGAAATAAAATAGAATAACACAAATAATAAATACATAATAAAAGAATAAAGACTAATAGAAAAAAAATAATAAGTAATAAAGGAAAGACATAATAAGTAATAACAGCTAGAGATTTGGTTGTTATAAATCTAATACTCCCCCCAAGTTAAAGTATAACAGTCATGTTCACCTTGGATTTGAAGTCATGAACAAGAAGATTCTTAATAAGAATATTCGCCAGTTGACCGTTGGAGGGCACAAAAGTAACACAAATTTTCTCGGACTTAATCTTTTCCTTAATGAATTGTCAGTCAATCTCCCCATATTTGGTACGATCATGCTGGATTGGATTGTGAGCAATGTTGATGATAGTCTTATTATTGCAAAAGTGTTGCAGCGGAATAGAGGTTGTTATATGAAGTTCACGAAGCATGATGCGTAACCAGAGGGCTTCACAGATCCCTGAGGACATGGACCACAATTCAACTTCAGCACTGCACCCGGAAACCATAAACTGGTTTTTGTTTTTTCGTGTGACAAGATTTCCACATACAAATGAGCAATACCTCGAGGTGAAACGTTGATCATGAACCGACCCACCCCAATCAACATTTGTATAGACAGCAATAAACCGAGAGGTGTGACGAGAGAAAAATGAGCCCGGTGTACCTTTTAAATAGTGAAGAATCTGGTGGACAGATTGGAGATGGTACTCAAAGGGGTCATGTATGAATTGACTCATTGTACCAACTACGTGGCATATTTTAGAGTGAGTATGGGCGAGGTGGATGAGTTTCCTCACAAGCACCGGTAGTAAGTCTTGTTGACAGGCACAACATTGAGAATGCCAGATAATTTTTCATTGGGATTCATAAAGACAATCACTGGTTTGCAAAGAAGATGGTTGTTCTTCATCAAGAGATCAATCACATATTTGCGTTGGGATGGGCAAATGCTGTGAGATGATCGAGTCACTTTCACGCCTAAAAAGTACCGGAGAGATCACAAATTATTCATTTCAAAGGATTTAACAAGAATGTCTTTCAAGGACTCTAATATTAATAGATCATAAACAATAAGGATAACTAGCTGGCTATTAGATAAGTGTCGAAAGAAAAGAGTGTGATCAGATTGAGCCTAAGAAAAACCATGGCCCACAACCACCTTTATCAACTTGTCGAACGAGGATCTTAGGGACTTCTTTAGCCCATAAAGGAACTTGCGCAACTTGCGATGTCCTTTTGGAGGCAGTAGAGTCAAAGTCGGAAGGGAGTGACATGTATACCTCTTCTGTAAGCTCTCCATTCAAAAATGCATCCTTGATATATAACTGGAACAAAGGCCAATCCAGATCCACCGCAAGGAAAATTAGGACCCGAATAGTGTTTAACTTAGCCACTAGAGCAAATGTCTCCTCATAATCAACTCCATAGGTCTGTGAGTATTCTTTAGCAACCAACCAAAAACTTTTTTGCGGTCAAAGGATCCATCAGAGTTGAACTTGGTGTTGAAAATCCATTGTGGTGCACAACTTTTTTATCCTGAGGAAGATCAACGACGTCTCACTTATGGTTCCCTCGAAGGACATTCATCTCCTCGATTACTGTTGTATTCCAAGCTGGATCAGCAAAAGCAACCTCAATAGTAGCTAGGATCTGGTGGTCCATCGGGGCAGTAGCAAATGCTCTGTAGGTTGGTGATAAACTACGGAAAGAGACATTTTGTCAAAGAGTAGAGGAAGCATACCTTAATTGGTGAACTCACCTCACCATGTGGAGGAGTTGTGCTGAGGATGTTGCCCGGAGTGGAGTCAAGGCCTTGTAAGAAAGTAGTGGATTCTAGAGTAGGAGCATTGCAACGGGTGTGCCGAGTGTAGAAACGGATAGTGGGAGGAGGCGATGATGCACTCACCAAAGCGATTCCCGTAATAGCAGCGAGCGAAATGGGAGCAACCTAAACCGTGAAAATGGGGTTGTGGGAGAGCAATACAAACGTCATGCTGCTAGGCGAAGCGGTGGAGTGCTACACCCTAGATGGCGAGAGTCCAATAATCGAAAGCATCACTAGCTTACGCTCTGACCCGAGTAGCATGTGGAATCCCGTGTGAATCAACAAGGACCACCTTGCAAGGCTAAATACTCCTAGGTGACCGATAGCGAAGAAATACCGTGAGGGAAAGGTGAAAAGAACCCCCATCAGGGAGTGAAATAGAACATGAAATCGTGAGCTCCCAAACAGTGAGGAGGAGAATGTGATCTCTGACCACGTGCCTGTTGAAGAATGAGTCGGCGACTCATAGGCAGTGGCTTGGTTAAGGGAATCCACCGTAGTCGTAGCNATACTAGGGATCTTTATTTGTTTATAAATTCTCTAGGTGGATGGTAATACCAGAAATAGCCATTTATGATACTATGCAATTTGTGTTACCAGATGTACATACAATATGTATGGGNGTGAAGCTTGGGTGAAACTAAATGGAGGTCTAAACCGACTGATGTTGAAGAATCAGCGGATGAGATACTAGGGATTTTTATTTGTTTATAAATTCTCTAGGTGGATGGGTAATACCAGAAATAGCCACTTATGATACTATGCAATTTGTGTTACCATATGTACATACAATATGTATGGGATTAGCCGCTTCAATGGGATCTTTCATTCTGGTCGGAGGAGAAATTACCAAACGTGTAGCATTCCCTCACGCTTGGCGCCAACAAGTTTTTTTTTTTTGAGAAAAAAAAAGAATACTATGCCTTCGCTGTATCGAATATGAATCAAATAAAGAATAAGTAATAATAGCATGGCACTTTGAGTTCGATATGAACAAACCAGGGGACTCATCAAATGGAGCACTCAATGGAACAAGAGACTCCTTAGTGACAGTAACAATGGGGGAAACATCCATAGAAGTAGGAAAGGGACGCTGTCTAAGAATCCAAGCTCCCCCTCACTTGGGGTCGAGTTAGAAAAATAGGGAACTCTTTCAAAGAAAAAAGGAGACATCAGCACTCACATAAATTTTGTTAATAGCTGAATTAAGACACTGATACCCCTTTTGAGTGGCGGGGTACCAAGAAAGATACATGTTATGGATTTGAGGTCAAGTTTACTCTGATTGGGAGCAATGTTCGTAACAAAGGCAGTGCACCCAAAAATCTTAAGATCTAGCGTGGAGAAAACCCAATTGGTAGGAAAGCATGACATCAAGATGGCTAAGAGGGTTCAAAACCTATGCATTTTAGAATGGACTATTTATGAGATAGGTCGTAGTAAGAATGACATCATTCGAAAACCAGTTCGGGACATTAGATTGAAACAAAATGGAGTGAGCAACGTCGAGAAAATGAAGGTTTTACTCTCGGCAACCCCATTTTGTTGAATGTTCGTACACGAGCTATGGTGGAGGATGTCCTTACCAAGAATTTACCCAAAATAGAGTTAAAAAAATTCACGGTAATTGTTGGTCTGAATGACTTGAATAGGAGTTTAGAATTGAATTAAAATGAATGTGTAGAAGTTTTGGAAGGTGACAACAACCTTCGATTTATCTTTAAAATATAGACCCGCGTTATTTGAGTGTAGTCATCAATCAAAATTATGAACTATTGTTTATTTGTGTAGTTGGGAGTGTGAGAGGGTCCACATAGGTCACTATGAAAAAGAGAGAAATGGGCGGAAAACGCGTTAAGTGTAGGGCAGATAATGGATCGGATGATGTTTAACAAACTAACATATCTCACAATTGAAACTAGAAATATTTTTATGAGAAAACATTAAAGAATATAATTTTTTTAAAATATTGAAAACTATAACGACTTAAATGATAATGCAACAACATAATGAAACATTCAATGACTTGAGATAAGTTACAACTCCTGAAAGGTGTGCTCTCACTCTCTGTGCTTTTCTCTTAGAAATGGTAGACCAGCCACCCTCTAAGCAATTCCAATCAGCCTCCCCGAAAAACGATCTTGAAAAACACAACCAGCAAAAGAGAAATTCGCAATGCAATCAATAACATTCACCAACTTGCTGACAAATAAAAAGTTATATTGCAACTGGATAACATGTAAAACAGACTCCATAGTTAGATCGGTTGTTAGTACGATCAATCCTTTATCAACAATGAAACTACCGGAGTCATTGATAATTCTGACGGTATCTTTTCCAGAGCACAAATAGCAAGTCGGGAAAGATTGTGAGCATCCGGTCATGTGATCTGTGGCACCTGAATCAATAATTCATAAACTAGAAGAGGAATAAACCGTGAGGGTCATAGAAAGAGTACATTGTCGGAAGTGGGAGATCGATAGACTTGTATACTTGATTGGCTCCAAAAAGTATGATCAATTGCTCAATCTAGTTTTTTAAGATTTCGGGATGTTCAAGATAGGAGTCAGTTGAGTTGCGGTATGCTCGAACGACACCGTGAGACCTTTGGTAGCAGAGGATTTGGTCGAAGGTTTATATGTCGGCTTATCATGAAGTTTCCAACACTTTTCTCGAGTGTGGTTGGTTTGTTACAGTAACCGCAAGTGGGGTGAACAGCCCGAGATGGCATGGACGAGAACTGAGCACTTTTTGAGATCAAGCCGAAGGATTTGGCTGAAGGGATAGGAGTGTCGAGCATAACAAATCTACCGCTTTCTTCTCGACGAATCTCGGTGAAGGTTGTGCAACCGAAATAGGATCGCGACCAAGAATGCAGCCCCATACTTCATCAAGATCTTTGTTAAAAGTGGCCAAAAATTGAAGCATGCGATCATTTACTACAATCTTCTGGAAGAGGGATAAATCGGCTAGAAAATCCCAAGTGTAGTCGTAGTATGGGTTGCATTCTATCCATAGCGCAGCAGGGTCATTATAGTACTCTGTCACAGTCATTGAGCCACTTTTTACCTTCCAGAGTTTCTTAAATACCTCATAGAGTTGGCCGAAATTTCCTACATCTAAGTAGGCATCACAGACAAACATCCAGAGTACACTACCTGGAGGGAGAAACATATATGAATGACCAATCGAAGTCTTCATGGAGTTGATCAACCACGACATGACTCTGGAGTTCTCTGTTTCCCAAGCTCCATATGACGGGTTAGTCTTTCGAGGCCATGAACCATACCTGTGAGGTAACCAAACTTCTCACTTCCTTTGATGAACAGAGACACCGCTTGGGACCGTTGGAGAAATTTATTGTCCTTCAGTTTATAGGTTGTGATCAAGAAGTTCATGTTGGCTTCTGATCTTCCGATTTGGGATTCAGGTAAGTGGCGATCCTCCGGTGGACTCATGCACAGTGTAAGTAGGAGGTTCGATGGTGGACGAATTCGTCATACTTCCAACAGAGCCAATGATGATGTCAGATTGTCGAGACAAAAGAAAGGCTGGCAATAGGGATGTCCAATGTCTGGAAAATTTTTGGAACGATTGGCAAAACAACCACAAAAACAATCTGGAAATTAACAGCGGCTGAAATCAACATTGGCAACAACTTCGCGGCAAAACAATCGAACAGTGGTTAGAAGGAGATGTAGATGTTGGGCTTAGCGGCAGAAAGGAGCCGAACAGAGAACCTGCGACGGAAGGAAAACGATAGATTCTGGAAGGTGGCTACCAGCAGGCTAGGGTGGAACCTCTAAGGTTAGAGTCATGGCTCTGATACCATATTATATTTGTGACTAAAGCTGCATAATTTTATTTATAGAATAAGGGGTATTTAAACTCAATTACAATAGACGCAGTAAAAGAAAGAAATTAAATAGAATAAAACAAATAGAAAATACATAATGAGGGAGGCTAATAGGAAAGAAATAGTAATTTATGTAAATCTTCCAATATTTTATTAATAATTAGCCAACTTCTACAGTTAATAACATAAACCTGAAAGAAGATATGGTTTAATGGATATTTACATACCTAGCACACAATTCTTATGTATTTACATCTCACACCTATACTTTCATATTTATACACATAACACCCGGGTGCTACACAAAAGAAGACGTATTTCACTTTTAAAAAGTGACAATAGTGCTATTTTTTATGTGATATTAAGGATTTGAGTGCTATGCGTGTAAACATGAAAGTGTAGGTGTGATATATGTAATTACATAAGAATGGTTTGCCATGCATTTAAATGCCCCTCATTTAATTGCTTGAAGTAAACAAACCTCAGTTCTGGCTTGAATCTCATTCATCTCAGCCTCTTTAGTATGAAGCTTCTCCTCCAACTTCAAGTAATACTATACAACACAGATCATGGACTAAAATCTAAGCTGCTCAATCAGATGAGTAAATATTCAAGCAGAATATTAATTAAAAGTAATCCAAATTCTTGCCTCTTTTCTTTTCTCAGCCCTTTCACTGCTTTTAAATTTAAAGGCAGCAGGACTTTGCTTATCTTCCGCCTTAGAGCTCGATTTAACCCTACAGCAGAAATAAATCAATGTAAAAAAAGCAACGGTACTAGAAATTTGAACAGTTACATCAAACACCCAAACTTTACTTTTTACATTTATATGATGCAAATCTTTCATATCACATAAAAAATACATTCATGTTAACTTTTAAAAAGTGAAATACACATCTTATGCATGGATAAGATGCATAAGATGGCATATATGTAAAAATTAAAGTTACGAGTTTAATATGTAAATACATATGAATCAAGTGTTATGTATGTAAATCCTCCTTAAATAAATCTTCAAACGCAGTAATCTCAACTAATTAAAATAGAAGGAATATTATAATGAACTGCCTTCTTATGGCCCTTGTCATCTTCTTCATCATTATAATCATTATCATCGTTAGCCTTATACAAATGTTTGGGGTTAACTTTGTAAAATTTATCCATCCGCTCCTACTGGCAGTGCATAAAGAATTTAAACCTATTCTAAAAAAATATTTTTGCATAGTTTATATCCATATAACCTTAAGAATTAAATCTTCCCATTTTCTTTTCTAATCCTTTAATAATAATTTTATAAAGTTATCTTACGCACAAATTTTCTACCGTTTGTGGTACATGTCCACGCTACATAAATTTACTTCCTAGTATTTACACTCGATGGATACAACTCGTGCCATCAATCTAACATAAATTTCCCTAAGTTTATCCTTCATAGAATTGAAAGACAACCATTCTATAAATTTCTGATACAAACCAAATTGATTTTTTCACATAAATCTGGGCAAACGAATATTTTATGGCAAGAACATCAAACAACTTAACACAAATGCATAAGATAAGCACCTATAATTCGAGAGGTATGTGATCTCTCCCAAATGCTACGATTCGCGAGGGGGGAAATCTCTCATAAGACTCAAGACAACAATCTTATGCATAACCCTAACCATAAACATATTAGTCCTATTTGTACTAAATAATAATAAATAACAAAAGACTAAATTACTCTTGTGCGCAGAAAAGACTAAATTGTCCATTGGTGCCGGCGTAATAATACTCTCATCCCAAAAAGACACATTGTCTTCAAGGTGTAAAAAAAGAAAACTATTGTTGGATCAATTTGTGTGGCTCCCACTCATAAATTGGCTTGAGTTGGGTTCTTGCCATAAGCACTTATACACTCGACATGGCTTTCTTGAACTGCTCAAAAGTCTGAGTCGTCACTTTCCCCCACTGAAAGTTATCATTCTTCAATTTCTTCATCCACGACCACAAAATCAAATTACAACCCTTTAGGAACTTCTTGTACTATCCTGTAAGTATCATAAACATTCTCAATCCCTTCCAAGTCTTACATAGTGGCCCCTCCAACATAATCGCCACCTTTGATGGATTCACTGATATCAAGAACTTGCAATCTTATCTCCCTCCTAAATACTTTATCATGCCCAAATCAGTCCTTTACACTCTCCCCTGCTCTTCCCCACCTGTCTTGTTCCCATCATTACTCTTTAAACATCTTCTAACCGGAAAGCCACAACAGCAAAAGGCACTGACACAGTTGGATGCAACCCTTCGTCGGGCTCACACTCACCATGATTCCTCGTTCCAGTCTGACATCATTCGAATCGATATTCTCCAGCCCAGAATCACACATCGGCCCATTTCGTTTGTTATCGCTCGTTCCAAAACCCCCGATGTCGTACAATTCCCTCTAGTGGATGCACTCCTTCATTGGATCCCACCTGCTTCCATTCGTTTTAGCCGTCTGGATGTGAACCCTTAGCAATCGCAATACAGTCGCGATTAGAGGAAAGGCGACAAAGCGACTAGCTTGAATCTTCGTGATACAGTGGCGATTATCACTAAGCAGGAAGGACATAGAGGGATGACACACATGAGATGTGATCGCTAACGTGATCTAGACTTGAATCCTGTGATTGAGGATGTCAGCAGAAGAAAATAGTGTGGGAGGTAAAGAATTGAAACTTCCAGAGAAAATAGATCCTGAAGTTTTGAAGGCTTTGGTTTAGCTCAACGAAAGAGCAAGCGTCTCAATAGGAGCCACTGCCTTAGCACTTATTCCGACTGAAATGAAACTAAATCTCCCTCCTGTGAATGTAAAACTTGATGGACTTGCCACATATCCGAACGGTCACTTCGAATCAAGGCTACGCTAGTATAGAAGTGACAAGTGATATCTGACGGAGGTCGATCCAAAAAGTGACAGTGCTGAGGAGGATAAGTGAAGGAACACATACGCCTTAATCTACACCTAGCTACTCAACTCGAAGATTTCGTCAATTGCCTCTTTAGTAAAAGGCATTTGAATGGTGAGAGACATATGGGCAAAGCTGAAAAGGATTTATGATGGGATTGAAAACCGCATGAGGGTGTTCCAGATTCAACAGGAGATAGAAGCAGTGATACATGGTGATAGATTGATTAAGGAATACACCATAGATCTGGAGCGGTTGTGGGAAGATCTTGATCACTTCTCATCGATGTCGAGTTGTGACAATCATAAGTGCGAGAAATGAGAAATCTTTACACATATGAGGACTATGCAGTTCCTGGTTCATCTGAACCCGACCTCTGATCAGAGGAGATCACCCTCCTAGCTCATTCGAGTATCCCTTCACTAGATGAGGACATTGTTGCGAGAGTCGACAAGCTACACTCTGAGTCGAGTAGACTTCTGGGTGCGCGATCAGCTTTGACCGTCTCGAGCTCGGGTATGATATGCGTCCAGAGAGAGACTCGTGAGTATTACAACTGTGGTGAAGTTGGGCATCTAAGCAAGACCTGTCCTAGGTCACCTAAGGAGAGAGAGACAGGTGGACATGGACAAGGTGGAGGCCGTGGCCGTGTATAAGCTAGTCGAAAAGGTAGAAAATGAGGTGCCGGAAAAATCTAATTGTAGTAGAGGGAGAGAAGTTTTTACCAATTAAGATCATGAGTGTCTAGAGTAGTTGAAGAGAAAGCTGAAAGCAGCAGGAGATGGGTAAGAGGATGCTTTCAACCAGTCGTAATCAAAGAGTAACATTGTCACTCATGTTCACTCTGACAAAGGTACTTATGATACACATGCTCTCGTCTCTATTTCCATCACAAGATCATCAAAAATGGATAGTAGATTCTAATGCATCTCAACATATGCAAGTAATGCTAGAGATGTTTTTAGCTATAATTCCCACCCCCAACGGTACCAGAGAGCATCCAAACCGTTTATGGCACAACACAGTCTGTAGTTGGTAAGGGTACAGTGAAGGGTATCAATTATATGACTTTCTCTATTGTTTTGTCTATTTTTTTTTTAGTGAACATTTATTCCATTAGTGTCATTATTCTTCAACTAAAATGTAATGTTTCTTTTGATATTCCTAAGGTGATCTTTTAAGGGAAGGGACCGGTCGGACAATTGTGACTGGAACGTGACATAACGTACTCTGATACTTGGACCGAGAGGGAATGAACTCTACTTTAAAATCCATGGTAAAGAGTGTTAGAGTAAAAGAATTTAGGAGTGTGGAGGATGTGTTGCTGCTACATCGCAAGTGCATAGGAGACTCTTGTTTAAGTTTATTGACTCGATTGTATCCTACTTTGTATGAAAAGGCAAATTAACAAAATATGGTTCGTGATGCTTTTGAGTTTGGTAAGTTTACTATGAACTCTTATATGAGTTTTAGGAATATGAGTTCTGGTATTTTTTTACTTGATACATTCTGATGTTTATGAACTTTTCTCTACAAGTTCTATAAAAGATTATCGATATTTTGTGATATGTAGTTATTGTTTTTCTCATGTTACATGGTTATATCTGATGAAAAATAAAGATGATGTGTTTGTTTGCTTTAAAAACTTCCACAATGCAATCCAGGCTCAATATAGTGTAGTAGTGAAGGTATTAAGGAGTGATAATAGAACAAAATATACCAACAAAGCATTTGGGAATACTTATCAGCCCAAAAAATGCAACATCAAACCACAAGCATATACACGCTGACACAAAATAGAGTAACGGAAAAGATGAATAGACACATTCTAGAGGTAACCTGAAAAGTTTTGAAAATTGCTCAAATAAACAACAGGATGCCCCGAGGGTGTTGGATTGGAAGTTTTCTAATCAAATGTTGAAAGAAAATAATAGTGGAATCCTCTCATTGAAGGTGCTCAGAAGTGCAGATTTTGTTAAGGATAATATATCATTAGTAGAGAAGCTGGATCCCAGAGCTGTGAAATGTGAATTCATTGATTATTTTGCTATTCATAAGGGGTACGTCTGCTGAAGCCGAATAGAGAAGAAACTGTTTATGAGCATGGATGTGTCATTAAAGAATTTGAACCATAGTACTCCCAAAAGAAGACCTCACCCTTCAGTGACTCCATAAAAATGAGGCAAGAGGGGTGAGCGGCAATGGTGAGACGATGGTGCACGTGGGAGCATGTCTTATCTTGTAATGTGGAATGAATCAGTTGAGGAACTGGAAAATGAGAAAAGTGAACCCAAAGGTAGTGAGATTTAGGTTGAATGTGAGATAATGGTGTATACACAGAGAATGAAGCAAAATGATGGAACGGTGCCTGTAATGCCACTTGTACCAGCTAGTTTCTTGTCTCGATCTTCTCCGACTCTTGAGACACTTACACCATCCACCTCTGACTTAGAACTCTCAGGTGATATGATTCCTCCTCCTCCTAACCCTTCAACTTTGAGGAGGAACTCTCGTAACAATGTGAGATATTCTCCCGATTGTTTTGGATGAGAACATGACATTACTAACTTTGTTTCATATTCTATTGCCTTTACAAGGAGCATTCATTGCATCTTTAGACATTGTATCTATACACAAGTGTTGGCAGGTTGCAAAGAAGAATCCCAAGTGGAAAACAACTATACAGGAAGAGCTTAGGGCTCTCGATAAAAAGCAAACATTGTAGATAGTGCAACTACCGACGGGCAAAAAGGTAGTTGGGTGTAAGTGAATCTTCACAGTAAAGCAAACTCTATAAGGGAAGGTGGAGCGTTACAAAAAACAACTGGTGGCGAAAGGGTATAGTCATATATATGGCATTCTATGATGAAACATTTACACCAGTAGCAAAGATGAACACAACGAAGACACTGATTTCTCTAGCAGTGAATAGTGGGTGGAGATTACACCACCTTGATGTGAAAAATGCATTTCTTCGTAGTGAGTTACTAAAGAAGGTATATATGGAGATATTATCAAAATTCATAACAATCTAGATAGTAAACAAGGTGTGTAGGCTCGGGAAGTCACTGTATGGCTTGAAATAGTCTCCTCGAGCCTTGTTTGATAAGTTTATAAAGGTTACAGTGGGCATAAGATATCGGCAGATAAATACAGATCATATGTTGTTCTTTCGACAACATAAAGGTCACACAAGTATACTTTTGTATATGTCGAAAACAATATTATCACCGATGATGATGAAGCAGAGATTGCCCAATTAAATATAAGATTTAGCAATGAATTTGAGGTGAAGGATCTTGGAAAGCTCATATATTTTCTTGGGATTGAAGTGACACGTGAATCTAAGAGGATGGTCTTATCCCAGAAAAAATATGTACTATATTTCGTCATGGAAGCAGGCATGTACAACCTCTCCAATTTACCAAAAGGCCAAGAAGAGGCAAAAGAACCATCGTGCGAGGTATCAAAAATTGGTGGGTCATCTAACTTACCTGTGTCACACTCGACTCAACATATTTTTTTGTAGTAAGTGTGGTAAGTCGCTACATGCAAGATCCAAGGAAAGTCCATGTAGATGTCGTGTATTTTATTTTGAGGTATCCGAAAAGTGCACCAGAGAAAGGGTTGATCTTCAAAATAAATTAGCATGTAGACATTGAGGGCTTTTGTGATACTGACAATGCGAGCTGTGCAAATGATGGAAGATCCACCTCATGATACTGCATGTTTGTAGGTGCCAACTTGGTCTCTTGGAAGAACAAGAAATAGTCTGTAGTAGCAATGTCAACAGCAGAGGCGGAGTATAAAGTCATCACCTTAGGAGTTGTCGAGATGATGTGGTTGAGAGCCTTATTGGTCGAGCTCAAGGTAGACCAAAAACTCAAATGAAGTTGTGGTTCAACAAGTCAGCAAGCAGCATTGCCAACAATCTCATGCAACACAATTGAACCAAATATATGGATATTAATAGATTCTGAATAATGGAGAAGCTAAATAATAGGCTATTGGAGCTAAGTCATGTAGCCACTGGAGAGCAAGTGGCCGACGGCCTCACTAAATGTTTTAGTTCATTAAATTTGTCTAGATCATGTGACAAGATGGGCTTAGTGGATATTTTTTCCCATCTTGAGGGAGAGTTTTGTGAATTGGACCTTATTTAGGGTCCTAGAGGTAAAAAGACGAATAATGAAGAAATCTAGGGGTTTATTTGTAAAATAATGTAATACCCTATTTTAAACCAATGTTATGAATGTGCAATGCAGGTTTTATTTTAACAATTCCTTCATTTTAGAATAATTAATGGTGATTAAGGAAAACACTAAACCACAAAAAATAAAGTAATTCTGTTCAGCAACCTGTTTACAGGATGGGGCACATCACTTCCTCTTCTTTCAACTAGATGGGGCATAACTTCAGCCTTCTTTGCTTTTACGCTTTCCACGCTGTAAAGTGTACATAATGTTTGAGAAAAAATTAGCACCAAAAAAGTCGGATTAATCAAGTAATTTGCATTTGTAAGCCTGAAAAGACTGTAGAAGGTACCTTTTAATCTCTGAACTAGTTTTAGTTTTCATATTTCTAGAAGCCTGCAAAACAACCAAAAAAGTTTAAATAACTCATTAGACTGTTTAAAAATATTTTGAGCTTAATGCCTACTCTAGTTTAGTGACAAAAGAAAGGGGCATTAACATACACGGCACAGTTCTTATGTATTTACTTTCTCACGCCTAAACTTTCCTATTTACACACATAGCACTCAAATCTTCAACAATCACATGAAAAAATAACTCTATTATCACTTTTTTTAAAGTGAAATACACATTTTCATTTATAGGTTTAAAGCACCAAAGTGCTGTGCATGTAAAAATGAAAGTTTAGGTACGATATATAAATACATAAGAATTCTGTGATGTAAATTTCCCAAAAAGAAATAATCATATCACAAATATTTATGTTTTAGCTGTGACTAACATGATATCAACATTCCCATTTTACAAACTTGCATATAATCACTTGAACTCTTAAAATTTTTAAGCCTTCGTGATAATACAAATGTCAGATGCCCCTTGGAACATAATGATGAGAAACCCGAATATGGATAAACCTTTCTTACCATTGTTTTGAAATTCCCATTTTCTGCAGACGTAGGAAATGGAACTTTTGAAGATACTGATTTTTCCAGTTTTATTGGTATGTTTTGCTTGTCAGCTTTCTTAATCTTTCCGCATGAAATAGAATTTCCGTTCTTCGAAGCTTTCTTTGGCATCTGCTGTTTAGACAAATGCGTCCTAAATTGCGACTTTCCAGCTTTCGCATCAACTGTAGCACTACTCTGAGCGACAAAAAAAGAAGAATAACTAATAAGATAATAGTTATCAGTAAATCAAACAGAGCTTCAGCGGCTAGCTCCAGAATGTGCAATAAAATTTGAATCATCCAAAATACATTAGAGGAGTCTATTAAGTACAGAAAGAACAAAAAATTTAGTTGCATTTACATACATAGCACTCAATTGCACTAATATATCTAACACCTATACTTCACTTTTTACATTTATAACAGCCAAATCATTTCTAAAACAACAAAAATACCACTATTTTTAACTTCAAAAAAGTTAAATACATCTTTTGATGCATGGCTAAAGTGGCATATATGCAAAAATTGAAGTTTAGGTGTTAGATATGTAAATTCATAAGAATTAAGTGGCATCTATGTAAATCTTCCAAAGATTTATCATGAGCAACCCTCTCACTTTGAATACTATCAAACTCGACAAATTGACTTGATATAGGTGTTAATCCAAACCAAAATAAAACAACAAAATTATTACTTGAAGCAAATAAACGGTTACAACCAACACACTTGAAAGGAATAATACAATAATAAGACACAAACAAACACCACTAAAGTGTATCCCAAGGTTGTGGAGGTTAGCTAAGTGGATCGGAATGACTAACGGGATTGGCGGCAGCAAGGGAATACTAGTGGCACTAATGGGGAGGTGTGAAAATGTAGGGACATCAAGTATGGTTGCTGCCTGGATGATGGCAATGAGGATTTGGTTGGATAGCGGCAGGACAACAGAAAGGATGTGTTCCCAGGCTGTCCTGCACGGCAGCGACACGGTGGGTGGGCTGGAACAGTAGGAAGGAGGTGCGGTTTGGGCGGCAGCAATGCTGGAAAGGAGGGAGAGGCAGTTGGTAGGCTGAAGGCTGCAGAAAATAGCAATCCGAGTGCTGTTACGATGGCTGCAGCAAGGTATGGCGGCAATGAGTGATGTGGAAGGGTGCGAAAGAAAATAGGAGAAAGATATAGCCGGAGCACCACCCAATCTTTCGAATACAGCCCCCGAAGGGGAAAATGGAGGTCGACAACTATCCTGACAAAAATCTAAAATCTATAAGTAATCAAAAGCTAACCCTAAAATAGCAAAACAACAAATGTATACAATCTAGGAGATAAAATAGGAAGGGGAGGCTTCCCCTTAAGGCGGAAACCAGAAAAGAAAGAGCGAAAAACTACAACCAGACAGGCAAAGGTGGAAAGGCGCAGTATCTCTCGCTCGTAAGAAGATTGGCCGGTCCAACAGGGAACTAGACCAAGAACTATTCTGGTCAGTTTAGTCGGTCATCCCGCCAGCTGGTTCCGCTGCTCTCCAAACCCTGCGTCCCACCTCCAAAGCTCTGGGTCATGACTTTTGAAGGATGAGGACAATACAATCATTTTCAACAAATGAGTCATGATTTGATGTTTGATTGTTCTAAGCCATTCGCAAAGAATGACACTACTTAATTTCTATAAACTGAGACTAAAATTAACCCCAACAAAGAGTCAAGTGACCATTTTGACATTTTTCTCAATAAAAAATGAACATGGGTAAAGCAAAGCAATTTTGAAATCAAGACTAGATTTGCAACATGGANTACCGCCGACAAAGAGTCAAGTGACCATTTTGACATTTTTCTCAATAAAAAATGAATATGGGTAAAGCAAAGCAATTTTGAAATCAATACTAGATTTGCAACATGGAGTGAACTTTGAATTTAGCAAACAAAGTTATAAGAAGAAAATAAATGTTTTATAATTTGAACAAGCTAAGCAACCTAAAGAGAGGAAAAAGCCAAATATATAGAAGGAGATTATTGGATATTGAATACCAAGTTGTTGGACTTGTGCAGGCTAAAATTCTAAAAATTTAACTTCGATCCAAAATTTTTGGCTCTTATCCAATTTTTGTATGTTTGATTACAATGGTTTCCGAAATTCGGCAAGAAAGATTTGGCTGAGGAAAGACTTCCTCATTTTATGGTCTTTCGTAATATTTTTGCAATGAAATGCCCTTATTCAAGTATGTGGCTTGGCTTTCTCTATCTGGTTTTATTCTCTATTTTTATTCTAATTAAAAATTGCATGAAAGTTGATTAATTTGCTTTAAATCTATTGCAGATTTAAATAATAATATTTTAAGTGATTTTAAATTATTTTTAGATTTTGCAAGATCTGAAATCTATTGCAGTTAACTTCTCATGATATATTCTTCTATTGTTCATATTTGGCATTTGATGACCTACAAAATATTTGTAAAAGATAAATAACTGTTTTTATTAGACACCTCATTATATGTTTAATGTGAATATGTTCTCCTTAGATAGATGCACTTTCAAAATGAAGAAGGTATAGTAGTGAGATAAAGCTAAAATTGTTAAGTGAAGAAGGATATTGATAATTTCAGTGAAGTAAATTATGAATGAGGATATTCTAAATGTTGTTACTACTTAAAACAGCACTACTAATGCTCCACATATTGACAACGTGTTTATGAGAGAATAATTATAAGTGGCGATTTGAATAAATATTAGATTATAGTACAATGAGCTCTCATATAATTCATGGCCACAAAATAGGAAATGGGTGGTGAATAAAATAATATTGGGAGGTAATTATGTATATATGCCTTAAAAGACAGCCATCAAAGACATAATTGTCTTAAGAGAACATTGTTGAGCTTAAAAAGTGATAAGTAACTAACTTCTTAAAATAAGTTGTGAAGAGGTCGAATTTGAAACATTAAATTTGAACAGCACTTGCTATGGAGAGAACAACTGGTATAATTCAAGAAATAGGAATTGCAATTTTAATATTTCACATGACACTTGGCATGAATGAATGGAGCATTCAGAACACTAAGCGAAAGAAGCATTATAATAATTGTTAATTGAGATTAGCATGAATAAAAACACTAAATGAAATTCATTCCTGAATTTACCAAAAAAATGCTCTGTAAGTACAATCTATTAAATGAACAAAAAACCAATAAAATACATCAATATACAGAGTTTGGATGCTTCTTATGAAACTGCACGTAAAAGAGTAGGCAAATTAATTTCAGAACATTGAGCCATAAAATAGATGTTTGAGAAACTCGGTTTAGATTTCAGATCAAAATGTAAAAT
>JXCR01066211.1:42489-62565 GCA_002079205.1 Phalaenopsis hybrid cultivar
GCTCTTAGGTATGAATTTTATTCCAGAATTTTACTCATAACAATACAAGACTCAAAGAGTTACTTAATAGGAAGTATACAAAATCAGAAACTAAAATTTAGCTATACAATTAATTACGATAAAATAGCCCACGCGGTTAGTGAGGTGGCATCCATGAGCACATTACAAGGTATTAATAATATATGTTGATACTTCCATCACAAGAAGTAGAAGAAATGAAGAACTTTTATAAGTATGATATTAAGAATGATCGATAAGAGGTAAAACACCATAAGAAAGTGGTTGCCAACAAGTGTTCTCAGCATACTTAAGGCCAACAAGATCTATTTTGGTTGAGCTTCAATTTTTCATTCATTAAGGAGGTTGAAATATAAGTTAATGCTTTGTGAAAAAGATTAAAAAATTCATTCTAAAAGCTTTTTTTTTTTAAGTATTTTTCTAAGAAAATAAGTTGGCCTGTTATGCCCAAACGATGTGCACCAGCTTTGATTCGACTTTTTAAAGCCATAAAACATATAAAATGGGCATAAACATTAATGGGAAGTTTGATTAACGCTAAGTTAATGAAAACCCTAACTTAAAAGGGCTAGGTAAACCATTATAAATAGGGAACAATTAATCACATATAATTAACCTAAAATTAATAATTAATTATTTATTTAGATTAATTAAGAGATAATAAAAATTTTACCAAGATAATTCTTTCATTGCTATTAAGTTATGATAATTATTAATATAGAAACAACAATAACAAGTCTTTATCCCACTAAGTGGGGTCGACTAGTCATTTTTATCAAATGTGTCCTATGGAGTGACATATTTTCATTTAATTCTAATAAATATTATAATAAATGTTATATTATAAATATTTTCATTTTATTATATTACCATAATAAAATATCCATACAGTGCATCATTTCCAGGGAACGTCCCAGATTGACACAATGATTTTTATTAACTTAATAAAAATAAAAAATATGACACTTGATTGTACATAATAAAAAAATTTAGTATGATTAATATAATGTTTTATAAAGATAATTATGATACTTAAGCATTAAATAGCTTACTTACTCATAATTAAATAAACTATGATTAATAATATATTTTATTAAGATAATTCTATTGTATTTAAAAAATTATACTACTTTTAATTAGTTAAGGTTTAAATAATATTACTTAATGATAATTCATGTTTCATTGTAATTTTGATACAGGTTATGTTAAGCAAATGAATTTATTTAAAAAATGCTACAAAACAAATAGATCCTATGTGAAATGTATTAGCTTCAACTCAAGCCCCAATCAAATAGATCTTATGTGAAATGCTGGGAAACGGGCAAAAACTATAGAAACGTGTAAGAGAAAAAGGATCAGAGCACAAAAACGCTCAATAATGTTATACAGTTTAACTCAATTAACGGCTATATTTTGTTGGCAATGCAGATTTCACTATTGATTGTGGAGAAAGATAACCCCCTCTCTTTTTATAAGGTCCACCACTAGCCTTGTCAAATGTGTTTTCTTCAAGGGTATTTTGTTATGTGAAGTTAAGGATTTGAGTGGTATACATATAAATATGAATGCTTGGATGTTAGATATATAAATAAAGAAAAATTGTGTAGTATGAATGTAAATGTGCCCCTTAATATATGAACGAAGATCCCGTAATNAATGTGAAGTTAAGGATTTGAGTGGTATACATATAAATATGAATGCTTGGATGTTAGACATATAAATAAAGAAAAATTGTGTAGTATGAATGTAAATGTGCCCCTTAATATATGAACGAAGATCCCGTAATNTCGCTTCGATCCAGCATTTGTCCCGATATGGTATATGAGTCATACCATAACACATAGCACTCAAAATCTTTTCTATCACATCAAAAATAACACTGAAGGCACTTTTTAAAACTGAAATACACCTTTTCATGTATAGGTTTAAGGTACTGAGGTGCTATGCATGTAAATGCCCCTAAATAAAACAGCACAAAGGGGCACAGAGCATGGCATGATAAAAGAATATGTAACTATATAGTAGTGCATTCTTACTAAGTAATGTATTACATGGTTTGAAAATAAAATTGCAAATAGATTAAGTTCATGAAAAGGGTAACTGCTACAGGTGGGTTTCACTAAAAAAAAACGCTACAAATTAGTACACTTTTTATCAGAAGGGAAACTTATTTATAAACTCCATCTAAATAGCTAACTATATGAACAGATTTTGAGCATATTCAGGGTTGAAGCTCTTAGGTATGAATTTTATTCCAGAATTTTACTCATAACAATACAAGACTCGAAGAGTTACTTAATAGGAAGTATACAAAATCAGAAACTAAAATGTAGCTATACAATTAATTACGATAAAATAGCCCACGCGGTTAGTGAGGTGGCATCCATGAGCACATTACAAGGTATTAATAATATATGTTGATACTTCCATCACAAGAAGTAGAAGAAATGAAGAACTTTTATAAGTATGATATTAAGAATGATCGATAAGAGGTAAAACACCATAAGAAAGCGGTTGCCAACGAGTGGTCTCAGAATACTTAAGGCCAACAAGATCTATTTTGGTTGAGCTTCAATTTTTCATTCATTAAGGAGGTTGAAATATAAGTTAATGCTTTGTGAAAAAGATTAAAAAATTCATTCTAAAAGCTTTTTTTTTTCTAAGTATTTTTCTAAGAAAATAAATTGGCCTTTTATGCCCAAACGATGTGCACCAGCTTTGAGACGACTTTTTAAAGCCATAAAACATATAAAAAGGGCATAAACACTAATGGGAAGTTTGATTAACGCTAAGTTAATGAAAACCCTAACTTAAAAGGGCTAGGTAAACCATTATAAATAGGGAACAATTAATAATATATAATTAACCTAAAATTAATAATTAATTATTTATTTAGATTAATTAAGAGATAATAAAAAATTTATCAAGATAATTCTTTCATTGCTATTAAGTTATGATAATTATTAATATAGCAACAACAATAACAATAAGTCTTTATCCCACTAAGTGGGGTCGACAAGTCATTTTTATCAAATGTGTCCTATGGAGTGACATATTTTCATTTAATTCTAATAAATATTATAATAAATGTTAAATTATAAATATTTTCATTTTATTATATTACCTTAATAAAATATCCATACAGTGCGTCATTTCCAAGGAACGTCCTAGATTGACACAATGATTTTTATTAACTTAATAAAAATAAAAAATATGACGCTTGATTGTACATAATAAAAAAAATTAGTATGATTAATATAATGTTTTATAAAGATAATTATGATACTTAAGCATTAAATAGCTTAATTACTCATAATTAAATAAACTATGATTAATAAGATATTTTATTAAGATAATTCTATTGTATTTAAAAAATTATACTACTTTTAATTAGTTAAGGTTTAAATAATATTACTTAATGATAATTCATGTTTCATTGTAATTTTGATACAGGTTATGTTAAGCAAATGAATTTATTTAAAAAATGCTACAAAACAAATAGATCCTATTTAAAATGTATTAGCTTCGACTTAAGCCCCAATCAAATAGATCTTATGTGAAATGCTGGGAAACGGGCAAAAACTATAGAAACGTGTAAGAGAAAAAGGATCAGAGCACAAAAACGCTCAATAATGTTATACAGTTTAACTCAATTAACGGCTATATTTTGTTGTCAGTGCAGATTTCACTATCGACTGTGGAGAAAGATAACCCCCCTCTCTTTTTATAAGGTCCACCACTAGCTTTGTCAAATGTGTTTTCTTCAAGGGTATTTTTTTTATGTGAAGTTAAGGATTTGAGTGGTATACATAGAAATATGAATGCTTGGATGTTAGATATATAGATAAAGAAAAATTGTGTAGTATGAATGTAAATGTGCCCCTTAATATATGAACGAAGATCCCGTAATAAAAAAACCGAAAACAAAATTACATGCATAGAACATAATTCTTATGAATTTACATATGTTACACCCAAATTTTGATATTTACACTTACAGCACATTGATGTCATAAACATATGCATCAATTTGTATATTAAAATCAGTAAAACAATAGCGCAGGTAGAGTAAAACCTGATGAGCAATGCACTCTTCAACTTCTCCTGCCATGATTCTCCAGACCGAAAACTCTATGAAAATAGACCACCTGTAAATATCAAAATAGTTAATATTCCGAAATGAAAGAAACTCTTCTTCTTCACCAAATTTCCTCTCCAGAAAGCAGTACCATATCACTACAAATTACAACAATGTTCTCCTTTAAATAATCAGATGCCAATTTGCTGGTCAACACAGCATGCTCTATCAAACCTCTAGCTATCAATTTTGTGAAAACGGTTTCTTATCACGATGAATGAGTATGAAATCGAAGCTCAAGCCGACATAGAACTCAGTAAATACAGTCCAATTACAGAATAACAACTTCCTACAAAACAAGAGAAAGAAATCGATACCCCCCGAGTCTCCTTCCTTACGAAGGGCTTCGAAACCCCAACTCAAGAAGGAACCTCAGATTCACCATTTCAGTGGAATCTTCTCCCACTCCGAACCAAATAACACGAAACAGAGCTCGANTGCTCTATCAAACCTCTAGCTACCAATTTTGTGAAAACGGTCTCTTATCACGATAAATGAGTATGAAATCGAAGCTCAAGCTGACATAGAACTCAGTACATACAGTTCAATTACAGAATAACGACTTCCTACAAAACAAGAGAAAGAAATCGATACCCCGCCGAGTCTCCTTCCTTACGNAACTCTATCAAACCTCTAGCTACCAATTTTGTGAAAACGGTTTCTTATCACGATAAATGAGTATGAAATCGAAGCTCAAGCCAACATAGAACTCAGTACATACAGTCCAATTACAGAATAACGACTTCCTACAAAACAAGAGAAAGAAATCGATACCCCGCCGAGTCTCCTTCCTTACGAAGGGCTTCGAAACCCTAACTCAAGCAGGAACCTCAGATTCACCATTTCAGTGGAATCTTCTCCCACTCCGAACCAAATAACACGAAACAGAGCTCGATCGGAAGTGATCCACTTGATCTTTGCAGCAAACTACATAGTGGATCTTATTTTCACTGAAATCATAGTAGCTACAACCAATGAAGAAGGGAGTACCGTCGTCTCACGAGATTGAGCTTCCGAAACCCGTGCCTTCTCTCTCTATACAGTGTCCGTCTTCCTTGTCTTCATCTAGTCAGTTGAATCCCTTCTTTCTAACTTTAATTTTGATGTATTATAATATTGGGGAAATTTACATCGTTTGCACATAATTCTTATGTATTTATATTTCTCACACTTAAACTTTAATGTGCTTTAAAACTATGCATAATAATGACTTTCTATTTTTAAAAATGAAAATAATGTTACTTTTCATGTGATATTAAGAATTTGGATGGTATATATGTAAATATGAATGTTTATGTGTGAGATATGTAAATACATAAAAATTATGCCACTATAATGTTTTAATTTTTGTTGGGACTATTAATTAAGTAATAGGAAGATTTATGTATATAGTACTTCATTATTTTATACTTATTTATAAAAAGTGTATTTCACATTTTAGAAGTTATGATAATTATATTGTTTATGTGATACGTAAGATTTGAGTGGTATAAATATAAAAATTTAAATTTAAATGCTAAATATATAAATATTTAAGAATTGTGTGGGCATGTATGTGATTGCCTCATAATTATTTTATAAATTTTCTTAAATATTTTAGCAAAAAATGACAAATTATATGGTTTATAATTTAATTATGGTTTTGCACTTTTATTTTTTTTAATTAATTATTTGCGCCATTTTTTTAATAATTGATTTATTGTTATTTCAAGCTTAATTTTTTTATNAGTCCGCTCAAATAAGAAAATATTACATTCATTGTCTGGACGTTGGGCAACAATATGGATCGCACCACACTGTAAACCGCACGTTTGATTTATCACACGTAATATTTTCTCGACTCAATCACGTAGTTATCAGAGGCTAGCCAACCATTTGGCGATGAAATTTTAAGAGAAGTCCTTGATTGATGATTGGTGTAGAATGTGTAATTTTTTTTTAGCGGTTTGCGTGTTCGGATGTAGATACATGTAGAATTTTTGTTGTCAATGCTCAATCAGTGTTTTGACCATAACCATGCAACCATCATGATATATCCAGTATTGTTTGATCATCATAATCTGGTTGTCATAACCTGATTATTATTATTCAATAATTATCATTTAAGAAGACATAATTTGATCGCCTTGATTTAATCATTATCATTTGATCACCATCATTTGTCCATTATTACTCTATAAAAATTGCCTAATCATTGTTGTCATGCTAACACCATATGGTTATCTTCACCATCCCTCTATTATATTTAGCTCTACTAAAATTATAGAAAATTAGGGTTAAGTGCATTATTTTATAAAAAAAATATTTTCTTATTGACTAAAAGGCATTTAACTCTCAAGTTTGTTGTTGTTGTGAGATCTATATATATCAGTTGATGTGGTATATATATAAATCACACTGGAGAATGATCTACGAAGTTAAAAATAGAATGAGAAAAATTCACACTAGAAAAAAAAAACACATATTTATGTGGTTCCGCAAATTGTCTACATCTACGGAGTTGCGGAGGATTTTACTACTTGAGGAAATTTACACAAGTCGATCACCTCGACTTACAAGAGGAATCTTTCACTCTCACTTTGTTGCTTTATCTTCTTCTCTCTTTGTTCTCTCTCTTTACACCGAGATCCACCGAAGAAACTCTACACCGAGATACACTGAAGAAGACAAACTTACAAGAGAAATAAACTCAATTTCTCTTCTGTCGCAAGCCGCCAAGAAGAAGCCTAGCGAGAACAATCTTCTTCTTCTTTCGGCTTCTTCCTTCTGCCACAAGGAACTGTTCCTCCTTGCATTTCTCTTCCTCTGCTCCGAGGAAACATTCCTCTATCCCGAGTAAACCGAAGAACTCAAAACGTGACTACAAAACTCAAGGAGAGTCATCTGAAGCTTTTATCACGAACATGAGAGAGCGAAGAGATGTTTCACTTCACAAAAGAGGAAGGCGGTAGTGGTTATTTGTAAAGATGTGTGATTCTCCAAAGCAAAGTAACCGCCCAAGCATAGTGGACCGGGCTCCACTGTTTCTAACAAAGTTAACAAGAAAATTTAAAGGCAATAAAATAGCAAAAAAAAAATTACTTGAATGGGGACGATTTTTCTATCTTATGATGCATATAGAGCTGTCAAAAAAACTTGTTGTTCGTGAAATCTCGTGTTTGGCTCGTTCATTAAGTAAACAAGCCGAACATGAACNATTAAAAACATTTAATTATATTTTTATAATCTTATTTTTAAACTTAAATAATAGATATTTTTACTATTTTTTATATGATCTTTAATTTTTAAACTTTAAACATGTGTAATTTTATAAAATATATTTTTCCCAACAAATTTTTTAAATATTATTTTACTACATAATTCTTCAATGGTACCTACTTATCTTAATTATTTAGTCTTAATTTTGAAATTATATCCCATTTATTTTGAATTTTTTATACTATTAACCATAATACACGAATTTATTATATTTCAAGTTTATGTTATCTAAGAATATTAATCATTAATTAATGACATCCTAATCATAAAATAACATACCATACATTCATATTTTAGTCACTATTTTATATTAGGAAATCATTAAGAAAATAAAAGCCTTGCAATTTTGAGTGAGGAAGGTTGGCCACAAAATTTGCTACTTGTAAGATGGGTCCACTCAAACAAGAAAATATTACATTTTGTTGTTTGTACTTTGCGCAACAATATGGATTGCACGTCTGATTTATCACACGTAATATTTTCTCGACTCAATCACGTGGTTATCAGAGGCTAGCCAGCCATTTGACAATGAAATTTAAAGAGAAGTCTTTAATTAATAATTGGTGTAGAATGTGTAATATTTTTTTTTTTTTGCGGTTGTGTGTTCGGATGTAGATACATGTAGAACCTTTGTTGTCAATGCTCAATCACACAGGATTGACAACAATAAATTAAAGTTTATTGTTGTTGCGAGATCTATATATACTAGTTGATGTGGTATATATATAAATCACACAGGAGAATAATGGACGAAGTGAAAAAATAGAATGAGAAAAATTCACACTATAAAAGAAAACACAGATTTACATGGTTCGGCAAATTGCTTACGTCCACGGAGTTGCGGAGGATTTTACTACTTGAGGAAATTTACACCAGTCGATCACCTCGACTTACAAGAGGAATCTCTCACTCTCATTTCGTTGTTCTAACTTCTTCTCACTCTACATTGTTCGCGAGTCAATTTCGAACACGAGCTGGTTTCAAACTCGAGCAATTTCGAACAAGTCAAACACGAGACAAGCCTAAACTCTCTCAAGCTCGGCTAGTTTACAACCCTATTCAGAGTTGATTGAAGTCATATATGATCTCAGAATATAAGAGTTAGAAATATTATTATCTTATTTGATTATTGTTATTATCATCATTTGGAGATCATAAGACCATAAGATGGCGACCTCCTTAAATTAATTTGAAACTATCTTATATATTATATATTTACAATCTCACCTATAGAAAAAAGAGATACCATTTGGCATAACCAAAACAAATGAATTACATAAAGTTTGCACATATTGCAAAAAAGGACAAAACTATTATGGATTTGCACAAACTTTTGTCTCATCTCATTTATATAAAATTAGATCAACCAAATAGGTTTAACAATTTATATAAGACAATTACATTTATATTTTAAATAATTTTCTTTTATTTTTAAAGTCAACTAGATTCCAAAACCATGTCTCCATATGTTGCGCGAATATTTCATTTGTTTGGGCCTATTTTAAAATTAGTCTTAATCCTAAGTATGAAAACAAACATTGCATTAAAATAATTTATTAAAATTTAATTGATTCCCTTTCAAGCCATTTGTTCATACTATAAACCCTCTTTCCTAAATGGTCAAAGTCTTCAATTTGGTCACCAAATCATAAATTAAAATATATTTGCAATTAATATTTTAAGATGGTTCATAATTAATATATTTGATACATCATCAACAAATTTTCGTCGTCCGGCACGAATCTCGAAGCATAACACAAAATTCAAGAAAATATTTTAAGCAATAAATATTTAAATCTTGATAAAAAATCATCAAGAGCTCCGATTTCAGCAAATTTATAGTCAAACTGACCGGCTCGATGAGATGGACATAATGATATGAAAACTACTCCAGTCTGAGTCAAATCAGCGCAGATCAAGTCATTAAACCACCCTTGGTAGATTTTTTGACACATTTAGAAGGTCAAACAGATGTCGAAACTGGCAAGTTTATACTCGAATCGAGCGGCTTGACAAGATAAATCCAACAAGCACAATATCATTCAATTCTGACATCGTTAAGACACTCAAGTGTCCATTAGACGCGACATGATCGAAGGAAACTCTGTGAACCATCTGATAAAAAAGGTTGATATTCCTACATTAATTGCACTCATAATACTATAAATAGACTCTCGCCCCTCACATGGAAAGAAACTAAAGTCTGAAGAGGGTCTGAGACATTGGGGAGAAGCTGTAGTGCAGCACCACCGCGACCTCTGTCGTCAACCACAGTCAACCGCCGCCGACCACCGCCGACCACCGCCGACCTCCGACGACCTCTGACAACCCTCATCGACTACCACTAACCACCATTGATCACCACTAACTAAACGCTGTCAGTTGACGTTGTAATCTAAAAAATATAGTTACCATTTCACGTCTGTGGGACAAGAGATTCCTATAATCAACAATCAATAGTAGATCTTCGCAACTGAACCAGACCCCGTGGTTTTTCTCTTACGGGTTTTTCACGTAAAAACTTCTAGAGTCATCACCGCTTGTTTTCTCTTTCATTTATGTGTGTGTTGAATTTTCGTACAATGCTAAGACGATAATCCGTTACTCTACCGCCGCGAATTTCCTAGCGCACATCAATATTATCTATGAATAAAAAATTTGATTTAAGTGGATTTGGGCAATAATTTGTATATTTTTTTACGTATTAAACCCTTCACCTTAATTTCCATCAAATGAAATAAAAAGATAAATGTTGCTTTAGTACTTTATTTATTTTTTAAATTTATTTTAAATTAATGATTATAGGGAATAATACGGCCGTTGAAAAGCTTCCTAACACAAGCCATTTAGTAGCTAGGAAGTAGTTAACATTAGGAAGATTTACAAGCACGCCATTTACTTTCTATGTATTTACATATCGACACCTAAACTTCAATTTTTATTATATATATGTCTCCTTATAAATTATGCATGCAAAATAGCACTTTTACTTCTTAAGAGCTAATATAGTAAATGTGATATGAAAATTTTGGATAATATAAACTAAAACAAAAGGTTTATATGTTAGATATGTAAATACATAAAAATTCAGTGGTATATATGTAAATGTCTTTATATATTAATATAGTATCTACTAATTATCAAGCAATGTTATAAAATTATTTTATAGAAATATTATATTATCCATTTCTCTTTGTGAGTTCCTTCCTAAGCCATGCAAGAATTTAGTAAGTTCAATGTACCTTAATAATAGCATGAGGAGCATATGCTATGTTGCCTAACTATGCTCAATTTCTAACGGCTTGGAACAGAGAGATGATAAACTTGCAATTACGATGTATACTACGAACATTTTATGAAATATGAGGGAATTGGGCTAATTTTAAAAACTATTTTAAAGTCCTCCTTTCCTTAGTTCTGTACTCATGCAAGTAAGGCACCCTTCACCTAGACAAATTTATTTACACTATAAGTTATAAAAATATAATATTTTGTACAATAAATCAACTATATTCTACGACTTATGTCTACCATGCCCATTAAAAATTAGGTTGAATTTTATAGGTATAAGAGTTATTTTTGTATAGCCTTATCGAACTTAGTTGAAGAGTGTGATAAGGTGGACCGTCGAATTCCCTTGTCGAGCTGTGCCACTAAGCTGACAAGTTTATAGATACGAGTAGCCAAGTACTAGCCGCCAAGCATGGGTCGAATACCAACTACCAGGCGTGAGTTATGAATTCACCCACTGCGATATGCTCAACACGTTCACCCAATGGGCTAGATCCACCTCAATGTCTAACAGATCGGCTTCGTTAAGAAGGGCAACTAGCTTCAAAAATGAATAGCTCTATGATGGGTTATCGTTAAGGCTGAGTAGGCCAATCAATAAAGGTATGTTCCAATGAGTTTTTTAGGGACTAAGTGTCGAGATGTGGTGCTCCTTTTCCTAAAACTCTTTCCTTAGGATCCAAAATTTTGAAAAATAGGTGTAAAGTAATAAAGGATTTATACATTTGTTTTACACAGGGAGTCTGATTTGAGTTGTGAAATTTTGAAATATTTGAAATTCATTATTGAATTCATTCTCAATGAATTTAGATTAATTCATCTCATTCTTTGTAAATCTCAATTACACAACAAAGAATGAAGCTTAATTAGCAACCCTGCAGCGAGAAAATATTTCATACGGACACTGCATGTCTCGACTGCCAACCACCGGACGCCAAGTCAACATACACCTCATCAACGGACTACCTGACCGTTGGTGGTTGACCAACATCAGATTATTTTTTCACAGTCATTTCCCACAAAACTATCCACCATCATTGCTGAATAACCGTCATTTCCCCTGCCCATCCTTGCTGGCTGTCACCGTGGCCTATCCACCATTATCACAAAACATTGATTTCATCTTTTAGGTTTCCAATCCAAATATTTATAAAGAAAAAAACCCAATAAACATTCCAATTCCAAAACAAAGTACAGAGTTTAAGAGATTACAAGTGCCAAAAAAAAAAAGGGGGTTTGGGGAGTGGGGGGGTGTGGCCTTTGAACTGAAACGTTTAAACCAGTCACCTGATACCAGAGTGGCCTGGACTGGCATTCTATCAAACAGCAGTGAAATCAGAAAACTTCTATATAAAACTGCATCTAATTATTTACCTGCTCCCAAATCTCATTCCTCCTTAAAATTTTCACAACTCAGAGCCAAAGAAGATGAAGAAGAAGGAGGCATTCAAAGATCATTTTAGAGGAACCTCAGACTTNGCATGTGATATTAAGTATTTGGATGTTATTTATATAAATATGAATTTTTATGTGTGAGAAATGTAAATACATAAAAATTATGTGCCACTATAATTTTTTTAATTTTTGTTGGGACTATTAATTAAGTAATAGGAAGATTTATGTATATAGTACTTCATTATTATATACTATTTATCTATGCATGAAAAATGTATTTCACATTTTAGAAGTTACCATAATTATATTGTTTCTGTGATATGTAAGATTTGAGTGTTATAAATATAAAAATTTTAATTTAAATGCTAAATTTATAAATATTTAAGAATTGTGTGGGCATGTATGTGATTGCCTCATAATTAAATATTTTGGCAAAAAATTATGGTTTTGCATTTTTATTTTTTTAATTAATTATTTGCGCCATTTTTTTTAATAATTGATTTATTGTTATTTCAAGTTTAATTGTTTATTGATCTCTTAATGTTTGTTATTTTTTTTATAAATTTTGAATTATTTTTTATTTTGTTAACAAATCTTTTTATATTTCTATTAAAAACATTTAATTCTATTTCTATAATCTTATTTTTAAACTTAAATAATAGATATTTTTACTATTTTTTATATAATCTTTAATTTTTAAACTTTAAACATGTGTAATTTTATAAAATATATTTTTTTCCTAACAAATTTTTTAGATATTATTTTACTATATAATTCTTCAATGGTACCTACTTATCTTAATTATTTAGACTTAATTTTGAAGTTATATCCCATTTATTTTGAATTTTTTTATACTATTAACTATAATACATGAATTCATTATATTTCAATTTTATGTTATCTAAGAATATTAATCANTTCATGTGTTATATAAATATGAATGTTTATGTGTGAGAAATGTAAATACAAAAAAATTATGTGCCAAGTATGTAAATGCCACTATAATGTTTTTATTTTTGTTGAGACTATTAATTAAGTAATAGGAAGATTTATGTATATAGTACTTCATTATTATATACTTATTTATCTATGCATGAAAAATGTATTTCACATTTTAGAAGTTACGATAATTATATTGTTTATCCGATATGTAAGATTTGAGTGGTATAAATATAAAAATTTAAATTTAAATGCTAAATATATAAATATTTAAGAATTGTGTGGGCATGTATGTGATTGGCTCATAATTATTTTATAAATTTTCTTAAAAATTTTAGCAAAAAAATGACAAATTTTATGGTTTATAATTTAATTATGGTTTTGCACTTTTATTTTTTTAATTAATTATTTGCGCCATTTTTTTAATAATTGATTTATTGTTATTTCAAGCTTAATTGTTTATTGATCTCCTAATGTTTGTTATTTTTTTTTATAAATGTTGAATTATTTTTTATTTTGTTAACAAATCTTTTTATATTTCTATTAAAAACATTTAATTCTATTTTTATAATCTTATTTTTAAACTTAAATAATAGATATTTTTACTATTTTTTTATATAATCTTTTATTTTTAAACTTTAAACATGTGTAATTTTATAAAATATATTTTTTCCTAACAAATTTTTACGATATTATTTTACTATATAATTCTTCAATGGTACCTACTTATCTTAATTATTTAGTCTTAATTTTGAAGTTATATCCCATTAATTTTGAATTTTTTATACTATTAACTATAATACATGAATTCATTATATTTCAATTTTATGTTATCTAAGAATATTAATCATTAATTAATGACATCCTAATCATAAAATAACATACCATACATTCATATTTTAGTCACTATTTTATATTAGGAAATCATTAAGAAAATAAAAGCCTTGCAATTTTGAGTGAGGAAGGTTGGCCACAAAATTTGCTACTTGTAAGATGGGTCCACTCAAACAAGAAAATATTACATTCATTGTCTGGACGTTGGGCAACAATATGGATCGCACCACACTGCAAACCGCAAGTTTGATTTATCACTCGTAATATTTTCTCGACTCAATCACGTAGTTATCAGAGGCTAGCCAACCATTTGGCGATGAAATTTCAAGAGAAGTCCTTGATTGATGATTGGTGTAGAATGTGTAATTTTTTTTTTAGCGGTTTGCGTGTTCGGATGTAGATACATGTAGAATTTGTATTGTCAATGCTCAATCATTATGTTTTGACCATAACCATACAACCATCATGGTATATCCAGTATTGTTTGATCATCATAATCTGGTTGTCATAACCCGATTATTATTATTCAATAATTATCATTTAAGAAGACATAATTTGATCGCCTTGATTTAATCATTATCATCTGACCACCATCATCAGTCCATTATTACTCGATAAAAATTGCCTAATCATTGTTGTCATGCTAACACCATATGATTATCTTCATCATCCCTCTATTATATTTAGCTCTACTAAAATTATAGAAAATTAGGGTTAAGTACATTATTTTATAAAAAAAAAATTTATTGACTGAAAGGCATTTAACTCTCAAGTTCGTTGTTGTTGCGAGATATATATATACTAATTGATATGAAAAATAGAATGAGAAAAATTCACACCAGAAAAGAAAACACAGATTTACGTGGTTCGGCAAATTATCTGCGTCCACAGAGTTGCGTAGGATTTTACTACTTGAGAAAATTTACACTAGTCGATCACCTCGACTTACAAGAGGAATCCTTCACTCTCAGTTCGTTACTTCATCTTCTTCTCTCTTTGTTCCTCTCTCTCTACACCGAGATGAACCGAATAAATTCTATACCGAGATACATCGATGAAGACAAAACATACAAGAGAAATAAGCTCAAATTCTCTTTTGTCACAACCCATCAAGAAGAAACCTAGGGAGAACGATCTTTTTCTTCTTCCTTCTTCTTCCTTCTATCGTAAGGAACTGCTCCTCCTTGCACTTCTCTTCCTCTGCCCTCAGGAAATATTATGGAGGAAACCGAACAATAACACAAAACGGACTACAAAACCCAATGAGAGTCATCCAAAGCTTTTATCACGAACAGGAGGGAGCGAAGAGATGCTTCACTTCACAAAAGATGAAGACGGGGGTGGTTATTTGTGAAGAGGTGTGACTCTCCAAAGCAAAGTAACCACCCAAGCATAGTGACCGGGCTCCAGTGTTTCTGACAAAGTTAACAAGAAAATTTAAAAGCAATAAAATAGCAAAAAAAAAAATTTGCTTGAATAGGGACGATTTTTCTATCTTATGATGCATATAGGGCTGTCAAAAAAACTCGTTGTTCGTGAAAAGCTCGTGTTTGGCTCGTTCATTAAGTAAACAAGCAAAACATGAACAACTGATTGTTCACTTGTGTTCGGTTGATTTTAGCTCGAAATAAAAAAAATCATTTTATTATTTATATAATAATATATTATATATATTTATATCTAAATTTAAATCATAAAAGCTCGTGTAGTGATATGATTATGCGACTTCTTTTGCATATATTCAGTCCGGGTTCGAATCCAACACAACATTTATGTTTTTCAATTAATTTTAATGAGTTAATTTCAAGTCGAACACGAACAAGAATGTTTAAATAAAGCCGAACACGAATGCACTGTTCACGAGTCAATTTCGAACACGAGCTGGTTTCAAACTCGAGCAATTTCGAACAAGTCGAACACGAGACAAACCTAAGCTCTCTTAAGCTCGGCTAGTTTACAACCCTATTCATAGTTGATTGAAGTCATACATGATCTCAGAGTATAAGAGTTAGAAATATTATTATCTTATTTGATTATTGTTATTATCATCATTTGGAGATCATAAGACCATAGATGGCGACCTCCTTAAATTAATTTGAAACTATCTTATATATTATATATTTACAATCTCACCTATAGAAAAAAAGAGATACCATTTGGCATAACCTAAACAAATGAAATTACATAAAGTTTGCACATATTGCAAAAAAGGACAAAACTATTATGGATTTGCACAAACTTCTGTCTCATCTCATTTATATAAAATTAGATCAACCAAATAGGTTTAACAATTTATATAAGACAATTACATTTATATTTTAAATAATTTTCTTTTATTTTTAAAGTCAACTAGATTCCAAAACCATGTCTCCATATGTTGCGCGAATATTTCATTTGTTTGGGCCTATTTTAAAATTAGTCTTAATCCTAAGTATGAAAACAAACATTGCATTAAAATAATTTATTAAAATTTAATTGATTCCCTTTCAAGCCATTTGTTCATACTATAAACCCTCTTTCCTAAATGGTCAAAGTCTTCAATTTGGTCACCAAATCATAAATTAAAATATATTTGCAATTAATATTTTAAGATGGTTCATAATTAATATATTTGATACATCATCAACAAATTTTCGTCGTCCGGCACGAATCTCGAAGCATAACACAAAATTCAAGAAAATATTTTAAGCAATAAATATTTAAATCTTGATAAAAAATCATCAAGAGCTCCGATTTCAGCAAATTTATAGTCAAACTGACCGGCTCGATGAGATGGACATAATGATATGAAAACTACTCCAGTCTGAGTCAAATCAGCGCAGATCAAGTCATTAAACCACCCTTGGTAGATTTTTTGACACATTTAGAAGGTCAAACAGATGTCGAAACTGGCAAGTTTATACTCGAATCGAGCGGCTTGACAAGATAAATCCAACAAGCACAATATCATTCAATTCTGACATCGTTAAGACACTCAAGTGTCCATTAGACGCGACATGATCGAAGGAAACTCTGTGAACCATCTGATAAAAAAGGTTGATATTCCTACATTAATTGCACTCATAATACTATAAATAGACTCTCGCCCCTCACATGGAAAGAAACTAAAGTCTGAAGAGGGTCTGAGACATTGGGGAGAAGCTGTAGTGCAGCACCACCGCGACCTCTGTCGTCAACCACAGTCAACCGCCGCCGACCACCGCCGACCACCGCCGACCTCCGACGACCTCTGACAACCCTCATCGACTACCACTAACCACCATTGATCANAAGATTCCAAAACCATGGCTCCATACCTTGCGCCAATATTTCATTTGTTTGGGCCTATTTTAAATTAATCCTAAGTATGAAAACAAACATTGCATTAAAATAATTTATTAAAATTTAATTGATGCCCTTTCAAGCCATTTGTTCATACTATAAACCCTCTTTCCTAAATGGTCAAAGTCTTCAATTTGGTCACCAAATCATAAATTAAAATATATTTGCAATTAATATTTTAAGAAGGTTCATAATTAATATATTTGATACATCACCAGCAAATTTTCATCATCATGCACTAATCTCGAAACATAAAACAAATTTAAGACAATATTTTAAGCAAGAAACATTTAAATCTTGATAAAAAGTCATCAAGAGTTCCGATTTCAGCAAACTTGTAGTCAAACTGACCGGCTCAATGAGATGAACTTAATGATATGAAAAATAGTCCAATTCGAGCCAAATTAAGCTCAGATCAAGTCATTAAACCACCCTTAGAAGATTTCTGGACACATTTGGAAGGTCAAACAGATGTCGACATTGGCAAGTTTATACTCGAATCGAGGTGCTCGACAAGATAAATCCAACAAGCTCAAAGATCACTCAATTCTGACATCGTTAAGACACTCAAGTGTCCATTAAACGCGACATGATCGAAAGAAACTCTTTGGATCGTCCGATTAAAAAAGTTGATATTACTGCATTAATTGCACCCATAATAATATAAATAGATTCCCACCCCTCACATGGAAATAAGCTAAAGTCTAGAGAGAGTCTGAGGCATTGAGGAGAAGCTGCAGCTCAGCACCACCGCGACCTCCGTCGTCAACCACCGTCAACCGCCATCTACCACCGCCGATCTCCGCCAACCACCGCCAACCGTCGTCGAGCTCTGACCACCCTCATCGACTACCACTAACCACCACCGATCACCACCAACTAAACACTGTCAGTTGACGTTGTAATCTAAAAAATATAGTTGCTCTTTTCTGTTTGTAGGACAATGGATTCCTATAATCAACAATTAATAGTGGATTTTCGCAACTGATCAGGCCCCGTGATTTTTTCCTTACGGGTTTTTCACGTAAAAATTTTTGGAGTCATCACTGCTTGTTTTCTCTTTCATATGTGTGTGTGCTGGACGTTTGTACAATGCTAAGACGATATTCCGTTACTCTACCGCCGGTAATTTTTTAGCACGCATCAATATTATTTATGAATAAAAATTTGATTCAAGTGGATTTGGGCAATAATTTGTATATTTCTTACCTCTTGAACCCTTTACCTTAATTTCCATCAAATGAAATAAAAAGATAAATGTTGCTTTACTACTTTATTTATTTTAAACTAATGATTATAGGGAATAATACGGCCGTTGAGAAGCTTCCTAACCTAAGCCATTTAGTAGCTAGGAAGTAGTTAACATTAGGAAGATTTACAAGCACGCCATCTAATTTCTATGTATTTACATATCTACACCTAAACTTCAATTTTTATTATATATATGTCTTCTTATAAATTATGCATGCAAAATAGCACTTTTACTTCTTAAGAGCTAATATAGTAAAATTTTTTGAAGTGATATGAAAATTTTGGAAAATATAAACTAAAACAAAAAGTTTATATGTTAGATATGTAAATACATAAGAATTCAGTGGTATATGTAAATGTCTTTATATATTAATATAATATCTACTAATTATCAAGCAATGTTATAAAATTATATTATAGAAATATTATAGCTATCCATTCCTCTTCGTGAGTTCCTTCCTAAGCCATGCATGAATTTAGTAAGTTCAATGTACCTTAATAATTGCATGATAAACATATTGTCACGGACAAACAGTCCCGCATCGGCTAGGTGTAAGGCCGAAAAACAGTATTTAAGTCCTGGGCTGTCTACCACCCACAAATGCTCTTTTGGGAGTTGACAAGTGGTATCAGAGCAGATTACTGCCTGTTAGGTGTGTGGACTCTCCATGATCCAGTGGGACCCTCGGTGGAGCGGATCTGTGACAAGGGCTTCACGTGATTGGGTAGAGGAGAATGTTACAGGCAAATAGTCTCACATTGGCTAGGTGTAGGGCCGAAAACAGTATTTAAGTCTTGGGATGTCCACCACCCACAAAGGAGGTGACAATATGCTATGTTGCCTAACTAGGCTCAATTTCTTCAATTTTTTTATTTTTAAATAATTCATTAAATCATTTTAAATTATGGAAATACATATGAAATCAAACAAAATTATTAAATTTTAATCAGAGAAATACTTCTCATGTGATTATCCTCATCTAATAATTTCATAAGACAATTAATAAATTAAAGTTTTTTTAAAAATTAGAAATTCAAAATGGGCAATGAAAATTTTAACTTGGGAAAAAAATTAAAAAATAAATATATTATTATTATTATTATTTTAAATCTAACGGCTTGGAACAAAAAAATGACAACCTTGCAATTTCGATGTATACTACTAACATTTCATGAAATATGAGGGAATTGAGCTAATTTTAAAAAATATTTTAAAGTCCTCCTTTCCTTAGTTCTGTACTCATGCAAGTAAGGCACCCTTCACCTAGACAAATTTATTTACACTATAAGTTATAAAAATATAATATTTTGTACAATAAATCAACTATATTCTACGACTTATGTCTACCATGACCATTAAAAATTTGGTTGAATTTTATAGGTTCGAGAGTTATTTTTGTATAGCCTTATCGAACTTAGTTGAAGAGTGTGATAAGGTGGACCGTCGAATTCCCTTGCCGAGTTGTGCCACTAAGCTGACAAGTTTATAGATACGAGTAGCCAAGTACTAGCCGCCAAGCATGAGTCGAATACCAACTACCAGGCGTGAGTTATGAATTCGCCCACTGCGATATGCTCAACACCTTCACCCAATGGGCTAGATCCACCTCAATGTCTAAGAGATCTGCTTC